>OX155958.1:6080043-6405636 GCA_944548615.1 Micropterix aruncella
TATATATATATATATATATATATATATATATATATATATATATATATATATATATATATATATATATATATATATATATATATATATATATATATAATATATATATACATATATATTTCCATTGAGCATATGGAGGTTTTTTTAGTTTTATTTCGATTTAATGGCTCGTTGATAACAAAATCTAATAATCAAATTGCTGATCAAAAAACGAGCTCAATGTCGGTATTCGTAATTATCTAGGCAATAATTAGGCGTAATTATATGATGGTCATGAAAATAGATAAGGGTATATTAAAAATATCTAAATTTAAATTAATTGTCAAATCTAGCAATATAGCCATCGTCGATAAAAATAAAAATAAAAATTACGCTCTTTGGCAAAGTTGATTATCATGAATTTTCCGTTATTTTACATTAGGATGCTCTTAGAATTAGAATTCAGCATTATCCAAATCTCTTGAGTCATATACTGGATTCTTTTACTATGCCATTAAATAAGATTTTTTTTGAATTGGTTCTCTCCAAGAATTCTGATATGTGTTGGGACCTTATTATAATAACACAGGCTTTGGTGAAGGAAACGGTTGCGCACTTTGCTAAGCCTGTAGCGATTTAGATGTAGATCAAATTTATTTTCTGGTATTGTGTTGATGGAAATCGCTATTCGCCGAGACATCCGATATGTGCTTACGAGCGAACATAATATTTTAATGGATATAGCACGAGTACATCGCCATGATTCCCGACTCGATAAAAAACGGCTTACACGAAGTTCTTGGAGAAGCTCTATAAAGACTGCGTAAAGCCCTTTTCTGAAGGATAAGAATCTTTATCGAAAATCGTCACTCAACCCTTTTAAAGTGCAAGTCATAAAATCACCTAAATATATGCATTCTTCTTGCAATAACTATTCACCAGATTTAAATAACATACCCAGGCCTGTCATAAAACCATTGAAACTAAAAATATACATCCTGCCCATAATAATGAAACGTTCTGTAAGCCCTACGATATAGGTGGATCATACAGTACCGTGCGAATTAATTGGAACAAAGAGTATTTTCCTTCGAATTCCAGGTCTATTTATGTCAGTGCACTTACACTGGAACCACTGCAGTGATTCCAAGGCAGAGCTGCCTTATTACATTAATTGTAGCTTACCTAAAAAGTTTAAGACTGCGCCGACAATAATTCACATTCGCTGAATAGGTATTTAACTCGGCGCGCCAGTTGGCGGGACAAAATCCGCGCCGAATATCGTTGCTTAAACAAAAGTACCTTGTAAGTCGAAATTAGATATTTTTCAAGAGAAGCAAAAAACTGATTTATTGTGAACTATTTCGTCTTATACAATTTATATTTAACTATATTACAGTAATTAAGATAAACGGTGTCATAATTATTTGAATACAGCTCTCTGATTGTGCATTTTCAATGCGGTTATGAGCTTAGGGGGCCGTCCACATATTACGTAATCAAGTTTTTTGGGATTTTCAGGGTTCCCCCATGCCAACAAACGTAATCAGCAGCCAGACCCTCCTCCCCCCCCCCCCCCTTCCCAAGATTACGTAACCAACCCAATTTGCGGAAAATGTGAAGAATCGTGAATCCAGCGTTTGTGTTAAGTGGTAAGTGGAAAAAAACATTAAAATGTTTTTTATTAATGTACTTTTTAAAAATGTACTTTATTAATTGAGTTGAGCCTCCGGTCCCGAGAGGAGTAAAAACGCTTTGGCGTATGTACTGAGAAAGAAACTCCATGTGTAAATCCGCCATAGTTAGTGCGCCAGAAAACCACGTTAATCTTTAAAAAAATTAGTTGGAGCTTGCAGCGGCGCGCTAGTCCAGACCTGCAGCGGAGCGCCCGCAGTGCCGTTCCGCCGCGACGAAGGATCAGGCCCGGGACACTCAATGGCAGACGAGCGCATGGACTATCAAGCACATCGCGCGAAGGGGTATCTTCGGCGCGGCACTGCGCTATTTCCGTGCCGATTTAGACCAAAAAAAATTGCGATGCGGTGACCACAGTTGATTACGTAATAAGGAGGGTCCCCCCCCCCACGTAATCAAGCATAAGCCTCAGCTCCAAGCCCCCTCCCCCTCCCTCCCCTCGGTGATTATGTAATATGTGAACGGCCCCTTATTGGATGAACGTTGAAATATTTAGCAAATAATGGTAAACACCTAACCCTAAATGTCGTATCATTGTGTATGCAACGACCAATCATTTTCAAGAAAATGTAAAAAATATAAACAAGTATTAATTTTAAATATAATATTATTTTTATAATATTTACTTTCATTTGGTTTTTAGCGTTTATTTTTTGTTATAGTTTTGCCTTTTTAGTTTTAATGCTTCAACAATGTAGTTAGGTTCCTTAACACGTTGAGTGCGTGTATTATAATTCCAGATCGATCCCCTAAGCTGATTTTTTTATTTGCATTACAGGTTCCTTTTGGTCTATATTACACTTATTATGATTCTGTTTAGCAATATTTCTTTTTTTTCTATTCAAAAACCAGAGTCCGTGACGTTGACGGCACCCGCAGAAAAGAAGTGGAAGTGGTGGGGCCTTAGGTATAGGGCGTATTTGAAAAGTAAAAGGGTCCGCCGTGTACGTGACGGCGGCAGCACCAGTGAGGGGACCACTAGCGCCGTTGACCTGACGGCGGACGCAATCACGCTTTAATTTCCATTAAAATTTGTCTTTCTAATCTAGAGTCTATTATTTCCGGTAATAAACAATCAAAGTAAAACATTTTAAAAAATTCTTCCATCTCACGCCAAAACACTTTTTTTCTATTACTTCTATTTTCATGTCTACAGTCGTCCAAACAACAAATATGCATGTTTTTCTTTGTGCGATATGAAGTTGTCCCTCAGACTGCAAGTACCAGTCATATTCATGTCTTTTATTTATGTTTACATTACCATCTTTATCTATTTTCCAAAAATACTTCTTTATTCTTAACGGCCTCGTTGTCAGTCTTACTTCTCACAGAGTATGGACATTTTATTTCCACAAATTTATTTTCTTCTACCAGTCCATTTGGACTTGCTCCTAAAAAAGGCAGATAGATCTTTGTCGACAAATAAACTGCACGTTCACGATTTTGGACTTATTTAATGGATTTGACATGATTTAATTTTGTTTCGGTCGCAATTTTTTTAGGGACCGCATTTGATTAGCCCCCGTTTACACTCAGTTCCAAACACAGATGCCGTAAGTCTCAATATTCGCTTTTGACGCCATTCGATTGATTCAGCCTGCAAAATAGTTCGTCTCTCTAGTGCGTGGCGATCTTTTTCGGACAATGCTATACGTTTCATATGCTCTGTTTTGGTAAAATGGTAATCTTCCCCATTCAGGTCAGTTTTTTTTTGTCGAAAAAATCTTGTCAGACCGTAATTGTTGTCGTTCTCAGAAGTGGTAAGCTTTTTATTTGAAAAAGTACGTGATTGGTGTATTCTGCGGTTGCTAATCGTTTAGCACTTATTTTGCATTCGAGACGTTTCAAAGATTTGTTTGGGCTTCGCAACAAAACCTTTTTACTGAGGTAGGTATTTGGTTCTCTTGAATAAAAAGACCCAGATCATACTCTTCCTTAGCTGCGTCCGCCATATTTTTTCCTTTGGCAAGTTCCTAGAGCTCAAAGACCTTGGTGTGGCATTTTGCATACAATTTACTATTTTGACATACATGGAGAGAGGCTGCAACTTGTTCCAGACCTGAAAATCCTGCACCAATAGACACAAAACTGCTTACTGCATTTCAAATTTCAAATTATTTATTGAGTTCAAATTATGAGTACATTCAATATACAAAAGTCTTAACCTAACTAGGCTGCCGCCTGTTCCAAGGTAGATAATTTATTTTAATTATCCTAAGAAATCTATAATATTATATTTATATAAATAAACAAAATCATACTTAATGTAACAGAAATATCTCAATTACCTAATAAAAAAAATCGCATTTTCGTTGAGGTCGAGGTTTGCTGAATTTTTATCATCCCTACAATTTTTTAATTCGAATTCTTGTTGGCACATTCGACAAGTAAAATGAAATTTTGAAAGAAATCATTTATTGACCTCTTTAGTAACTTTTAAATAACTCAAATTACAATTAAATGTCATGTTGTGTTTTGTTTTTTTTTGCGGCTGTTGATGTACACAAAATCTACTATACTATTCCAATTTATCAAGTGTTCCTCTTGATTTTCATTTTCTTTCTCTACGATTCATTTAGCATCCGAGTCCATATCTTATAGTGTGTCCTGAAATTAAATAAAGACAACATGAGTTGTTTTAAATAATCAACTTACGTAATAAAATAACTCACAACTTATGGCGAGGTACTAGGAAGGTAACCCAATGGGGCCACCTCGCCCCCTGGCTACCAGTTTTGGCAGGATATATCAGTCTGGAATTAGCCTTCAGGATATGGAATCTGTAAAATTTTGGCCTGAGGAATCATCTCTCACGCCCAGTATAACAAAACTAAGTACATACTTGTATATAACATTTTCTGACACAAAAACTAGGCAACCGCTTAAAGAACTCGGTTTAAAAAATCATGACTGTGACTAAAGAAACTATTGCTCATGCACGAGTATCGATAGAGTAAACTCAATAAAATACCTCGGGATTTTATTTGATTATAATCTGCGCTGGGCGGCCCAGCATATTGATTATTTAGCCTCTAAAATGCGGTAAATTGGATTGTGTTTAGGGATTTGCGAAACATAATGGATAAAAGAACAATTAAAATGATATGTACTATGGTTTTATTGGGTTTAAAGGCTGCGCAAAGACCATACTACGACCTCTTTTAAAAGCGCAAAAATCTATTTTAAAAAACTTTATACGAAGGCCTTTTAGATACACTTCGGAACTGCTCTTTTAAGAGTTTCAGGTGTTAGAAGTACGGTTAATCTTTTTCAACATGATTCTGGGTCGTGTAGGAAAAAAAAAGACTCAAAAATGTCACAGAGTACGGAGAGCGGCTGGTGATTATTATGAATTGCCCCAAGTGAAAACTGCTTTTAGCCAAAGGTTTTCAATGTATTTAGCCTTTAAAATGTACAATATCGTACCAGAAGATATAAAGACGAACCCAAGTACATTTGTATTTAAGAAAAAAACTGGTATCTTGTTCATTGTTGGAAAATCATTTTTTTTATGTTGCATATTCTTTTTAATTCTACTAATATATTTTTTTTTATAATCAGACTATTTTGTATTTCCTAATTCCGATTTTTTAATTTTTCTCCTAACTATTATCCCATAGGTATTCTTTGTTATTAAAATTTCTATGTTTATAGTTTTATATATGTATATTTATATATTTTACAAGTATATCTATGTCTACATATATCTATGTCTACGTATATCTATGTCTACATATGTATATATTTATGAATTTTAGACTCTAATCTGGATTGTAAGTGAATCTAATGCAGTGTAATGTCCGCTCTAGCATAAGCTTAGCTTAGTGGAGCGACATGCGACATCGTTTTTAGAAATACACAACTATGGGTAAATCTTGCTTTGGGTTATTTTCTTTGATGTGTGTATAGGTATAGTGTATTTTTCATCTTTTTTGGGATTTTTCTGAATAAATCTAATGAAACATCCATCCTGCCGACTGGCTACGGGGCTGAAGTCGGTTGCATGGCCTCTACCTGTTGTATTACAGCGGTAATTCAATATTAATTTATCGCTGACCCTGGGCGTCCATTGCTCGTCATACCACTCGAAATCGGGTGGCCGTTGGTCGTTTCAAAAGTGTTATAACAACAGGTAAACATCCAGCCCCGCTGCTTAGGTAACAGTGTATTTCCATAGCCTTAACACTGCTTCAGTAATTACTTAGTCTGCACAACCGACTTGCTGACGCCGCACGGTGCGCAAACCGCCAGTAGCGCCGGAGGGCCTACCCCTAGGGGAAACCGATCCACAAGCCGTTAGGATGAGATGCCAGAGTGTTTCCCGGGTTAGTCCCTCTCTCTAGGAGGCTACTGAATAGGAGCTGAATCGTGAGCTGGGCCGACCCCAGAACACAGTGGATCTTATGGCCCAAGGTGCACGATGCCATTCGGTACCAGTGGGAGACAACCAAAAATAGAGTTTTCAACTACAACAGGCGAACCCGACACCCCAGGAAGTTTTAACGATTGGTCGTTTTATCTCCCGTGAAGTGAACGCAGAAGACTTGGACAAATCAGTCCACCGTGCCCGTAAGAGGCCAACGCCTTATCCGCGAGATAACCAGGTACGTTATCCAGCGGGCTTACACTCACGTCCTTACTTCCAATAGCGACCAGATTACTCCGGTCTCTCGACTGGTTACGAGTTCGAGGTCGCTTGCGCGGTCTCTCCCTTGCGTAGCGGTGAAACGGTGTCAACCGAATCTATCGCGGACTACGGTATCTTTTGCCCGGATTTTCACCTGGAATCGGGTAGCCGATGGTCGTTTCAAGAGCAGTCGCCGTAAGGTCAGCCACCGACCCCCGCTCTATAGGAAACAGTACAGCTTCCAAACTCCCCCGACTGTTAGTCAGAATGTCTAACGGGGGGCTAACGGGCCCATGATGAGGTGGCCACGATGACCCATGTGTTCTGGGTCGGTCACACTCACGGGTCAACACCTTTCCGACGGCCTCCCCGCATGGGGTGCGAATCCTGGGTAGGACACTGGGTCAACCAGTCTCCCCTGGGAATCAAACCTCTGGCGCCCCTGGACGGTCTGCACACCGTGCGGCGCAAGCCAATCGATTGTGCTCTCCGACTAACAGTCGGGGGAGTCTGGGAACTGTATTGTTTCCTACAGAGCGAGGGTGGTTGTCTACCTTACCTCATTCAAACATAAGCATTTCCCAATACAAGCTGGGATTTCCTTCGCTAGTTTTTAAGTAGCTTTTACTAATTTTATTTTAAATAAAAACATCATCCTATAAACGGATTTCTTTACAAACCTTATCAAATATAACAATATTATACTGTTTTCTACAATATTTCTTTACAATTTTTTAATATTATACAATTTTATATAGGTTTACCCTATTTTGATAACATTATATAATCTTTTTTATAAACTCCTCTGCCAGAAATTAAGGTTGAAGTTTCTTCTTTCATTTCATTGAGCATATGGAGGTTTTTTATTTTTATTTAGATTTAATGGCTCGTTGATAACAAACTCAGCCATTGTATCATATTTTAAATGTTGGTAGCATTCGAAATTTGAATTATTTCGTAATGTCACTTTCATTTGGAAAACGGCTTTGCCGAAGTGATTAATAGTTTAATTTTTTATTTTTTCGCTTAATTCGTCTCAATTGAAGGCATTTTGTGTTGCATAAGGATAAGCCCTATTTATGAGATATATGGATGAATAGTGATCGTTAGTCGACTGCAAAAGGACCTTTAAACTTACATTGCACCGTCGAAAGTCGTGCACATCCGTAAGTATATCTCATTCAAACATAAGCATTTTCCAATACAAGCTGGGATTTCCTTCGCTACTTCTTAAGTAGCTTTTACTAATTTTATTTTAAATAAAAACATCATCCTATAAACGGATTTCTATATATATATATATATATATATATATATATATATATATATATATATATATATATATATATATATATATATATATATATATATATATATATATATATATATATATATATATATATATATATATAAATATATATATAATATCTATATATATATATATATATATCTATATATATCTATATCTATATATATATATATATATATATATATATATATATATATATATATATATATATATATATATATATATATATATATATATATATATATATATATATATATATATATATATATATATATATATATATATATATATATATATATATATATATATATATATATATATATATATATATATATATATACATATATATATATATATATATATATATATATATATATATATATATATATATATATATATATATATATATATATATATATATATATATATATATATATATATATATATATATATATATATATATATATATATATATAATTTCTTTTTTTAAGAATTCGTTTAAAGGATGACACTTTGATGAAAAAATAAAAATAATAAAAGCCACTTACATAGATAGAAGGTTTTCCCGGACTGGATTGGGAAATGCTTATTTTAAATGAAATGTATGCCTGGATGAGCACCACTTTCGACAGTGCAATGTAGGTTTAATGGGATCCCTTTATCGCTAGCGAACGATCGCCCTTCATCCACATCTCCAAAACAAAGCGTTTTTCTGAATTATTTCGTAATGAAGTGATCAATAGTTTAATTTTTTAGTTTTTCGCTTAATTCGTCTCAATTGAAGGCATTTTGTGTTGCATAAGGATAAGCCCTATTTATGAGATATATGGATGAATAGTGATCGTTAGTCGACTGCAAAAGGACCTTTAAACTTACATTGCACCGTCGAAAGTCGTGCACATCCGTAAGTATATCTCATTCAAACATAAGCATTTTCCAATACAAGCTGGGATTTCCTTCGCTACTTCTTAAGTAGGTTTTACTAATTTTATTTTAAATAAAAACATCATCCTATAAACGGATTTCTATATATATATATATATATATATATATATATATATATATATATATATATATATATATATATATATATATATATATATATATATATATATATATATATATATATATATATATATATATATATATATATATATATATATATATATATATATATATATATATATATATATATATATATATATATATATATACTTACATAGATAGAAGGTTTTCCCGGACTGGATTGGGAAATGCTTATTTTAAATGAAATGTATGCCTGGATGAGCACCACTTTCGACAGTGCAATGTAGGTTTAATGGGATCCCTTTATCGCTAGCGAACGATCGCCCTTCATCCACATCTCCAAAACAAAGCGTTTTTCTGAATTATTTCGTAATGAAGTGATCAATAGTTTAATTTTTTAGTTTTTCGCTTAATTCGTCTCAATTGAAGGCATTTTGTGTTGCATAAGGATAAGCCCTATTTATGAGATATATGGATGAATAGTGATCGTTAGTCGACTGCAAAAGGACCTTTAAACTTACATTGCACCGTCGAAAGTCAGGCACATCCGTAAGTATATCTCATTCAAACATAAGCATTTCCCAATACAAGCTGGGATTTCCTTCGCTACTTTTTAAGTAGCTTTTACTAATTTTATTTTAAATAAAAACATCATTCTATAAACGGATTTCTTTACAAACCTTATAAAATATAACAATTTTATACTGTTTTCTACAATGCTTCTTTATAATTTACTTTCCTGACGACCTATCGGAAAGGAAAGTATTGTGATCGCGCTAAAAAAAAAATTTGAGATGAAGATGGGAATATATATTTTGAGACTCCCTGAGACGATTGAGACTATTTCCAGACCGATCTCTGTCTGTATGTATGTCTGTATGTCTGTATGTCTGTATGTCTGTATGTATGTATTCTTCCACGATAGCACGATATATATATATATATATATATATATATACCTATATATATATAAATAAATAAATATATATATATATTTATATATATATATATATATATATATATATATATATATATATATATATATATATATATATATATATATATATATATATATATATATATATATATATATATATATATATATATATATATATATATATATATATATATATATATATATATATATATATATATATATATATAACATCAAGTGGCAGTACAGTGGATGGTCACCCATCTAAGTAATGACCACGCCCGACGCTGTTTAACTTCAATGATGGGAACCAGTGTTTCAACGCGGCTACGGATGTTACGTCTTTCAAAATCCATAAGATATTTTCCAATTTTAAAATAACGCGTACTGTCGCCTAGTAAAGTATTATAATCTATCTGCGCAGGCTTAGCGTCGTTCCCTGCCGGCCACTCTAGTAAAAATGTACTTGCTTGTAAATGCTGTTTGTGTAAATGTAATATACCTACTAGCAAATTTAAATTACAGATACTTCGATGTATGCACATTTTCTGCACGGCGCCAATGTAGCACGTCACAATATGGAAATTTATCTATTATAATAATTTTTGTAAGTACATACAAATGTACTATCTACAATTACGTATACGTACAAGTGTTGCGATCTTTGCCTATAAAAATGACAGTAAATTTGGATTTATGCGTATTCTTCAGAGAAGAGCAAAACGATGAGGGTCTTCTTGGTTTTATCAGCTATTTTAGCAGTGGCCCTGAGCGATGACGTCACCAGTAAGTACTATCAAATTTCTTCTTATGTTAAGCCTTAATTTAGATGTAATCATTGCTTTTCTTATGATATTTCTTTAATAACAAATACAAAAGTTTTTACATCCTCCAACGCTTCATAAGGGAGAGGACTGCGCAAGCGACCTCGAACACGTAACCAGTCGGAAGACTGGAGTAATCTGGTGGCAACTGGTAATAAGGGCACGAGTGTCGGCCCGCTGGGTGACTTACCTGGCTATCTCGCGGTAAGGGTTGGCTTCTTACGGCCATGAAGCGGAACTCGACGGTGGACGGTTTTTGTCCTAAGTCTTTTGCCCTCACCCACTGAGACAGATCGTTCGATATCGTTAAAACTTCCAGAAGTAACGGGTTCGCCCGTTATAGTCGACAGCTCTAGTTGGTTATCCACCGGATGGGCATTCAATGTCTAGCAAACCGGATAGTTCACGAACGTCCCAGCTCCGCCCGATGTATTCCCCGAATCCGCAATATCTCAATCCCCTCCGACTGTAGGATTACAGCCTTTGCAGAAGCCTACGACGGCCCTAAAATGGTAAGCCCCTCTACGATGGAACTATCAGATAGGAGATAAACCGTAAGTTGGGCAGGGCAGATGACATAGAGTTTGGCCAACACCACCCAAGCCGCACGGAACTATGTATAGACTAACACTTTCGAGGTATCATCGACAATGGGCGAACCCGACACCCCATGAGGTTATAACGATATGAGATCGTTCTTTCAACCTGGAGTGAGCGTAGAGACCACTATCTAGCAACGCTAACTCGCCCGTCAGAGGCCAACGCTTTATGCAAGGCACTGAGAAGAACCCAGCGGCCCGGGTCACCCGTGACTACCAGTCAATTTGGCCGGATTCCTGTTTGATCATGGATCGAAGTCGCTTGCGCGGCCTCTATCTAATGTTAGCAGTATCTGAGTATGAATTTATAGCAGACGGATTGGGTAGCTTACCGGTCGTTTTAAAATCGGCTGACATTAGGTCAATAATCGCCCCCTCTTCATAGGAAACCACATGTCGTTTCCAGACCCCCGGTTATTTTCCGGAGTGGAAAGTCGATTGGTTGACGCCGCACGATTAACAAACCGCCCAAATGTGCCCCAAGAACATCACCCAGGGGAAACTGACCCACCTGCATACTCAATTGCAGGGGGTGTTTAAGGGTGCATCAAGAGTCCATACCACGTTCGATATTCTACTACGGGGGCTGAACCGTGAGTTGAGCCAACCCCATAGAACGAGACGGGTCTTAATGGCCTAACTGCGCGAAATCCATTAGAAGCCGGTATAGACTAACAGTAGAGCGGCGGCGACTACAACGGAACCCGTCACCCCAGGCTGGTATAACGATATATAATCATTCTTTCAGTCGAAGGATGACCGTACAAGACCTTAGGATGGTGCAAACCAAATGGATATCGTCTAGCAAATCCACGAGCCCCTCAGGGGGCAACGCCTTACGGCGAGGCACCGGGAAAGGTTATCAGCGGACAGCCTTGCCCCCTAACTATCAGTTTTAGAAAAATATCTCCGTCTGGAATTAACCACTAGGATACCTCAGCTATTTAATATACACATAATTCAAAAAGTAATTCAATATTGAAAACCGCTTAATATACAAATTATACACACTACATATGTAGTACTATACATATACTCGTACATTATAATTATATATAAACACCTCGATTCCCCGAAA
The DNA here is from genome assembly GCA_944548615.1 of Micropterix aruncella. Taxonomy (NCBI): domain Eukaryota; kingdom Metazoa; phylum Arthropoda; class Insecta; order Lepidoptera; family Micropterigidae; genus Micropterix; species Micropterix aruncella. Next base: position 6,092,112 of record OX155958.1, read on the forward strand.
ATAAAAGGCTAAACTCAGGCTGTATGTGTCAATTCATTAGCAAACACTAGCCTTTGACCTCCTGTTATTCATAATTTTGAAACAGCTATATATTTGTTTAACTGTATTAAATGGTAAAATGACAGAATAAGATTTATGAATCCAAAGTATTTCAAAACGTTGTAATTTAAGTAACTATTTAAAATAAACGATCATCACTTATTAAGTAGGTAGGTACATAGTATTGCAAGTTTATTAACCCTAGGTAAGCGGGTAAGTTCTTAGGTTAGAAATTAAAGATGTTAAATACAATAGATCTTATGATAAAATTCTTTTCTAGAGGAATGGAATACACTGAAGGTGAGATGGGGTATCAATCCATTCGGTGGGTACTTCAGAGATATCCCCATGACGTTGAATAAAGCTTTGAATGCAAATTACCAGTCGCACAATGTCGACAACGAGTTCAATCTTACTTCAATGGTTTATAATGGCGACGAAAGTAGGATCGTTCCTCTGTACGCTGTCCAGGGACACCTCGCTGGAATCCTAGTTGTGGTGAGTCACGAGGATTTTATTATTTATTCTCCGGTGGATAAGGAGTACGGTTTTCTCATAAAACAGTAACACCATTGTACTGGGTCCCATTGCATTGTAATATAGAAATGCGATAAGTAATGATTTAACTGCCGGGCAAATTGCCAGAGTCATCCAGAGAAGACTGTTTAATCGTATGTTTCTCCCTATACGTCGAAATGAAACGCATAGCCCAGACGGTACATACTTGCGTAATGGTAGATAATTATACCTCATATAATCGAGAAGGACACGGCATTATTTTAGCAAACCAACGGACGGCTTTTGGCGTTGTAACGGACCTTAAGTCCAGTTAACATACGATCAACAAATGCATCGATTTCCAGTAAATTCCACTGACACAATTCAGCTATTATTTAAACTCGTGCAGCGGTGAATCAGCACGATGAAACAATACTTTTACTCAGAATATTTCGAGTTGCTTCATTTAACTGCCTATATAAACCGGCCAAAAAGCAACCAAACCATTCATTCACTAATTCAGTCATTCGGCCCGCGAGTCACTACATCCACGATCACATAGCCTGTACGGCAGGCTTTATAACTGGCAATATTCAATCGATTCAATCAATTAAAACCTTCTGCTTCATCAAAACCGCCTTTAAATACGGAGATAACTCGCAAGTTGACACCGCCACCTCACATCGAAGAAATTGGAGTCTAGTGAGGGGTGGTCCCTCACAGCGTTTTGTCAGTCAGACTGCTGCAGTGCCTATACCACTGCCAGAAACCGCTAATGCTTCATTTATTACAAGAATGACGTAGCGTTTGGACGATTTTGTGAACTCGTTTGGTCATTATTACAGTTAGGGAGATCATCATTTAAGGAATATACATTCATAATCTTTTCTCTGTAGAAGCTTAATCGACAGTGTTCTCGTATACTTTTCTCGCAGTCAACTCTTTGCAGTTATGTTTTTTTTACATTACATAGATTCCACGTGCGCAGATCGAAAACAAGCTCCCGGCCTCATTCAAATTTGAGAACACTGCTGGATTGAAACGTCAGACCGTCCTGGGTACGGATTCTTGGACGGCCGCTTTCTACTTCTATAGTCCGGAGACGATTCGCGCTGGACAACAACTCCCGAAGGATGCGTCTCTTACACTCGAAAAAGAACTCTGGTTTAGGGAAGGAGAGAGCCATGTTAAGGCTCCCACTACCGTAACTGAAGCGCTAGCGACCACTAAGTACACGAAGCAGGCCTGCATTCCAACCATGGGTAAGTTCGAAATTAATTCAGTTATTTCTCCTCATCAAGTTATTTAATTATATAAAATATCTGTCACAAAATAGTATTTTTCGACTTTAGTTTTAAAGTCTAAAAAAGAACGACAACTTTTCGTTTTTTTATAGCTTAATAAATACATTTACACATATTATTATAAAATACTACCAACATAATTTTTCAAATTGCCGTCGTTTTTTTCAAATTTCAAGTTTTTCAAGTTCAAAGGCGTCTTTTTATATACATTTTCAAGCCCACAGACACAGAAGCCACAAGGAAGATTGATATTAACATTCTAGCAAATTATCCTGCTGTAAATTATATATGATAGGTAAAAAGACACTAGGTATGGATCATAATGAAGATATTTACGGAATCCGAGATCCGGATTCCACGGAATATTTACGCGGAGTTCTTAAATTTTACTGCATTTTATTGAAAAAGAAAAATAAAAATACATGATTTGGTCTTAATTAGTAGTGTAGTCCCTGAGATACAGTGGGTACATACACACACAAAATCACTTCGGATTTATAGGATCTCAAAATGTGGTAATCCGTCGCAAAATCGACTTCTAAATTTTGCTCGTAAGCAAGCTTATTCCTATTTTAAATTCTTCGTGTGAAATATTTTTTTTTTTTGAAAAATATAGAATGTCAATGGCATTTTTTTAGAAAAAACATTCTTCAAGTTTATAAACTTTATTGAACCGGTTGATATCTTCAATGATGATTTTACAGTAGCATAATATATTGAATTCGGATTTTAAAGCAATTTCATTTCATATTGAGCAAGCAAGTGACTTACATATTCCAATGTGTACATCGTTCATACTTAAGCGCATTTTTCTACGTTTACATTTTCAGGCGGTCATCTATATTGGGATATGTCAGAAACGACATCCTGCGACCAAAGCCCTCCGTTCTTCCTGGTGACGCATAAAGACAGCGTTTGCGGCGTTGGTTTCCAGATGTTTGGAAAGGTGAATAATTTGACATGGCACGAGAAGCCCGACAGGGCCGCTGTCGAGATGATCGTTCCTCGTGGACCTGCTTGCCTTTACGACATCGTTGAACAATTTGGAATCACCACCACCCACTTCTTCTTCGAAAAGAACCCGGCTTTGAACTTTTGCTTGTAAAAATGCCATGGCATCTAAGCAATGGTACTAGAATCTACAATAAATAAATAAATTGTTGATTTTGAAGATAAAATATGGTTCGTATTTTAACATTCTTTATGAAAAGCCTAGCATCAATAAATAATTAGTTAGTATGCATAATAGGTAAAAATAAATAGCCATGATAGAAACACTAAATAAAAGTTTCATGTATTTAATTTATACTTGAAGTCAAATTTTAACTTAAAATTCCTTAATTAAAATTAGTAATCATACTTGTACCTGTGTACACACACCTTCATACACTTTAAAACCATACTTTAAAAGCTAATTTAAAAGCTAGGAGTGTAGAACTTACTTAGAAAGAACCATTTTGATCTTAAAATTAACGTTTTATTTTGAAAATTTGCCTTTTGCAACCATCTTTGCTGCGCAATAGATATTTATTAATGTATAATACTCCACGAGATACGTCCTAATACATAGACTCATAGGCTATAAAAAAGAACACAATAATTCATCGTCTGCACGTGCTATTGTTGGTATCTGCAATTTGGTTTGTAGACTGTTAATCAATAAATGAAAAAAAGTCATAAAATGCTGATTATCTAATATTGACTTTAATATTGATAATATGTAGACATTGTTGATTAAATTCTAAAGGGGGGATGAGGATTGTACCTTGTTCCGTTAAATTTGAATGCATTTTAGACTGGCCCGAGGTAAATGCATTTTTCTGGCTCAAACGTAGGGATAAGAGGAATTATTTCTCATATACCTAAAGGTTTCGGATATTGCCATGGAGCATTTTGGCGTAAAGTATTTGGAAAGATCGACACAAACAACGAAATTTCACATAGTTGAAACCAACCATGCATAAATCTGCAAAGGAACACAGACAAAAAATGCGAGCTTTTTAAATAACGACCGTCCTGAAAAACTAAGGCATGATTCCTATCAGACGTTTCAACATGCTTGATAATGTTTGGGGCACAATGGTGTAAAAATATTTATAATAAAAATAAACTATCTTTATTTACCACACGGATACAAAATGTGTAAATATACTAGCTGCAGGAAGATAAAAATCTTGGGTGATTGGAGGAGATTTTAATCATATTCAGCAATCAAGTAATAGAGGCTAAGAAAATAGAAGACAAAAAAATCGTTCTTTTGCAACTTCGAGCCTAATAAGTCTTTTGCAAAAGAGAGCACTGCGCAGCATGTATCAGGTAACGACTAGGACCTCATGCAATGAATATTTCAGTAAGGGAAGGGTAATGACTATGTATTCGGTGTTCATATACCAGTGTCTAATGTATGCTAGACAGCACCTCGCAGAAACTGCAATTAATGCGAACATTCACTCGCATCATACCCGCGGTAGCTCCCTTTTACGCATACCCCGAATACGAGTGGCAAAAGTACAGAAAAGCTACTTGTACCTTAGCATTAAATTCTATAATCTACTCCATACAAAATTTAAACAGCTGGAGGACATTAAATTAAAAAAAACATTAAGGAGATGCTGATAGGCCACCCTTTCTATAATCTGGCCGAATTTGAGGGCCATGATTTTTCAAATATTGTCCCCATTTAAATTAATAAAAAAGTAGAGCCTTATTGTCTGATTATTTTATATGGTCTTATATCTGTACTTTTAGTTTAAAATGCATAACGTAGATTAAATTTGATTATTTCACATTTTACTGACAATTTGAATATTACGATGAATAATGTTACTACGTATCTTTTCGAATTACTAACTACTTCAAATATTAGGCTTCTATTTTGATTATTTATATTTATAGTTTGACAATCTAGTAGTTAATTCTTGACTACCTATGTATGTTCAGTAAAGAGTAGTAACGAGACTTACTATTATACCTAACCCAATTATTTTGACACGTCCAAGAGCTGTCTTTAGCCGTCAATTGGACACGATGAAAATGTAAATGTAAAAATGTATGAGTGCGAAATCGGTGCGTTTTATGGAGATGTTATACAGTGCTTATTAAGCTATTGCATAGCTTTTATCGCGGGCGGCCAGCGCGGCGACCAAATGAAGAAATTTCTTAACGAAAATTAATGATTTTAAACTGATAATTACGTCTAAACGAGTACTGCTTACGATTCGAAAAAAATATATGGTAAACAAGAACATTTTTCTAATATTCATAGCTTTGAATATTTTAGATTTTGTTTATATTACATAGTGTAATTAATTTGCGAAATTAGGTCTAACCGAACACAAAAACGACTACTACGCAAATATTATCTGGCGTATTATTATGAAACCTGCACTATTTTAAAGATAATTTAATTATCTATCTTTTTATCTACGATTTTTTTCGAATAATCCGGTTTTTTGCTTTATCGAATAAAAAATTCGTGCGCGGCGCTCTATCGGAAGACGTTTAAAGTATTCTGAATCATTTGCTACCGCAGCCGCAAATGATTCGGAATAATTTCAACGTTTTCCGATAGAGCGCAGTTATCTGATACCAGAAAAAATAAAATAAATAAAATAAATAAATAATTATAATTGCATCAGTTGTTAAAAATGCTATGCAATAGCTTTGCCGCGGCAGTCCTTGAGTGCCACACGTGTTTTTTTCTATGGTATAGGCATGTTCAGAGAGGCATTTATGTAAATGCTCAGCCATCCGCCATATTGAACATTATAATCATTTTTTTTAAATATCAGTGCCATCCACACGTTGCGTTTCGTATTAAAATACTTGTTTCAAATCGTAGTAAGTCGCTGAGCAATGTAATACCCTATATGATCAATGATTATAGCAACCGACCCGGTACGCTCGTGCACACCGTACATGTTAATTTCTAAGGTTTATATTAATAGTCCTCCACCAGTACAAAGTCGTTTTTCGCCATAAAAATGTGAAACATTAAAAAATAATGTATTTCGAAAATATTGTTTCAGCTTTCGGTTTCGGTTTCAGCCAAAACAAATATTTTTTAATAGATTGGTTAAAATTAGGTGTTTCGGTTGGCCCCCATACTAAAGCAGGAAGTAGAACGAGGTAAGTCGAACACTGGCGCCAATAAAGGATTTTGGTTAACGAACATGCTGTTTTTCATTTTATTTTATTTAATCTAAAAGAACATGCTATAGGAGAGGCTCCATCTCTAGTCTTTGCTAGGGACCTAAAAGGACCGTGCAGCTTGAGCTGATGGCCTACTTGTGTTTTTAAGGACGGTCCTACTCACGGTTCAGTTCGTAACCGGTAGTCTCCTCGAAGAGGGAATAATCTGGAAAGAACTCTGTGAACTCTGCTTCCGAATGTAAGTCTAGTCATAGTCAGTTAGGAACTTAAGTTCGATCTGGGGTAACACCTCGGGCTGGTTAGGTTTGTAGACCGTGCGGCGTTAGCCAATGAATGGACTATGCACTCCAGCGAATAAGCGGCAGAGAGTCTGCCAACGTAGTAGTTGGAGTAGTTGTTGACCTGATGTCAGCCACATTTGAAACGATCCGTTGGTCACCCGATCCCGAGTGATATAGACGGGCAAAGGACGCTACGGTCCGCGATAAATTCGAACTGAATGACTGCTAACGTCAGGTAGAAGCCGCGTAAGCGACTTCAAATATAAGACCAAACTGAAGGATGGATAAATCTGTCCAAATCTGAAAGTAAGGGAGCGAGGTTTGCCAGCTGAGTCGTTTTCTCAGTGCCTCGCTGTAAGGCGTTGGACTCTTACGGGCCGGACCGTTGGCGTAGCTTGACTGTCGATTGTATTTGAAAGCTAATACAGCCCGTGCAGAAAGGCCATTGTGACCCATGTGTTTATAATCGGCCCAACTCACAGGTCAGCAGCCATCCGTTAGCGTCCAAGCAGAAGTGCGAGCCCGGGTAGGACTCAGTGCCTTCGACCGAGTTCCCCTGGAAATCGTCCTTCGGGCGCTCCTGAAGGGCTTACGTGCAGCGTCAGCCGATCTATTGTGCATTCCGACTGATAACCGGGGGAATCTGGAAACGGATTTGTTTCCTATAGAGTGGGGGGGGGGGGTGAATCACTGCTAACCTTATGGCAACTGCTCTTGCAATGATCAATCTGCTACCAGCTGATACCAGGTGAAAACCCGGGCAATGGATGCCGTGGTCCGCAATAGATCCGGTAGTCACCGAATCACCGCTACTAAAGAAAGAGGACCGAGCAAGCGGCCTCGAACCTGTAACCAGTCGGGAGGCCGGATAAATCTGGCGATAACTGGTAGCAAGGGTACTTGGTCGCTGCTGGTTTAACTAACCGTTGTCGGGCGGTAAGGGTTGGTCTCTCGCGGGCTAGTTAGCGCAGCTAGATAATGGATTGTCATTGTCTAAGTCTTCTACGCTCATTCTACGGCTGAAAGAACGATTTCCTATATTATGGCGGGATGACGGGTTCCCTCATTGTAATCGACACCGCCCAACTGTGGATTGTATGTGTCTGCAAAAGTCTTTTATTGTAAACATGGCCAAAACTGTTTTAAATGGGTTGACAAATAAGGCTTCTTCTTTGCGTCACTTCGTTTCCTTAAATTAAAATGAAAATGTAACTTATATGAAATTCGTCTTCTTTTATTATTCCTAAATTATACGGACAATATATATTCTTTCTGGAATCATCTTAAATAAAATATTTTTTCAAAATGAAAACATCAATAAATTGGTGTATATTAACCGCTCCTTTGTCACAGTTTTACACATGCGAAAGTTGCTCGCGATCTTGGAGATTTAAACATGTGATAAAACCTACGAGTTTATGTTTTATTTATGTTTTAAATTTTCTTTGAAATGGTGAAGATTAAGAAGAGTTACTTTTTACTATTGATTTTACATGTCGACATATGCAAACCTTTCTTTTGTATTGATACATCAAATATAAACTTTCTTTTGAGACATCCAGTAACTGAAAAAAAAAACGGGTAGGTGGCATTAGATACGCATTCGCAGTAAAACGTCTTATGTGCATCTGAAAGCAATTCACGATAGAGGGGTATATAGATAAGTATTGAAATTAATGAAAAAAATAACATACATATACAAAGTCTATTTATTGAAGAAATCTCTTTTTAGTCGCTTTCCTCTGTTTTTAACGCACAATGGTACGTCTAGGAAACGCCATAGCCGAAGAATTGTTCAATAAAATTAACTTTAAATTCACTTTAACTATTGATAGGCACTAATTATTAATTATATTTATATTAGACGTATTTAGAGAGCTACGAATTCTAACTAATCCAACCACTTTCATCTTAATCTGTAAACGTACTAACGAGTAATAAGCAAACGAAAGCCTCGTAAGTTTCAATTTTTATCTCAAACTGCAACGTGTGTCACGCGGCACTGGCGCCATCTTTGCATGAGTCAGATGCCCTGAGTAATGGCTACTTTGCTCTACTCAATTATATATAAATTACAGTTACAGAGTTAAGGCGTGGGCATATTATCGGACGCTTCGGTCAGTCGCAGCTTACGGATCTCTCACAGTCGTTTGGGACGCGGCTTGCGGATATCTATCTCGGACGTCCGAAGCCTCAAGGTCACGTCCGCGACTGACATCCGATAATGTGCACGGCTCAATAGATTTTCAATACACAGAAACCTTTAAGTCGCGTCCGTAAGCCGCTGCAAATGGACGCGTCCAATAAGTATGTTCGCCCCTTTACAGTCATCGCCGAGGCGACATGTTTTCCATACAAGTACCAAAACGTTTCAAGTCAAAATTAGAGCATCCAAAATAGGCACTATTTAATAGAGAATTTAAAAGTGGGTCTTTTCTAAAGGTATCCATTAAGTTCGCGAATCAGCTCTGCTCCGTGCACCTGCAACTGCTCCAGCAGTGGATACGTCCGCGCTCCTGGGGCGTGCAACGTTTCACGTTCCGCGGCGAGCGCTCCGAGCGGTGGCGGTGAATTCGCAAACGCAACGTGGTGCGCAGTGTGTTCGTGGACGCGAGCAAAGTGAGACGTTGGTGGATACGTATCGCGCATCACATTCGACGCTGAGTAAACGCGAATCCATCGATATGTAGTGGGCCGAAGGGAAATGTCTAGGCTCTAATCGAGAAGTACCGAAATTATACAGCGCTGTGGGATCCGAAAAATAAGATTTTTATTATTAGCTAAATGTATACAGCATATTCATTATATATAAAAAAACATTTTATAAATTAACAATAATATAGCCATTAATACATTTCAAATTAGCAAATAATATAAAGCACCTATTTAAAAGATAATAATTTTACACCCTTTTTTTAAGAAAAAAGGAAAAAGAAGCATTTCTAAATTTAAATGTATAAGTACAATAGGGGAATAGAAATGGAAGGGGGGGATTGTTAACACTATGAGTAATATACGTTCATAAACGGCCATACATACGTATACTATTGACATATATATATATATATATATATATATATATATATATATATATATATATATATATATATATATATATATATATATATATATATATATATATATATATATATATATATATATATATATATATATATATATATATATATATATATATATATATATATATAGACATACATACACATATAAATACATTGTATATAATAAAGTAATAAGTAGTGCGTATTTTATAAATATTTAAATTAATTATCGTTCCTGAGATTTTCTTCGACTGCGTGAAGAAAAGGCTTCCTGTCCAGAGAAAAAATGACAAAGTCATTAAACCTGTTATTAAAAAAGGTGAGTAACCGTATCATAGTAGAGTTGTGAAGTGGCTTGTATTGCATCTAGGCACGTGAAATAAACGAGAAACTCGGGTACTTCTGGGGAGCACTCTCAAGGAAATTCGCTCAGTTAAAGCTGGACAGTCTATTAAACCACGAAGGATGTCATATAGGAAAGACATGTCGGTTATGGTTCGTCTATTATAGAGCAGTGCAACCTTAAAGTAATCCGCTCGTTCCTCATATGTCTCGAAGTTCGTGTGCTCGCGCCAATTTAGGTATCGCAAGAATCGCTTTTGGACGCCCTCAACCTTGTTGACAGATGCAGCATACATCGGTGACTATATAGTGGATCCGAAGTCTAAGACACTTCTGACATATGCGTAATACAGTATTTTTAAGGCGAGGGTGTCACTGAACGGTCTGCATACTCTAAACAAAAATCCTAACATTTTCTAGCGACGTTTCTAGCGACAATTCTAGCGACGACATGTTCGTTCAACATTCAAATGAAAGCTGCGGAGCACTTGTTATTCTTGAGATGATGCGCTCGCCGTCTCCATTTGAGCAGTTGCAGACGCTCGGAGAAGAGTTGATGCGGCAACCTAATAGATACCCACCTTTAGACGTTTTTTTTTTTAAATGAGAACAATAATTTCTGAAGAAAATAGTATAAATGATAGTAAGCGAATTACGTCTAAATGGTCTTTTGGTTACATTTGTAATCAGAAACAAATCAGCGGTTAGGTCAAATCACTTCATCGGTTTGCAAAGCAACCGGATCGAAACCAGTTTTCGATAAATTTCACCCAAAGCATTCTGAGCGACCGACGCCTCGTTGCATACGGAGAAATTCGGTCTTTCATCTCGTACTCAAAATATCGACGCGGTCCTATTTATCAAAACAAATATTATAAACTGTAGATTGAAACAAAGTTATTATGAAAGAGTTCTTAGTGTTACATTTTGTATTATCCATCGTGTTGGCAGATACCAGTAAGTTAAATTTAACTTAATATAAACCGATATGTTTTATGTTGTGTTTTTCTATGGTGCAAAGTAAATTAATTTATGCACAGATATATAAGATAACAGTCTGTCTATCCCATCGTGCTATCCAAAGAACATTATTCGCCACGCGTTTGATCCAGAAAGGCATTGAAATAAGAAAACTTTAAACTTCAATAGAGACCAAGCTTTCAAACTCCACACTACATCGAATCATCTTCTTATAAGTATTGACAGCAGCTGTATATAACCAATCCGCAGAACAACAACGGACGATAATAAAAATATCAGTTTATCCTGGATAACGGCGGTTGTAACATCGCTAAAACGTCGGGTGTTATAAACTTTACGCGGTAAACCCCGTTTTTGTTTTATTTATTATTAAGTCCTGACAACCAAAACACAGAGCATTGATAAATAGCCAAATAGATTAAATTTTAATTCATATATTTTAAAAAAAATATTAACCCACTGGTTTGTCACTAAAGAAAGAAAAGAGACTGAGAGACTTGTTCTTTTATTCCACATTACATTACATTACATTTACGTCGTGTCCAATTGGCGGCTAAAAACCGTTCTTGGACGTGTTAAAATATTTGTGTTTTAAGTAGTAAGTATCATTACTACTTTAATCTTTACTTAACATACATATATTAATTTTTAAAAATATATAGTATCTAAGAAACTTTGGAACCTACTAAAAGCCATTTGTCGTAGAATCGTATTACAAAACAAATTAAAGGCTTATTTAATAAAATAGTCAATAATTCTAATGGCTACCTACTAAACACACAATAATTAAAATAGTCAGTTATAAAGTTGAATAATCAAAGCAGAAGCCTAACAATTGAAATAGTCAATAAATCGAATATATACGTACTAAAAACTGTACTTAGTAACCTTATTATTATTAAAATATTTACTATTATTATATTTTTTACTAACCTAGCATATTTTGATTATTGGCATGCGATTATTATATTATTATTACCATTTGCAACTTTTAGGATAATTTAAATTTTAACATTATTATTGAAATTTAATTTTGTTTGAATATAGGTATCTATTTCTATATATTTCTACAATATATAATTTCATAGTTTTAAATGTACAATGTATAAGTTACTTGTTTTGAATCTACTTATTTGATTGATTCTGGGATTTGCACTTTTATTGTCGTAGTTTTGATATTTTTATTTGTTTCCATGACTTTTTCCAATTTATTATTTTATTTTATTATTAGGCAGTAATTAAGTAAACGTTTCTGAGCTTACCTAAGCGAGGACGTCTCGTGCTATCGAGTTAGTTTAGGTGTTATTAATTTGTCTCTGTAATTGTGATGTGACACCGTTACACCGCTTCGTAAGGGAGAGGACCGCGCAGGGGACCTCGAACTCGCAACCAATCGAGAGACCGGAGTAATCTGGTCGCAATTGGAAGTAAGGGCGTGAGTGAAAGCCCGCTGGGTTACATACCTGGTTGTCTCGCGGATAAGGTGTTGACCTCTTACGGGCATGTGGCGGAGCTTGACTGTGGACTGTTTTGTCCAAGTCTTCTGCGCTTACTTCACGAGAGATAGAACGAACAATCGTTAAAACTTCCTGAGGTGAAGGGTTCGCCCGTTGTATTTGACAACTCTATTTGAAATTGTGATTTTTGAGATAAAGGATTTGATTTGATTTGATGTCGTATCGGTCTAGATCATAGGTTTTCAAACTTATTTTGCCCACCGCCCACTTTGAGAATATTTTTTTTTCTAGAACCAAATTTTTTTTTTACTCAATATCTGTCGCTAGTCTGAAAGAGCAATTGCCAAAATTTTTTTTTTTTATCTTTTCCCTGTGTCTTTTACTGCCCCCTGGAAAGCCTCAAACGCCCACAAGGGGGCGTAATCGCCCACGTTGAGAAGATGACCTGACCCGAGTGCCTATTCTGTATATACTTCACTAGCTGACCCGTGCCCACTTCGTTGGGCGATAAAACTTTTTACTTGTGATGAAATTATGAGTGTGGTTCGGTTAGTACTGAGTGCTATGATTTATTTCCTGACTGCCAAAAGAAGGGTTATATTTTTATGCATTTGTATGTATGTATTTGCATGCCAATTTGACTATATTACCGTTAATTGTAGTGTCTTCTTGTGAGTGTTTTAATTGTGAGTGTCATCTCTTTAACCACTTATGCAGTAAAAGGGAAATTATATGCAGTAAAAGGGAAAAGTCATCTGTTTTAAACACTTGAGATGATAAATTTACTTATTTTGATAATAATTCATAATTGTTGATAATATGACCAATAAACATGACCTTACGATTTAAGTTATATTTTTAATATAAAATACTACTTTTTTCTGACTTAAATATAAAAGTTAGACATATGCATCCTGTCACTGACTTTTTTGTAGGCATTATGAAGCTCTACAACTTTTCACTAGAACTAAATCATATATCTCTCATCGTTAGGGCAGCGTTAGTTAGAAACATTTTCGTTCGACCGTTTTTTCTCCGACTTTCCGACTTACTTTGCAAATGCGACTACCACGAAAAAGTATTTTCATTTTTCGGATTAATATATAGCCTATGCTACTCACAAATAACGTGGCTTCCTATTGGTAAAAGAATTTTCAATATCGGTTCAGTAGATCCAGAGATTACTTCCTACAACCTCACAAACTTTACCTCTTTATAATATTAGTATAGAAGTATAGATAACCGTCACGCGAGACGGCTTGAGTTTAGTCCCATGAGCCTACCTGAGGTTAGAAATTATGTTAACCGATTTATATTATGTAATTTTATTCTTCAGACCTCTGGACTGATCTCCGAGTGAAGTACAATCCTCCTGGAGTGGTCTCCCGATTCTTCGATAAGTCTTATTTCGACATACCGTCTGATATAGACACAGCTTATAGATTTAATTGGACTCTAATACAAAATAAGAACGAGCTCAATCTGAGATCGGTCGGCTGGCAGGGAAGAGACTACAGAATTCTTAGTCTATACGATGATAATGGATGGATCGCCGGGATTCAAATTGCTGTAAGTTGAATATACCAAATTATTATTATATCTCACACACGGGAAAGTGTCTTTGTTTATTTATTTGTTTACATCCTGGTAGAGTAATTTATATGTACGATCACACTGATAAGTGTGATCGTACATATAACACATATAAAATAAACAATAAGGAATTTAGCACAACCTATCATTCTAAACGAATGCCCAACTAGACCGAACAGCCAGTATCTGGAAATATGTAATACACAGCCTTTGTTAACCAGTCATTTAATTAAGGAGTCAAAAGTCAATTATTTAAGGAGGTATACCATTCTAAACATCGGTTTTCATATTAAAAAATAAAGGTTTATTACAAATGTTTAACTACAAATCTTATAAGAATAGGTAGAAAGATGTTCTATTTGATTAACATTTCTTTAAATAATCTTTTATATCGTACGGGAAATTTAGAGATCTCGATAGAAATGAGTCTAAATGGCAAATTATTTTCAGATATCATTTTCTGGAATAACCAGCCCAGTATCAATTTATAAGTGAAGTTTGATCTCATCGTAATAACTGGAAAATAAATAAAATCGTATTGTATTTTTATTGCGAACCTTGCTCCTACGCAGTTGCTTCCAGTATAATTTTAAATAAATTTGGATGGTCTTTATTCTTGTACTATTGTACAAAAATAAAATAATATGAGGACATCAGGGGAAGAATGATGAGGATTATGTTTTTGTGTAACTGAGAAAAACGACTTTAAAGATTTGAGGCAAGGATACAAAGTTGTTCATGGTCAGGAGTCATATGTTATTTTATTATTATTTGACGGCATATTTAGTTAGGGTTGATATTATTGTTTAAGAACATTATAATATGTGTATATAATACATCAATATTCCCCACAATCGATTCGATTCTCATCGTTTTTCCCCAACATGCTATTTCAAAAATGTCCATAATATTTCCTATTTCCATCATCAATATTTCCTATTCGATTTTGCCATCATTTTCTTATGGGTACAACGCACATTTCCTCATATTCAGTTTAAAATGAAGAAAAATGGTACATTCATCGTTCTTCCCTTGGTGTCCTCATATATTATTGTAAGTTATTCTTGTATTATTACTGCAGGCCTAGGTTTGTTTTTGCCAAATCCTCTTTGGCAACTATGCGCAACGAACAGAACGCAAATGCTATTTTCGTTGTTTCATTCGTATATTCGTATAAGCGAATATCGATGGCTTTTCATGACCATTTTCCGGTTTTGAATGCCGTGCTCAATTCGAGCGCGGTCATAACATTCGACATTAGCATGAACCCACAGTATTAGCAGGAATGCCCAGCCCGCACAAAATTCGATTTGTTTTATGCTGCTGGGGAGTTTATTACCAACGAATCTGTGAACATCACACATGGCTTTTATATCAAAAGCAATAAATGTTGCAGTGACAGCTAATGGGTTTGCCAAATAAAGGCACACTGTTTTTTTTTGTTTGATGCTGGTCTGTGTTTACAATTGTTAGACTATTGTTAGACTATACACAGCCCGGTGGCATACACACCCTCTAGAAGTAGCGCAAAAATGTATTTTAAAATTAATCGCACGTAAACCGTATCGATTTCCGTCAGACACTCTTTACATCCAGTCCGAGGTTTTGGATGTAAGACAGCTTTATGTTCGCATGGCCCTAATATATACTAAAAATAAACTGACACCTTATAATCAACGACGAGTTGGAAAGACGAGAGCAACAAGAACTGGTGATATGATGGTGCCAAGATCTTACACAACATTTGGCCAGCGCCATTTCACGTTCATTGGCCCTAGAATGTATAACAATCTTCCCGAAGCAATTAAAGTACAGTTTGTCATTTTTTTATAATTATAAAAACAATTAATAATTCATTTGTGATAAATAAAATATACAAAGATTTAAAAAAATTATTTCAGTTGTAAATGTCCCAAGTAGGTATATTAAAGAAAAAAAAACAAATAATAAAAACATTAAACGAATAATCACTTATGGAGTAGTCAAAATTGCAACAGTTAATATTCAGCTTTGTCAAGCTAAATTTGGTTTATTTTAGGTAAACAAATATGACATAGACAAAACTCGCCCTCCTTCATACGACATGTCGAAAATTGGAGTATTCGAGACGAAAGAAATAACGGGAATTCCAGTATATGCCTCTACTGTTTACTTCGTGGACCCAAACGTTCTAAAGAGAGGAGGCAGAACTAGCGCACCATCTTTGGGAGATGGACTCTGGATCAAAAAAGGCACAAAATATACTAAAGTTTCCGATGACATCAAGGACCTGGAAGTAGAGGGATATGTCAAGCAAACCTGCATACCAGCTATGGGTAAATTTTTACATTTTTTACATACAAAAATATATAAAATTTTGGCAGTCGCCGGCGCCAGATCCAGAAAAAATCTCACGATAGCCGGTAGTATGTAATTACCAAAAACATATATATACCTTGTGGTAACTGCCACGTATCGACGGGCGCCTGGACAAAAAGGTAGGTAAGTAAATCGCAAATGGCTGCCGACCGACATGCGGCCGTCACTGTTCAATATAATCCAAAGATAGGTAGGTATATTAGACAAGAAACTACGTGTAAGATATTATAGGCTCCCACGTGAAAAATAACAGACTGTCTTCTATAGAAAATTATACAAAAAATAATGGGATAGTTATTTATAATATTTATAATGGATATTGGATAGTAGAAATAATGGGATAGTTATATTAATAAGGTGATATATATATATATATATATATATATATATATATATATATATATATATATATATATATATATATATATATATATATATATATATATATATATATATATATATATATATATATATATATATATATATATATATGTATATATATATATATATATATATATATATATATATATATATATATATATATATATATATATATATATATATATATATATATATATATATATATATATATATATATATTTATATATATATATATATATATATATATATATATATATATATATATATATATATATATATATATATATATATATATATATATATATATATATATATATATATATATATATATATATATATATGTATATATATATATATATATATATATATATATATATATATATATATATATATATATATATATATATATATATATATATATATATATATATATATATATATATATATATATATATATATATATATATATATATATATATATATATATATATATATATATATATATATATATATATATATATATATATATATATATATATATATATATATATATATATATATATATATATATATATATATATATATATATATATATATATATATATATATATATATATATATATATATATATATATATATATATATATATATATATATATATATATATATATATATATATATATATATATATATATATATATATATATATATATATATATATATATATATATATATATATATATATATATATATATATATATATATATATATATATATATATATATATATATATATATATATATATATATATATATATATATATATATATATATATATATATATATATATATATATATATATATATATAGGTGAAGAAGAACAACTTTTTATTGTTGATTATGGTATACATAATATGGTAAATGACAAGTTGGAATCAATGATTTTTTTGTTAGCGTAAATTAGCTACAGAATGTGTGTACAATATTTCATGGTATCATTAAAACAATAAATCCAAAATGCACAAATCATGGAAGAAATTCAACTACCTACTAAAAACACATCGATGGAAATCTATAAACTAACTATACAAAACCACCAAACCAATACAATTAAACCACCACCACCAAAATATACAATTAAAATTGTAAAGTAAAAGAGTACAAAATAGGACTTGCATTACTTAAATAGTAATTACTAGCAATGAAATGCACAATTTAAATTATTAGTTTAAATAAAATAAAATATGTATTTGCTTATAAAATAACCTACAAATAAAATTACGAATACATAAAATATCAAATAAAATAAATATTTACATACATACAAATTACTTATTATGATAACGATGCTAAATTGATTACCTGACCGTTTATATGCCTTTTTAATAATTTTTTTGTGCGTATTAATTGATGGAATGTTGTTTAAATTAGATATTATTTCATGTTTCCAAAAATGGACGATGTTTTTTATTTCTTTAATACTTTATGAGTGTTTTACCAAATTTAGTTCCTGAGAGGCTTTCTATCTATCGAGTTCTAAACTTTCCTAAATGCCAAACAGGAAAAAAAATAAAGCTGAATGATTTTAGAAATTTGTATCATTTTTCAATTTGGAGGTTAATGCTGTCATTTTGTTATACTTACTCGTAGGTACGTCAAGTCTTTTTTTTAATCATAACACTGTTTTAGGGAGTAGAAATGATGCGTTTAGTTAATAAATTTCCAAAAATTTGAGTAAATGAAGTATGGCGTTTATTTGGAATTATATTAATTATTATATTAATTGAATTAATTGGAATTATATTTGGAATTATGCATAATGCTAATAAAATGTTTGCATTCGGTATATCCATGGCCTCAGAAAATTTGACCACATCACGGAGTACAGAGAGAAGCTTCACTGGCTGTCGACCCGGGAGAAAAGAGACATGCGAGTTCTCTGTATGCTTTTCAAGATCTTGGATGGCGTCGCTCCCAATTACCTTACCGGCAGATTTACTGCACTATCGGCTCATGAACGCCCTCTGAGATCAAAAAACAACCTGCTACTCTCTATCCCTAGTCACAGCAGTGACTTCTTCTCATTCTCTTTCACCGTGCATGGAGCCCGTCTTTGGAATGCTTTGCCGAAAAATGTGAGAACCGCGCCAAGCATAACAACTTTTAAAAACAGACTCAGAGAGCATTTTAAATCCAACAGATAAATTCCCTTTCCCCTCCCATTCCCCTCCTTTTAAAACTTTAGCGTCCTTATAGGTGTTAGATTATTTTGATGTGGCAAATCTGTGCCCACAAAGAGTAAAGTATATACTTCTTTCTATCCTCCTCTATTGTATTTGTCATACTCTTTATATAGGTTAAGTTATGTAGTCTACTCGCAAATAATGTTCTTACAATAGTATAGGTTAGCTCTAAAATATTGCCTGCAGGCAATAAGCTCGCCTTTTCTTAAGAATAAAGAGTTTTATTATTATTATAATCTCCACAAAATACTTATTATTTCATTTGTAAGCAGTAGTACCATACATGCGTTAGATAGTTTTGCACATACGCCTCCTATAAAGCAGCCTCAGTTAAAAATGTCCCGTTTGAAACTATATTTATGATTTGTAAATGTTAATAAAACTGGTATATTTTCTTATATCACAAAATATTATAATGTAAACATTTAAAAAAAGTAGTAAATTTGCAATTCAATAATAATATTTACTTAAGGCTAACAGTTATTAAAAACTTAAATCACATTATATTTACCAAACAGATATTTTTGAGGATAAATATCAAATGATTCAAATACTTTGTTCAATATTTTATCTCATATCGTAACGATATTGAGCTGTCCTAAAGGTTATACAAGATTTAAAAAAAAAATACAAATGTCCATAAATATATTTAATGTAAAACTGAAGATTAAAACCACTTGAAAAATATATAAATGTAAAACTGTCTTGAGCGCTTGGGACATTTTAAAGCCAATTTGAGACAGTTTAAGTTGAATATGTTATTTTGATAGACCGCAATGCGGCAGTCAACGCATTGCGGTCTATCAAAATAACATATTCACTTTTCCAGGCACTCAGTACTATTTCATAAAATCCTCATTGAGTGACTGCGTGGACTGGCAACCGTTCATCCTACTGACCAGCGAGGGTTCCGTGACTGGAATCGGGTGGCAGATTTTCGGCACCACCACTCACGACGAGAGGAACTGGTGGGATCCAGTCACCTGGATGACCACCCTGGTCGCCGTACCAGACTCCAATAGGTGCCTGGCCAACTACGTTGTAAGATACAAGGCATTTGCAGTTTTCTTTTTTTTTACCAGGCAACCCTGGAATACTGTTTGTACTCCTAAATTATTTGGATCTTAATTATATTAAAATATTAAAGTTTGTATATAATAATCAACACTTGTATTATTATTATTATTATTTTATATTAGTACGTTACTGATGTCCATAGCCCGATCGGTCAGAAAACAACAACATACGCCACGCTCAAGTGATAGTCCAAGCATATGAGATTTAAGCGTGTCGTTTCCAGGAAAAAAATCCGGAAGTATTTTCTCAACGGTTTTATATGTATTTTCAAACGCTGAATCTGATTTTAAACTTTGCGACCTCGTCAGAGGTGAGCTAACTTGAGGAATCACGAAAAACCGTTTTTTTGCATTACATTTAGTTTTTGCTTATAATTTACGAATAAAGCATTTTTGATAACAGCTATTTAGTAGAAAATTTGAGTAGACAAAATTTCCTACAATTCATATTTACACACTTAATTCCTCCGATGTACCAAACAGCCGCTAAAGCGCGCTCAAAAATGGTCATTTTATACCACTAGTCCATAGCGCGGCTCTAATGCACTTTCAAAATGTCATTTTCTGCATTTTTCTCTAAGTGACGAAAATCATTTATGCGCGCTTTTGCGGCGGTTTGGTACATCGGAGGAATTAAGTCAATAAATATGAATTACAGGAAATTTTATCTACCCTAATGTTGTTAAAAATATTCGTTATTAAAAATGCTCTATTCGTGAATTATAAGCGAAAAACAAAATTAAATGCAAAAATTTTGCGGTTTTTTGCAATTCCTGAAGTAATCTCACCTCTGTCGAGGTCGCAAAGTTGAAAATCGGATTCAGCGTCCAAAAATACAAATAAAACCGTTGAGAAAAATACTTCCGGTATCAAAACCAAAATACGACTATACCGAACATTGGTTCTTGCCATTTATGTATCGGAAACGTAGACGATACTACAAACTGACCTCAACAAACTCGAGGCCTTTCAAGTGCGATGCGTGAGGCAGATTCTCGGTGTCTCACTCCACGACCGACATCGAAACGAGACCATTAGAGAAAGATGCGATCAACAAACACCGATCGAAAAGGAAATACAAAAACGTCCACTATGATGGTTCGGCCATGTTTGCCGAATGAACGTTAATCGATTGCCATGTAAACTTCTTTGGCGAGACCGTCCGACAGAATGGAGAATTCAGCGTTCGGTACCGAAGAAAACCTGGCTAAAGAATATCGAAGACGTCATAAAGAATCAACGATTATGGGCTATCGAAGCTCAAGACGTCGCGTCGCCACAAATCGTTAAGAATGGAAAAGATTCGTGAATGGAGTACGAGATCCAGCGACACCGACAGCAGCATATGGGCTACGAGTAGGTACTACCTTCTCCCCAATCGCCGGCTACGGAATAAAAAAGAAAAAGAGGTAAGTTATGCACACACACATATTAAATATTAAAAAAATGTTTTAACGACTTTGACCTTAGGAGATGACAAGGTTTCTACTCTTTATTGTGAAATTTTACAATGGGCGGGTTTATTGTCATATGACAATCTCTTACCACCAACCCTACTATGAAATGTTTATATGCATGTGTGCATGTAACATGTGTGTAAGTGTGTGTCTTGTTATTACATTTCATCGACAGAGTTGAAAATGCAATTCCGTTAATTTGATCCCAACGGAAAATAGTGACCCAGCCGGGAATCGAACTCGGGACCTTACAATGTAAGATCAGGCGACCTAACCACTACGCCACTGGGCCATGTGAGGCCAGAAAAAACATTTTAGATATTTTTTGCTGCCCTTTATAACATAATTCTCATAGTTCAGTGCAGTATAAATAAATAAAATATTAAATACAAACGGTTCATCATATACTATTATCACATTTCTGGGGGGTGAACGGTGGATTCCGGACTAACGAGCGGCTATGGTAGGTTTAGGACAGCTGTCTTGCCACATGTGAGCGTTTACCTTACCACCCATTCACTCCCCCTTCGAAGCCATAGAATTTGAGATGCGGAAATCGTGGTTTAAGATATTTTTTTTAGGAAGGAGTTGATTGTTTTCTTGGAGAGACCAAGATTTTTAAAAAGGTAAAACAGAGATTTAGCTGGCAGGTCACGAGCGCCAACATCCACCGCGTGAAAGTGAACAGTGAAGGTATTTAACAACATAGTATTTATTTAATTTGTACTCATAGTCTTATAGGATATTTGACTTCCATGGAACAGTTAATTCTACGATAAGGGCCATCTTAGTATTGTATATAATATAATAATACCAACAATGCGTAGAAAACTGACAATATTTGAGTACTTATTGTACGTAGTATTGGGGGTATACAAATTGACATTTTAAACGAGGTACACTTAAAGTTTTTATACAGGGTTTGTTTTAATGATCCAGCATCCTTGAAGTGAGTGAATTAGTAGGAACAGGTAAGCAACTATTATTAAACAATTTGTACAGAAACCCAAAAAAAAACTTTAGTTTTTTTTTTGTAAATTTTAACAGTTTACCCTAATTTGTGAATCAGGGTTTGAGCGCGCTGCGCTATTTAGCGGTAGGTAATATATAGTATATCAAATAAACAATATACGCGATATTTTACCTACCGCAAGATACCGCATTGCTTTAAAAATCAAAGTTTCCAAAAACCAATATTTCTCGATAAAAAAGGATATTTTTATATTGTGGAGACAATTAACATGCTTTATATGCCACTGAAAAATACCCCTTAATATCAAAGGGCAAATGTATAAGATATCCATTAGACCTGCTGTCTTGCATAGATCAGAATGTCTCTGCGATAATTGATAGTCACAGAAAGACGCTTACGGTGGTACGGCCACGTCCAGCGACGCCCAGATGATCATATTGTGAAGCTTGCCCTAGACTTGCCAACGACGAATCGTGCTCTTGGAAGACCATCAGCTACCTGGTTGTTGACGGTCGAAAATGACCTGAGAGAAGCTCAACTCGACGTCGACACAGCACAAGATCATGCTCAGTGGAGGAGTAGGAGAAGGAAGGCCGACCCCAAGTAAATGGGACAGGGTATAGAAAGAAGAAAAAGAATAGCTACAAATGTGAGTCTAGGAAGTAATATCTCTCGGTTTGAAATTGTGACGACCTTTAAGTAATTTATCCTTTTCACCGTCGACAAAATCTATTATCAGCTACGTGTTGCCGCTTTTGTTGTATACTCTACCTACTACTTAGAGATAATAGAAAAAAACAACATCCTTGAGTTGACTAATAACAACACCTTTGCAGAAATAATAACAGCACGCCAAATTACACTTTTTGTCAATATCAACATGGGAGTAAAAAAATACTTAAGTAAATCTGCGTACATTATACTACCTGTGTATATCTTGGGGTCACGATTCCCAATAACTATACTCCTTTGTGTATGAATTTTCGAGAAACGATGCTTTAGCTTCATATTTTACTTCAAGGTCGGACAATATCTGGTTTCTTCCGTTGGATTCATAAATAATAATCAATACAAGTAGGTATTCCTTCATTCTGCCTTGAAATCTTTTCTTGTGCGGTTTCCTTAGTCAACAGCGAAGCTAATATACGAAAAGGCCGGTTTTTTGAGCGGATACTAATTAATGTAAAAGTGACTTAAATATGAAGAAATTGATCATGTTATGGGCTTTAGTGGTAGCGGTAATTACTTCTGACACTGGTAAACTGATTTTTAAAATTAACTATTGGGTAATATTTATAAGGAACGCACTATTAAAACGGATGTCTAAACAGACTGTTGTAAAATTACAATACTTAAATTAAATGAGTCTGCATTAAAATGCTGTTTTTTAAACGCATTGGCATTGGGCTTGCAATATTCATACAGTATCACAAATTAAGATGTTACAAATTATATGTGCCTATATGAAATAATAAACCAAAGCATATTTTGTACATACATATTTTAACAAAATAAACAAAATTTGAATTTAAAATATATAAATAAAATTGCTTAGCCAATCTGGTAAGACAACAGCTAAATTTTGGAGGCCAAAACATTTAGCCATCAAACTCATACACAGGACATTTGGCAGTATTCGCGTTTATTTTTGCTGGCTTCCTTGTTTGGTTGTGTAATTTTTAATTCTTGATTATGCGTAAAGAAGTGCACTTCTAGCGAGATAGTTTTTATAGATATTTGTCCTCGTAAACTTTCATCTATCTGTGCTCTTGTTTGCAGACTCGTTAACGCATGCTTCTCGCAATTTTACCCCATTGCCTGCTGACTATCTGGGCAAAACGTTACTAAACGATTTATTGCAGTCCATTGCAACCTCGTTACCTGGGTCTCGGACACTTGACTAGTCGAGGAGGTGATAACTTTGGAATTAAACCTTTGCCCAAGATTCTCCCCAGTTGCGCTCCACGGTCGGGTGGTCGTCGCTTACGACGATATCTCACGAAAAGGGTATTCGACACTTATGTCAATCGGGAGGGAGGTCAGTAAGGTATTCTTTGATAGGCAATGAGTAAAGATACGGAATTTTCGTTATTATGAAATAAATGCGAATTTATTTGTATTTCTCGTGACATTTAATAAAATTGCGAAAAAACCGCCCCTGAAAAAAACAGTAAACTTTCTCTGGACATTAGATTAACTATGATAATTGAAGCCTACTTTCATATTGATCACATATTTTTCCATCTGTGGCTGCAAGTATAACTGCTGCACCTTAAATAAAAATAAATTACTCTAAAGCTTCGCAAATATTCATATTTTCAGAGAACATCTTCAAAATGAGCCCATTAATGGGTATACTCACTTTCATCGCTTAATGATTGAATCTAATAACAGGAATGAAGATCCTAATATTAGGGACATATTGTGGGCTACTAAATGCTGCATTTCAACCTTTGCTGAAGCAGCGTTAGAGAGCATTTGTAGTCCAAATAACAGCGTAGACGCAGAAAGCTTATTAAATATAATGTCACCGTTACGGACAAAAGAACGACTCTAAAACAGTCAAATATTGAAATTACAATAAAGTTTACTTTTAATAATTAAATGCTAATTTTATTCGTATAAAAAGTTGTTTTGTTTCATATGTGCGAATTTTAGCGAAATTTCGCAATTCCTGTTTTTTTTTACAAAAATTTCCTAACTGACATACGAGGACAACGAACGGTTGCATGTTGTCCTCGTATGTCAGGAGGAGGATTTGTAAAGCCAGGGTAACTACGTCGTACATAATATACCGCTCACATTATTACTCACATTCGAGGGGTTAATAGTTTTTTGAGCTGAGTATAGAGTTTAGAAACATGATATATGATCCCAAAGCGCCAAACTCTGTCGGGCCTTAAACCAATGCAATGTCGGAAGTTTTGAGAACACTAGGTGGATCGAAAAAAAAAAGAACCGAATTTTGAAATCGAACTATTATTTCTTGACTTATCTTTCTTTTTATCGACGCCTTAAGTAACAATTATTGTAATTCTGGTCTTTATAAGGGAAATATAAGTAGTTCAAAAGAAATGTTATTGTTTTATAAACACAAAGCGTACCTACCTATATCACAATAAAACCTAAAATAGTATTTGCCTAAAATAGTATTTCTTTTTAAACTTCACGGGGCTTGGGGCAGTATTTTCTGAAATATACCAATCAATTTAATTATACAATTTTTAATGTTTATGGTAGTCAACTTTTGGCAATAGTTCGATTTCAAAATTCGTTTTTTTTTTTCGATCCACCCTACTGTACAGCCGCGGCTGATAATGCTAGCATATGGTAACTATTATTGTATCTTTTTGGCCCTCTTCCTCTAGATATTTTACCTCAAATACGTAATATTGTATATTTCATGGTTTTGCTAAATAAAATATTATCATTTCTAAAGTTAACACTATAGTTAAAACAGAGCAAACACTCAATAGACTAAAATACGGAGGGGTCCTATCTACTAATATTATAAAGAACTAGCTGACCCGTGCCCACTTCGTTGGGCGGTAAAACTTTTTACTTGTGATGGAATTATGAGTGTGGTTCGGTTAGTACTGAGTGCTATGATTTATTTCCTGACTGCCAAAATAAAGGTTATATTTTTACTGCATATGTATGTATGTATTTGCATGCCAATTTGACTATATTACCGTTATTTGTGAGTGTCTTCTTGGGAGTGTCTTATTTGTGAGTCTTATCTCTTTAACCATTTATGCAGTAAAAGGGAAATTATATGCAGTAAAAGGGAAAAAGAATTTTGTTTTAAACACTTGAGACGATAAATTTACTTATTTTGATATGAATTCATAATTGTTGATAATATGATCAATAAACCTGACCTAACGATTTAAATATTTTTCTTGAAAATAAAAAACTACTTCTTGTGACTTAAATATAAAATTAAGACATATGCTGTCGCTGACTTTTTTGTAGGATAATGCCTACATTGCTTGAGCTTGATAATTCAAGCTCTACAACTTTTCTCTAGAACTCAATCATATATCTCTCATCGTTAAAGCAGCGTTCGTAAGAAACGTTTTCATTCGACCGTTTTTTTCTCCGACTTACTTTGCGAATAAAACTACCACGAAAAAGTTTTTCATTTTTCAGATTAATATATAGCTCAATGACACTAACAAATAACGTGGCTTTCTATTGGTAAAAGAATTTTCAAAATCGGTTCAGTAGATCCAGAGATTACTTCCAACAACCTCACAAACTTTACCTCTTTATAATATTAGTATAGATTAAAGTTTCTTTTTTATGGGTAATCTCCGAAACTACTCATCCGATTTTAAAAATTCTTTCACTAAGAGCAAGCTGCATTATCGACGAGTGCTATAGGCTATATTTTATTGCCATAAATATTGGTTTCATCCATACTAATATTATAAAGTTGTAAAGTTTGTAGGTTTGTATGTAGGAGGTAATCTCTGAAACTACTCATCTGATTTCAAAAATTCTTTAACCAATAAAAATCTATATTATCGATGAGCGCTATATGGGATATTTCATTGTGATTAATATTAGTTTCAATACGAAATCACGATATTTGTAAATCAAATCGGAGAAAATGAGCCGGTGAGTTGCGTTAACGGCGTGCCCTGACGAAACGGCTTGATATACCTATGTGAAAATAATATACGTCAAAAACGTCGGTCCCAAAGAGATCAATAAAAAAGTACGCAGTATATAGTATAACAGGTTTATATTTAACCTACAATAACTGCTTTTATATCATCACAGGGGTTAAATGGGGATAAAATTAGCCATTTACTGTAAGATTTTAGGTGGTAAAGTTTTAGAGATATCATGTCATTAGTAACGCGTGCAAGAAACTCGAAATACGGAGCGGGCGGCGCGGCGGCGATTGGCCCAGCCAGGTCAGCGTTCAGCGGGTGACGAGGAACAAGACGCGTACGTCTACGAGATGAGATAGGTATCGTGCATCTGGGGGGGACGTCTTGCACTCTATACAAAAGGAAGCGTCTAAAAAGGCCACCCAACTTAAATTAGAAACTCGATTCGACACTTTACGCAAAGCAACTGGCAACAGCTAGTTTTTTACATAATCATTTGTTCAATAATATTGTCTAGCTTTTAGTTTAATAACTTAATAAGAACGAAACACAACATATTATATAATAACTTTGCGAAATAAATGATTATGATCAAAAATATATTGCTTCAGATGACTGGGTGTCTCTGCGCGTCAAGTTTGGTCAATTCGGACTTCTCTCCAAAATGGCTAATCAAGCATTTTTCGATATCCCTCATGAAATATCGCATGCTGACAGAACTGGATGGAAGCCGATAGAAAATTCTAACAAACTAGGTCTTCAGTCCATGGCTTGGAAAGGGACAGATTACAGGATCATTCCTATGTACGATATACATGGATGGATCGCTGGTGTACAAATATCTGTAAGTATA
This sequence comes from Micropterix aruncella, assembly GCA_944548615.1. NCBI lineage: Eukaryota > Metazoa > Arthropoda > Insecta > Lepidoptera > Micropterigidae > Micropterix > Micropterix aruncella. The sequence goes on from OX155958.1 coordinate 6,119,780, forward strand.
TAGACATGTATAAGTAACGTAATATGTATAAGTAATGTATCGTATAAGTAATAACCATAAATAATAGAGTAGATTTTCGAAAATTGATCTATCGACAAAATTGTTAATATTGATAGAATATCATGGCAATTAAAAAATATTTTTAAAATTCATGTAAAAGCAGAGTTTTTTGATTTTAGTTTATAGGTAAAGTTAAAATAGTTTATAAACGTGTCATAAACAACAGATTAATACAGCTTGTAATCCTTACACAAAATCAATGTGGCTTCGTAGCTGAGAAAGGCACATCAGACGCTATTCAAACAGTTCGCATAATGCTAGAAAAGGCGAAATCCAACAAGACAAACCTCCATATGGTTTTTATAGACTTGTAAAAGGCATTTGATCATATACCTCGAGACATCATCTGGGAAGCACCGAGACAGCAACTAGTACCTGAATACATTATTAACCTTATTCAAGACATGTACAGATCGGTCACTACTCAAGTCCTTAGTCCTGCAGGTAGAGGCGAGATGTTTGAGATTGAAGTCGGGGTACATCAAGGCTCGACGCTGAGCTATTTAATACCACCATGGACCACCTCACAAAACACTGTCAAAAGTCACTGTCTTGGAACATACTCTATGCTGATGATGTTATTTTGGCCTCGGACGATGTAGACGACCTACAACAAAATTCAACTCCTGGATTGAGGCACTCGAAAACAATGGCCTCAAGATTAGTAGAAAAAAGACAGAACACATGTCGTGCATTTTTGATGACAAAACTAACCCAACATCAATATCTCTTTAGGAATTACTCCTTTACCGACGGTGACGCAATTTATTTATTTGGGCTCAATACTAAGCAATGATGGCAAAATTGTTAACGATTTTAATCAAAGATCTACAACATGTAGAGTTGTCAACTACAACGGGCGAACCCGTTATCTCAGAATGTTTTAACGAAATGATCGTTCTATCTCCCGTGAAGTGAGCGCAAAAGACTTAGGACAAAACAATCCACCGTCAAGCTCCGTCACATACCCGTAAGAGGCCAACGCCTTATAAGCGAGATAGACAGGAATGTTACCTAACGGGCCTACACTCACGCCCTTACTTCCAGTTGCGACCAGATTACTCCGGTCTCTCGACTGGTTACAGGTTCGAGATCACTTGCGCGGTCCTCTCCCTTACGTAGCGGTGAAACGGTGTCAACCGAATCTACCACGGACCACGGCATCCATCCAGATCTACAACAGGATGGATGAAGTGGAGACAACTAACAGGCGTTATGTGCGACAGAAAGATGCCCCTTAAGATCAAAAAGCAAATGTATAAGACAGCCATTGACCTGTTGTCTTGTACGGATCAGAATGCTGGGCGACCAACAAACAACATCTTAATAAACTACAAACAACAGAAATGGTCAGCGGGTGTCACACTATTAGACAAAATCCATAATGAGTACTTAAGGGGAAGTTTTAAAGCCTCTCCGATAATTGATAAAGTCAAAGAAAGACGCTTACGGTGGTACGATCTTGTCCAGCAACCCCCAGATGATCACATGGTGAAGCTTGCCCTAGACCTGCCAACGACGAAACGTGCTCTTGGAAGACCATCCGCTACCTGATTGACGAAGGTTGAAAGGACAAGGAAGGCCGACCCCAAGTAAATGGTGCTTTACTTTATTTTTGGTTTTGTGGAACTCGCGCGGGCTTTTGTGAATAGGTATGGCATAAGCGGTGGGGATCTTTAGTTCACGAAATAGTGGTTTGCAGGATTCTCTCCTATTTAATCCGCGTATTGCTCTCACTGCTCTTTTTTGTAAAATAAATACCTCTTTAAATATCAGTGGCATTTGCCCGCAATAGGATCCGATGTCCCAAGTGGGATTCGGCCGGAGAATGGTATGCACTCTCAATTTCCTTTTCGTCCAATATCTTTCTCGATCTGGATACCGCATAGCGGGCTGAACACAATTTTGGTTTGGGCTGGTCTATGTGGGTTTTCCGTGACATGTTTTCGTCGGTGTAAGTTCCTGGAAATTTAGTGGACTTGGCAATCTCGATAGAGTAATTTAACTGTTTTTCTTTTGTATTTGAGAAGTTTATCAACACTGCTTTGCTTAAATTGGCGACATCGGGTTCACTCTAAACCAATCATTGACTTCAAAAAGTGTTTCGTTTGTTGATTCCTCCATTTTTGTTATACAGTCACTTTCAAGAATGCACGTGGTGTCATCTGCAAGTTGGACAGTTTTTTCACAAGTTATGTTAGTTGCTAAATCGTTACAATAGAGATTGAAGAGGAGAGGTCCTAATGTTGAGCCCTGAGGCACACCGATGTTTACTATTTCACATTTCGATTGCTCAGCCTTTTCCTCAATTCCATCAATTATATTAATCTCCACCACTTGCTGCCTGTTTTGTAGGTACGATTTAATGAGTGAATTGGCCACTCCTCTAATTCCGTGATGGTTTAGCTTGTCTACCAGGGTATTGATGTTTATACAGTCGAATGACTTGCTTAGATCGCAGAACAGTCCTGCTGAAAGCATCTTTTTGTTTCGACTATTCTCAATCATGAAACATGCATACAGCGCGGCATCCTGTGTAGATTTTTTTTTTGTCCGGAATCCATATTGACTGTCTGAAATGACTACAAATTTTTCAAGGAAACCATTTAGTCGTTTTTCGGTGACCTTCTCGAAAATTTTTGAGAAATTGCTCAGTAGGGCTACGAGTCGATAATTTTCTACGCTCGTGGGATCGCCCTCTTTTATATATCGGTGTAATCTTGGCTACTTTATGACAATCTGGAAATATTCCCTCTGAAAAGCTTAAATTGTAAAGATATGTTAGACAAGGTGCTAGTACCTACACGTTTATGGATTTTAATTACGCTAACAGGTATATCATCGAGACCAGTTGATTTTTTGTTCTTTGAAGAGTCGATGCATTTTTCTATTTCTTGATTGTTGATTGATAGTTTGATCCTCATTAAATGTAGTCTATGTAGAACTCTTTGGATGCTTTCTATTTTTCTAGTTTTCATATATTTTCGTTATTGAATTGATGATTCTCTATGCTTTTCATTATTTCTGTTTATTTTTATTTTTCTAGTTTTTATGTCTTTGTTGTTTTTTAATTTCTATGTTTTTTTTCAATATTAGTTTTTTATACACTTTTTTATAATTTGAAATGTAATTTTATTTGTAGAAATACCATTTTTTTTATATGTAATTTCTATACCCAGATCAGGTTTTTGAAAATAAATTTTTCTTATTTCTTATTTCTTAAATGAGACAGGGTCTAGGAAGAAGAAAAAGAAGATAGAATATGGTGGCAATTTTAAAATATTTTAAAAAATCATGTACAAACAGAGTTTTTTGTTTTTAGTTTATAGTTTATAGGCAAAGTTAAATTCGTTTACAGTCAAATTGAGGTAGAACATTTTAAGAGTTATTTAAGCTATATATTTTATTAAAAAGCTAAGTCGAACGGACGGCTAAAAATAATGTCGAAATGTCGAAAATTTAATTTCGAAATGTAAAGTATATCTGTTTTACTTTCCTGGCCAAAGGGAAAGTGTTGTGAACGCGTTAAGACAATTTTCGAAAATGAAAATGGATATATCCATTTTGACATACCCCTGTGACGATTAGCACCATTTCCAGAATGAAGTCTGCCTGTGAGTCTGTGTGTGTATGTGTGTGTGTGTGTGTGTGTGTGTGTTTGTGTGCGTGTGTGTGTGTGAGTGTAAGTGTGTCTTTGTGTGTGTGTGTGTGTGTGTTCCTCTACGATAGCGCCTAAACGCTTGCCTACCTGCCGGGAAGGTCTTAGGGATTTCACACAACCGATTTCTTTAATATATTTCCGAAGAAATTCACATTTTTACTTTTATCTTCAGTTTTTACCTCGTCACATAAAGTGGCGCCGAATTCGGGGTCCGATCAAGGTTTATTTAACAACGATTCCAGTATGTCTGGAGAGTTCCTCGGATCAGAGACGATGAATTGCTATTCCAAAATTACAAAAAAAATAGGTTTCCTGTTTCGAGGGGCTCTATCGACTGATTTAGAGGTTCCGACCATTTGGTCTTGCATTTGATGAGCTACTCGTACATTTTATCTACTGCAGTGCTTTTCAACCAGTGGGCCGCGACCCCCTGGAGGGTCGCGAAGAAACTATATAGGCTTGGTCGTAGGCTATTTAAAAATAAATATCGAAAATATTACAAAATTCTCATTTATTCCATACGCAAACATTTACAACTTCGAAAGAGAATCATAACTATTATGTTGCAAAATAAAACTAAACTTTATATTGATCTAAAATGTAAACAGATAGGTACAGATTCGAAAATAAAAAACAGCCTAAATTAATGTGGATTTCGATTTTTTTTCCAAAACTTTATTTATTAGATGTTTTTAGTTACAGCTGTGGAAGGGAAAACAGTTTAAGGGGTTTCGCGTAAGAGTTTTATTTGTTTTTTAATCAGAAAGGGGGTTTCAATCTGTTTAAGGTTGAAAAAAACTGATTTACTGTGCTAAAAGCGTCTTTAATTATTTATTGTATTAAACTCATTAATGACTTATGGACTGCTATTTTGGGGAAATGCCGCAACCAGTAAAATAATCTTTCTTTTGCAAAAGAGAGCACTGCGCAGCATGTATCAGGTAACGACTAGGACCTCATGCAATAAATATTTCAGCAAGGCAAGAAAGAGTAATGACTATGTATTCGGCGTTCATATACCAGTGTCTAATGTATGCTAGACAGCACCTCGCAGAAACTGCAATTAATGCAGACATTCACTCGCATCATACCCGCAGTAGCTCCCTTTTACGCATACCCCGAAAACGACTGGCAAAAGTACAGAAAAGCTACTTGTACCTTAGTATTAAATTCTATAATCTACTCCTACAAAGTTTAAACAGCTGGAGGACATAAAATTAAAAAAAAACATTAAGGAGATGCTGATAGGCCACCCTTTCTATAATCTGGCCTAATTTGAGGGCCATGATTTTTCAAATATTATGCCCATTTAAATTACTTAAAAAGTAGAGCCTTATTGTCTGATTATTTTATATGGTCTTATATCTGTACTGTTGAAGTCACTTCGTCCAACATACCCACAACAAAGAAGTAATTTCTATAGAATCGAAACCACAAATACGCTCAAATATACACGAGTCAACTGCAATTGAATCCCAACTAAATTCGGCATTTACTGCACACACAGCTGATGACTAATGTCATTTCTTCTGATCGATACGAATTGACACAGCTATTCTCCCCCACCGGTGGATATCATTCATCATTACATACCATATAAAAGCAGTACATTCGACACATGTATCATCATCCTCTACACAGTAGTCATCGCGTTTATACCTCGCTCTCCGATCGTCCTCTAGTAGACGATCATCGCGCGCTGATACATCGATCAGTCATAAATTATCCGCGACGCTTCACACTTCGGCTACATAACCAAGACATCACCTCGAGCCCACACTACCTACACACCGGCGAAATATCAAACAAGGCGTTACAAACTGGCAACCGATCACATACCTTCTGAATAAACACTTCAACTTCAACAACAACGACTTTCAATACGGAGAAAACCTATTGATGAGAACCACCCTTCGCTCACAAATATTGGAGTCTAGTGAAGGGTGGACACCCTCACAGTACTTTTAGTTTAAAATGCATAATGTAGGCTTAATTTGATTATTTAACATTTTACTGACAATTTTAATATTACGATGAATAATTTTACTACGTACCTTTTCGAATTACTAACTACTTCAAATATTAGGCTTCTATTTTGATTATTTATATTTATAGTTTGACAATCTAGTAGTTAATTCTTGACTATCTATGTATGTTCAGTAAAGAGTAGTAACGAAACTTACTACCTAACCCAATTATTTTGACACGTCCAAGAGCGGTCTTTAGCCGTCAATTGGACACGAAGAAAATGTAAATGTAAATGTAAATGTAAATGAATGAATAAAATGTTCTTCATTTTCGTATCATAGCTAGATTTGTTACAGATAATTTTTTTTTAATTCCGGTATGATAGTGAGGACGCTAAAATCCCACATTTTTCAACGACTTGGTCATCTCAAATTTCAGGTATCGAAGTCAGATTTTGATTCAACATCGCCAAAAAACTTTGACCCTATAGCTCTTGGAGTCTACGAAGAAAAAACTGTTGATAAAACCCCGGTTTATGCGTCTACTGCCTTGTTTGTGGATCCCAAAACGCTGAAAAAGGGCGGAAGAACCAGCGGCAAACTAGTCGGAGAAGGTCTCTGGATCAAGAATGAGACTGGATACACCAGAATCCCTCTAAAAGTCAAAGACATCGAAGAGGAAGGGATATACACTAAGCAATCGTGTATTCCGTTTATGGGTAAGAATATAATAGTTGATATTTCATATTTTTTCTGTTTTTCTTTCCCGGCCCATCCTCCGACCAGGAAGGAAAGTATAGTGAACGCGCATTTTTTTCTGAAATGAAGACGGAAATATCCATTATGAGCCCATATGAACAATTAGAAACATTGATTTAACGACATTGGAACGCATGCATGGTTTTTTAATCATGTCTCAAAATATAAAGTGCGAAATGTCATTCCAAAAATGTTTAAAAATGTAAAATTGCCAGCGACCATTATTGAATGAAATTTCTGTGAACCTATTAGAGGTAGTCGAAGTGGTACTTAAAAATAAACTTCAAATTGTGATTAAAGCAAATCCTCATGCCCACGTGTTTATTAGACCCAAATGGTATATTTGGCGCGCCGCTCCGACATATTTGGGTCTGCGGACTCAAAATGACGGCCGTTTTCCAAGATGGCCGCTAATATACCAAAATTATTTTTCTCGTGCTGATTTTAATGACCGATGGGTCTTTTCCGGCTATTTTGGGATCATACATTTCAAATATGATGCTAAAAAATAATTTCCGTTAATTTTGAACAGGATTTTCAACATTTTAAATCATTTTTCATATTGAAATTAGAAATGTGCGACACCAAAATAGCCAAAAAAGACCCATCGGTTATTAAAATTTGGTTTATTAGCAGCCATCTTGGAAAATCGCCGCCATTTTGAGTCCGCAGGGCCAAATATGTCGGAGCGGCGGGCCAAATCAACCATTCGGGTCCAATCAACACGTGTGCAAAAGGATTTGCTTTTATCACAATTTGCAGTATATTTTCACAATATAAGACGAACCGCGTCGACTAAGGAGTATATAAGGTTATATACTTAGCTTCGATAAACGATACAAAATGTCAGTATTAAACAACTGCTAAAACTCCCTTTCTAGTCAATTTGTGTATAAATACTTCATACCAAGAACCACTTTCGAGAAGTCGGAGCGCTCAGCGCGCGATTAAAACGTACTTGACTGGTTTTATTTTTATTTATAGGTAATCACTATTTCCATAATGTAACGGAAAAGACCGACTGCGATCGTCAAGTACCATACTTTTTGCTGACGGACAAGGACTCGATCACCGGCTTTGGCTGGCAAACCTTCGGAAAGACTTCGCATCAGATCAGAGACTGGTGGGATCATGTGGACAGGCTCGCTGTCAAACTGATCTTACCAGGAGCTAACGAGTGTATGGCGGATTACACTGATATATACAATGTCATATCTGTTCACTTTTACTTCACCGCTTATCCATGGCTTATTACTTGTTTGATTTAAAATACGAAGAGCGTTGTAGTTTATATTATTGCGAAAACAGAAACGATTAACGGTACATCGTCTAAGCAGATATCTCTTGGTTTAATCGGTATCGATTTCAATAAAATAATTCCATTAATAAAACTATTTTTATTATCCATACGTTAAAAATAGTATTAGAAAATATTTTAAATTGTAAAGTATAAAGAAAATATTTTAAATTATTTAAAATATTTAGAGTATATAAAATATTTACCATTCACGTAAATTACATTACATTACATTACATTAGCTTACCTTTCACAGAAAGTATTGCATATTTGCAACAACCGAAATATTCTAGCTACAAATATTACAATGGGCCCGATTGCGTTTCTTCGTGAACTAAAATAGGAACTTAGTTCATGCGAACGAGACAGAGCAATACGTTAGAATGGAATATGAAACGAACTGTCGTCGATTTTCCTGCACCGATTTTCGTGCGGTGTTAGATGTAGCTGCATTATCTTCGGTGGGTAGTTTTAATGCGGAAAACGGACAACCGTTCATTTCACATTCCGCTCTGACGTATTGCTCTGTCTTGTTCACACGAACTAATTTCCGATTTTAGTTCAAGAGAAACGCAATCGAGCCCAATATGTTGAAAATGCGTTAAAAATTAAAAAAACACGAACAACCAGTTCGGTGAAACCCTAAAGAATTTCCTATTAGAGAAGTCATTTTACTATAAAAGAATTGGATATTTATGGTAGACTGAATAAAGAAATTGATTATGACACCCAAATTAATTTTTAAAGTAATTTTAAACTTAAATGGCAACTAATGCTCATTGGTTTTTCGGTCACATTTTTAATTATTTCATTGGTGTTTCAAATTTAATGCATTTGATTTTCATATCTAATGTACTTTGGTTTGGTGGTAAACGGTTTCGTGCAGCTTGGGCCACAAGATCCATTTTGTTCTCGGATCGGCTCAACTCACGATTCAGCTCCTATTCAGAAGCCTCCTCGAGTGGAAGGCTACCCCGGGTAAGACTCCCGTGTCTCAGGCCTCAGAGCTGGTGGACCGGTTTCTCCCGGCGGGATCGCATCCCGGCGCCACTGGACGATTTGCCCACCGGTCGGCGATAGCCAATCGGCTGTGCATTCTGACTAATTGCTGAAGGGGTCTGGAGACTATAGAAATTCACTGTTTCCTAAGCAGCGGGGGTGGATGTTTCACCTGATGTCATGCCACGCTTGAAATGACCTTGGGCCACTAAATCCTGTGTGGCACTACGGGCAAAGAACGCCCAGGTCCGCGATAAATTCAAACTGAATTACTGCTGTAATACAACAGGTAGAGCTTGCGTAAGCGACTTCGGACCCATAACCAGTCGGGAGGACGGAGGTATCCTGAAGGTTAATTCCAGACGGAGATATCCTGCCAAAACTGGTAGTTATGGGGTGAGGCTGCCCGCTGATTACCTTTCCCGGTGCCTCGCCGTAAGGCATTGGCCTCTAACGGGTTGCTGGTGAACTAGACAGTAGATTGTCTTGTCCCTAAGTCTTCTACGCTCATCCCACTGCTGAAAGAACGATCTGTATCGTTATACCAGCCTGGGGTGACAGGTTCGCCCGTTGTAGTTGATACCGCCATCCTGTACTTTGGATTTAATAAAATTATTATATTTGTTATTTTTATTACAAAATAATAAAAATAAATTTAAAATTTTATCAAAATGACTAACCTTTTAGGCATCGATATATTTATATTTAAAACGCTAAATTATTCCCTGTAAAATTGAAACATATGAAATTGTTGAATTTACAATTTATTTATTTATTTATTTATTTATTTATTTAGTAGTAACACATCTAGTAAAAAGGTAATGTCATATTTGATTAAGATGTTAGCAAGAAATTGATGCGACATTATTTTTATGATTGACACAGTCGCCTAACTAGGCCTAGGCCTGTTCTAAGGCAGACTTTTAATGATGATATTAAGTGTGCATGATGATATTGTTTTTTTTATTTTTTGTACACCACGCTATACAGGTACTATTAGTACTTTCTATGATATACACACATATAATGTGATTATATGAGATATGCACACATATAATGTGATTTTCTATGATATGCACACATATAATGTGCATATAATGTGATTACATTATATGCAAACATATAATGTGATATTTTATGAAATCGTCGACATCAGCCAAAATCCCGATCACAAAATTTACTTTCTCGAAATAAGAAAAATGGAGTTTTTCTACAATTCCAGGAAGGTTTTTTTCGGAGCTACGGTGACAATCATAATTACTCTTTAGGACGATCGAATGCACATGTACCTACCTCAACTTACATGTAGAAACATTTGAAACTATTCTGGATTAAATATGAATAATATGAATTTGGTCTATTTCGGGTGTTGCACTGTTGTGGTAACATATTTCACACTTCCAGTAAAGTTTTTTTTTCAAATTAAAATTCATAGAGACAGCATAGGTATTTTCAAATTTTCTCACTAAAAAATAAAGATTATAATTATTAAATTTAGTGAATGAAGTGCAATTATGCAGTCCGGATTCAATCGCGGTTAAAACAGGACGCGTCCCGGATGTACTCGAACGCCGTTTGCGTATCGGTCTAATTATCATGGAAAGCAAAAGTTTTGATAATCTGGAGAACCGCATTTGATAATCTGGAAAGCGTAGTTTCGTATCAAAAAATATTACTGAAGCAGCAAAGCGACAAAAGGTGTAAGGGGAGAACGAAACAACATCAGCTTATCCGGCCAAATTGCCATCCTCACCTGCTCGCGCTAGTTGTTCTTTTCAGAATAGCTGGCGGGCGGAGACCCAGAGTTCGTCACGGTGTTCCCTACTAGACAAAAACACGAGGCAATAACGACCGAACTTAGGCAGTATAACCTACCACCCAGTAGGGCAACTATCTGGAAGAGGCTTCAGTGGCCTGGAGAGCCAAATACTCTCCGAAAGTTTTTGGTGCAGAAGGCAACGGGAAACCAATGCACTATTTTCCTCGTTACTCAGCTTCATATGGATCAAAAAGACGTATGCAGAGCTGATTGCCAACATTCACTAGTTGGAGAGGCACCCAAAGAAAAAGAAGAAGTAGTAAAGTTGTAGTTTTTTACTTATACCATTCGCGTTGGTAGCAACACTGTTGTTGCAAAATCGTGTCAAAAAATATTTAAATATATTCAATTCGAAATTTGAACAGTTTCATAATGACGTATCGCTTTGCATACCAAACGTCATAAGCGTTAGGCAAATATTATTATCTATTGCGGGACAGCTGTTTCCATAATGTTTAGTTATCCGCTGTTACAGGTAGTACATCATACGATGAATTTAAATTATTATTAGGAATTATCAAAATAATTATTATCTATGTTGTGACAGCTGTTTCGTGCTTGGTTATCCTTAGTTTTGGAGAGTAGGTACGCAAAACGAAGAATTAAAAAATTGCGTAGATTACAATATTGCGTCGAACCATATGTGGAAAGAGATAAAAAAGGATTTCACAATTTTAAGCATACCGACGAATTTTGAGATATTATTTGTATATATGACCATTATAATGTTAACAGGTTCAATGCCGAAAGCTCGGTCAGACGGTTTTTCAATAAGATGACGGCAACTCCGCGCGGGGGTGGCGGGGGAAAACCACGCATGCCGAAACAAATATGCGCGCGGAGTTTTCGTCACGCATTTTCCGGAGTTTTCGGCATTGAACCTGTTAAAGCAGTTTAAAAGGAAGATCACGCAGTATGATAAAAGAGACTTTTTACTGTTAGAAAATGCATTCTGCTATATTTTACGATTATTCATTTATTTTATTATTATTTAGGAAACATAGAGCTACTTCAACACATACAGAGTTATCAAATTTCAAAGACAAAACCAATTATATATTTTGACTTAAATATTTTTTTTTGAAGAATAGACACACATGGCAAAATGGGAAGGGAGAGTTATAATATGTAAATAAATTTAATGTGATTGTTGCAAAATATAGTCATGTAGACGTGTTATTTAAATATTTTATTTTATTAAAACATACAGCATAAAAAAAAACCATACACATAATATACCTATAACGGTAATAAAGCCAATTACAATTTCAAGCAATTCAAAGCGGAATTTCAAATTATTTGCGATATAAGGATTAGAAAATATGCTCAACAATACAATACAAAGAAAACAAAATTAATTTTAAATTAGGAGTTAAGATCTTAACTCCTAATTTAAAATAAAGGTGAATTTAAAAATTTGCCAATGCAATATGAGGAAATGCACAAAAAAGCATTTCATAATTCAAGATATTATTTGAATATCTGAGTATTATCATTTTAAAGAAGGTTGGAAGGAAGATCACGCAGTGTTTCATTGACTTTTTACTGTTAGCAATTGTATTCTGTTCAATTTGACGTGTATTCAGGATCGGAACGGACGGCCACACGATGCTCATTACATCCCAGCGTTGCCATAAATGTTTTAATGAAATCGTACAGCAGTCTAAAAAATCCTAGCGACATACATATTTCAACACATTTCAGAATGTTTTAAAGAAATCAAATGTCTTTCTACAAATATTAATAATAATATTCATTATAATCATTAATAAATAATTTAATATTTATATTTACAACTATAATTTAATACGTATTTTATTGTTATCTTTGATAATATACTATTTAAAACTTTGGCTATCATACGTGGCGATGGCGTACACATGTTTTTGTTGTTGCTTAAAACCACTAACGTGATCTCTTCTGCTGAGATCCTTGCCATATCTCGTATTGGTTATTGCAATGCAGTGATGACATAGTTTTTCTCTGAAATGAATTTAAATATTCTCAGGTTTTAAGTTTTCCACAGGAATATTACCAACGTCCAACGTCAAATGAAGAGAAGCAGATGGCAAACAAATATTTAGATATTGTAATAGATACGTATGTTAGTATATATGAATACTAAAAGCGCCTTGGTAATAATATCACACTTCACCATTATTGGTGTACCGCGTGCAAAATATAGTAAAAACATTGATAACTTTGTTTAATTAAATTGCATAGATCGTCAACCATTTAGATTTAGATTTTTTGATTTTTTTTTCAATTTTCATCTGATATGTATAGTTTGAATAATCATACATGATCTCATAAGCTTCTTTTTGAATATATTAAACGAATTAATACAAATATAAGTTTTATATCTGGCGACTACGCAATTTTTTTATGACTTCTGTACCCTTGACTGAACAAGAACATAAAAAACAAAGACTTTTGACATTTGTTGCTGAAAAATATGTTTTTGGATGTCGGATGATTTTCATACACATGAGATTATTCTACATAAGAAAACTGAGTTGAAAATCATCTGCAACTGTGAAAAAAAAATCGATTATCTAAAAGTTAGACAAAAAATTGTTTTTTTTTTTAAAATTAGATTGTTCTATTAGGGGAAATTAGTCTTTCGAAAAATTGTGTTGGAAATCACCTATTTTTTATTTTGATATGTTTAGTCACAGAAGAAAAAACCAAATATTTCCTATATAATAGTATATTTTCTTAAACTTCAACTGAAGATATTCTTCTCCTAAACCTGGGATATTAATAAATAATTTAGGAATTTACAAATTCTTACTGATATTCGAAAGTATATTTTTAATCTTGAAATATACAAAGAGCTACATATTTTGTTATAAATAACAAAAAAAAACTAATTTTAGCTATGATTAACATGAACGCGATATCATTGTAAATTCTAAAAATCTACTGTCTCAATTTGGACTGATTGGTGCATTTAGTACATGCGGTTAGTACATTTCTTCCTCTTTATTTCAAGTTACATTTATTGGTATTATACGCGTATTTCATTGCAAAATGAACAAATCGTTGTCTGATTTTTGTACGGCCATCCATACGCTCGAAGTGACATGTTCTGGATTCTGGCTTGCTTGCTGAAAGCACATTATTTTATAACGTTAGTTTTTATTTAGGTTTGAAAGCGTTCTCGCCTAAAATATATTTTATTTTTAAGATGGAGTGCTAATTTCATATTGAATAACACCGCGTGTGTTTTCGGTTTCTTTGATCACCTTATACCTGGAATACTGATTTCTATGGACATAACAGAAAAACCCCTCTGTTTGGGGATCTTGTTATAATAAGTTGCAGTGCTGCCCTTGTGCAAATTAATGTGGACAAAGCATATTTTTCATACTGGTACAGATTTTGCTTCACGTTTCGTTATGTCAACAATATTAGCAGCTGTCAACGTCACATTAGTATCAGGTAACCTCAATCAATCACACAGGTGTGTTGTTGCATGAGTAGTTTTCAAATTTTTGAGTGTTTCGACTTTTTGGCGATATGTCTGAGATTTTTTCTTTAGTTTTCAGTGATAGTTTAGGTGTATATGAGTAATGGATATTTCAATAGAAGTTCGTTCTAAGGTTATTACACTATTTAAACACACTGAAAAGACTCAAAGGAAGATTGTAGAAGAGTGTGGCATTTCTAAAAGTGCAGTTAACACACTGATCAAACTCAGTTAAGATTTTTTGGAAATAAATTGAAAAAAAAAAAAAAAAAAAAAAAAAAAAAAAATCGAGAAACTGACTCAATTTCACCACGAAGAGAGGGAAAATGTGGCCGAGGAAGAAAAACCACCAAAAAAATGATATGTTTTTGTTGAGGAACAGTAAAATAAACCCCACAAAGACCAGCGAAGACTTACAGAGAGAGCTAGCTGTTACTGGGACAAGTGTACATGCCTCGACAGTACGGCGTCGTCTGCTAGAAGTTAGGCGAAAGGCTCGAGAAGCAACTCTTAACTGCTGTGATGAAGAAGAAAAGGATGGTTTAGGCACAGAAATATAAGGGTGGACCCAAGATGACTGGAAAAGGGTGTTGTTTTTAGATGAAAGCCATTTCTTTGTCCAGGGCATGCGTCATCAGTTTGTTCGCCGGACCGATGGTGAATCAGTTTCATTAGCTCACATTCAGCAATCAGTCAATCACCCGTGAAGCAAATGTTTTGGGGCTGTTTCTCCTTTAATGGTACAGGACCATTGGTACCCATCATAGGGATGATGAATAGTGAAAAATACATAAAGGTTTTGCAAGATAGAATGGTCCCTGAGCTCTCAAAAATAAATTTGGAAACCCCCATTTTCCAACAAGACCTGGCACCTTGCCATTCATCGATGATTGTAAAAAAAATCTTCACTGGCAATGGGATAAACGTTTTTGATTGGCCTGGCAACTCATTAGACCTCAATCTAACTGAGAATTTGTGGTCTATCTGCAAGATAAGGCTCAGAAAGATGGACTTCACAACAAAAACCAACTTGATCGAGTCAGTGATTTAAGTGTGGCATCAGGATCCAAAAATTCAAAACAACTGCAAATCGCTGGTATAATCAATGCCGAAATGCATTAATATGGTGCTGCAAGCCAAGGGTGGACATATCAAATATTAATTTTATGACTTTGTATCTGATTGTATTTTTTGTAAGAATAAAACACATTTTTAAAGAAAAAATGTTTTGTCCACATTAATTTGCACAAGGGTGTATCTATGTATTTTTATTTGTTGAGTGGGCCTTTTCTAAGGTCTTTATGAGCCTTGTAACACTGCGACCATTGCTGGTCTATTGTGCTCGCCACCTACTATAGTTCTGCGCTAAGCCTCGTGTCATTTAAGAACCGCAGCAGGCTTTTGGCGCCAGATTGTTTTACCTCCTCAGGTTGGAGGTAGTGACCACCCAGGTGGTTGTATCTTTTACGCATCAGCGGGCCACACTCGCACATGAGGTGCTGGGGAGTTTCCTCTGCCCCTTGGCAGAACCTGCACATTTTTGTGTCTTTGAGCTTGAGGTTGAACATGTGTTTGTTCAGGCCACAATGCCCCGTGAGCGCCCTCACCAGTATGCGTAGATTGTTCCTATTTAGCGATAGGGCCTCACGGGCCGCCTTACGGTCGTAAGGCTTAATAAGCGCTTTGGAATGATTCAACTCTGGCGTGTTGTTCCAGTGGTTGACGGATTGTTCTAAACACATTTGTTTGAGCATTAGGTTTGCGAGGCTTTTTGGTACGCCACAGCAAGGTTCCCGCCACAGCAAGGCCGTATAACTTTCCCTTTGCTCCCGTCCTAGCAAGTTCGTCGGCTTTTTCATTTCCCTCGATTCCTGCATGGCCGGGAACCCATCTTAGTATTACCCTGTTCTTTTCGCCCAGGGAATTCAGTAGTGATATGCAGTTTTGCACTAGCTTTGAATTAATGGTATTCGAGGCTAGTGCCATAAAAGCTGCTTTGCTATCCGAGTGGATATAGATACGGTGGTTGGCGTAGTCCTTTTGGAGGTTGATATCCGCACATTCAATAATGGCGTAAACCTCCGCTTGGAATATGGAGGCGTATTTTCCCAAGTTTACACTTCTTTCGAAGTTTGGTCGCTCTCCATATATACCACAGCCTACGTCAAGTCCCGATTTGGACCCATCAGTATACCATTTAAGGCTACCGGCCTCCCATTGCAGTTGGCTTTTTAGCCAGTCGTCTCTGGGCGGCAGTTTCACTGTAAAAAGTTTTCCAAAGTTTAGGAGTGGGAGCATGGTGTCTGATACCATGTTGAGGGTTGGATTTTCACTGACTGAGTCAAGAACTGATCTTAGTGCTTGTGAGATCCAGTTTACCTTCTCTCGGGCAGATAGCCTGTACATGCTGGCTTTCGCCACCTGTTGCAAATGAATGTGTAGGGGCGGTAAGTTCAGCAGTGCATCTAGAGCTGCTCCAGGAGTGGAGGACATTGCGCCAGTTGTCATGAGGCACGCCGTCCTTTGGATATTGTTTAGTTTGGTAATCACAGTTTTCTGGTTGGCTTTGTTGCACCATACCACCGAGGCGTACGAGATTATCGGCCTCACAATGGCAGTGTATAGCCAGTGGGAGATCTTGGGGTTAAGGCCCCAGTTTTTCCCCGCCAGTCTTCTGCTTATACCCAAAGCACTTTTAGCTTTTTGAATTGTTTTATCTAGGTGGCTGTTCCAGGTGAGTCTCTGGTCGAGCGTGACTCCCAGATACTTTACTTCCTTGGAGAAAGGAATCTGCCTGTGGTTTAAGATTGGCATTTTTAGTCCACCTAGTTGACGTTTGTTGGTAAATGGCACGAGGACGGTCTTATCGGCGTTGACCGATAATTCGTTCTCTCTGCACCAATTGCTAACGATTGTTAACGCTTTTTGCATTATTTGTGAGATCGTGTTTTGGCAGAAGCCCCGGACAATGACTACTAGGTCATCAGCATAGCCCTGTGTGTCTATCCTGGCCTCTGCCATCCTATGCAGGAGTTGATCTATTGCAAGAGTCCATAGTAGGGGCGAGAGTACGCCTCCCTGCGGGCAGCCTCTTGTAGTGGTGACTTCAAGGTTTGTTCCGTGAAGAGCTACCTTGGCCGTGCGGTTTGAGAGCATCGCTTTCACCCATCTGGTTGTGGTGTTGTCAACTTGTTTTGACTCTAGCCCCTTCACCAGTGATTTAATTGGTGTTTTGTCGAAGGCGCCCTCAATGTCTAAAAATGCGCATACTGCGATTTGTTTGTCTTCCAACGCCTTTTCCACTCTGTCTACTAGGTAGAGCAGAGCGGTTTCCGTGGATTTGCCTCTGCGGTAGGCGTGTTGGTTGCAGCTGATAGGGTTGACCATTTTTTCCCTGATATAGCTATCCAGTATCTTTTCCATCGCTTTCAGTAGAAAGGATGTTAGGCTAATTGGCCTGAAGGACTTTGACAGTGCGTAGTCCTTCCTGCCAGCCTTGGGTATGAATAGCACTTTGACCTTGGTCCATTCTTCTGGTATATGTCCCCAGGCATAGCTTGCTCTGAAGATTTTAACCAGATATGCGGTTAGAATGTCGATACCCTGTTGCAAAAGCACGGGCATGATTCCGTCGTATCTATGTAAGTAGCGCTGTAAGTTTGAATTCTAAGTGAATAGTATGGATTACCATTATCCAACAACATCCCGAAGCAAGCTACGTTCAGTGAGTCTGCATTAACTCACAGAAAAGAAGTATCTGACAGATAAAGCGTTTTATTCACTGAAGGAATATTACTCGCAAGACCCATCACTGGGATATTTATTAAAGATCTATATGGCACTGATTACATTTATAACACTTCAAATCTTTAACCTTCGGCATACAAGGTGAAAATAACTCCTCACCTATACAACGTGGGGTTAAAATAACCCCACAACGAATTGCATCTATGTCATACCTGCATCGAAGACAATATGTTTTAATGAGTTATTTTTATTAAATGAATACTAAACTAAAAGAAAAAATACAACAGTATATAAAAATACGTTTTTTTTATTAAAACAAACTAAAAATTACATTACGTAAGAATTCAAATTAACAATTTACTGTGAGTGACATAAAGTAATAATAATAATACTTTTTTAAATGGAAACAAAAAAAAAACTCGCTACTGTGAACTACACTAATAGGCGGTTATAGAAAAATCACAAATGACTATAGTTATACATGTTTTACTGAAATTATTCGTTATCTAAATCAGTGCAATTCTGGCACATGAAAATTGCATGTTCCCTGCAAATTGCGACATCACATTTGAAACAACCATTTATAGTCTTTCTGTCTTTATTCCTTGGACAAAACGAACATCTCTGAGACCTTCTTGCTTGCTTTTGTGGTGGTCCAGGGATTTCTTCATGCAAAATTTCATGTATACGTCCTCTCATGTCTCGTGGAATTCGTGGATTGTCTTTTCTTTTTCTGAGATGGTCTTCGAGCAATGAAAGTCCCAATTTTTTGAGGAAGTTTTTTCTGAGATTCGTTTTTTTTCTTTCGATTCCGTTATTCAACATATATATAACAAAAGCATTTATGCAAGCATGGTTCAGAATAGAAAAAAATACTGTAAGAGGCCAGCGTCTAGAATTGCGGGAGACATCGTATGTTCTTGCAAGTTTGTCTACAACATCAACCCCGCTTTTTGTCGCATTGTAAAACGTTATAATCGAAGGTTTTCTTTGATCTCCGCTTCCTGGATCCACCTCATCATCGTGATGTAACGTCGACATCAAGTGTACACATTTTCGTGGCTTGGGTATGTACGATACTATCGTTATATCTTTTTGAAACCCAAACATAGATGACTTCTCTTCACGTCTGGCCTTAAACTGAAGTGGAAGGCATGTTTTGTTGGATCTTAGTGTACCTACTGAAGTCAATTTGTGATTTTTTAGCAAATGATCTGCAGTTTCGTAGCTCATAAAAAAGTTGTCCATGGTAACGTTTCTTCCAGATCCAGATATGCACCTCACCAGACGATCCACAACATCAAACGGTTTATTACTCTTTTTAAAAGGGCTGTCATCTGGCTGCTTGCCACAATAAATTTCCAAGTTCATTGTGTAAAATGTTTTAGCGTCTGTTAGGGCATAAATTTTCAACCCATACTTGGCCGGCTTTGAAGGTATGTATTGGCGAAATGCACATCTTCCTCTGAAGGCCACACGTTCTTCGTCAATGGTCAAGTATTCCCATGGTGTAAAGGTATCTTGACAATTTTTGACAAATATCTCAAATATATCTCTTATTGGTGCCAAGCGATCGACAGTCGCCCTTTCTCCACGGGTCGATGCATCATCAAATCTTAAATTATTTACCAAAAACGTGAATCTTTGTCTTGTCATGGTGTTTCTAAATATTTCGATTCCTGTGCCATCATTACTCCATAAATCGATAAGATTTTGTCTGCCAGATCTAAATAAACCTGCCAACAACAACAATCCAAAAACAGCTTTCATTTCTGCTTTATTACATTCCGCATATGATGAATCGGGCGTAGAATTTTCCATTCTCAAAGAAATCTTCTGGTTTGTATGTTTCAATACCAAATCCACAATTTCTGTAGTGATAAAGGTCTCAAAGCACTCTAAATGTGTTTTTTTATCGCGGGCTGTACCTTTACATCCAGGCAAATGCGTAATTATATTTTCAGCCCGTGTTCGAACATTGGTCCGCTGCTGAGGAGATTTATCCCATTTTGTTATTCCATCTTTTCCGATATAAAATGTTTGAGATGTTGATGCTATCTCATCCGAAATTGGTTCAAGATCTGGTTCTGTATCTTCCACGTCCTTATCACTTTGGGCATCATTTGCATCGCTAATATGATCTGATTCGTAGTCACTACTAGCGAGAAAAATTTCATCTTCTGACATAGAGTCGCTTTCCTCCAACAAAGCCGCCATAATAGCATCAGGTTGCAAGTTTTTTGACATGTTGAATATCAGTACCTAAAATAAAAATAAAACCATATAAAAAAAATATGAAATGTAACTATAAACAACAAGAAAATACAAGGGAGAGCACTTACTTTTTTAACGACGTCCTATACAACGTGGGGTTAAAAACGCCCGAGACCACTTTGCGCACGCGCAGACACGACGGCGGCGCGCGCGGCACTGAATCAACGTTGTCACGCGATGCGGCAATGTTCAAACTCCAGCTACTGAGAAAAGCAACTTACTAAGTTGCACAAAAAGAAATCTGTGTATTTTAAATGGATTGGGGTTAAAATAACCCCACCTTGTATGCCGAAGGTTAAATGCGATTATCTCAAAACTGTTTTTTATACAAAGTTATTTTCCCTTTGGTCATTGTTATGTAAACGTTTCTGTAAGCCGATTGAAACCGTAGTTCTCTAGTTCTGATCGTAGTTCTCTAGTTCTGACCGAAAGTTCTCTAGTTTAAATATGTCATGCGGGATATAATGTCGTAAAGAAATACTGACTTGTATCCAAAAAATATTCCATTGAAATGTTGAATACATTTAAATAAAATATATGTTTGTCTACTATAAGATTATTTGGCACGAAAACCAAAGTTTTACCACTTCTACAAAAAAAACTGACATAACTGTATAATAGAGTAAAATAAAGGAAAAATTATAATTATTATCTTCAGTCACGGACTATATAATGGGACTATAGACAACTGTAACATCACTTCCTACTGATTCCAGTACAAGTCTGTGCTACCGACCAACCGCCATGAAGATCTTCATCGTCCTCTGCTGTGCGCTCGCCTTGGCTTCGGCTGACACAAGTAAGAATAGCTTGATTAAATAGTTTTGTGTATATTTTCGTTTTAGAATTGATTAGTAGATGATTATAAAGTAAATAATTTTAAAAGCCACTTACATCGTGACGAAGGATTCCCTTGATCGGATTCGGGAATGCTTGAATGAATGAATTCCGATCAAGGGAATCCTTCGTCACGATGAAGGGAAAACTGGATATAGGGAAAACTGGCACGCAGGCCAGAGTCCTATCCGGACTCGCACTTATACACGGAGGCCTATACACGGGGGCCTATATGCATCAGAGTTACTTTGTTCTCT
This sequence comes from Micropterix aruncella, assembly GCA_944548615.1. Classification (NCBI taxonomy): domain Eukaryota; kingdom Metazoa; phylum Arthropoda; class Insecta; order Lepidoptera; family Micropterigidae; genus Micropterix; species Micropterix aruncella. The sequence continues at coordinate 6,140,929 of OX155958.1, forward strand.
TTTTCCAGTTGATTTAGGATATTTAGATATTCCCAAATAAGCTTCGACTCAAAAATATAGCTGTTTACAGCGTTGAGGCCTACTTGACTGTCTGATATTATTTAGATTCTAGCGCCGTACACTGCTTTTACGTTTATTTTGCTGGAGCAAGTTTCCGTGGCATTTTCTGCCTAAATGGTGGTCGGTGTCATTCCAGGGCCTTGGCGAGTTTGAACTCTGGTACATATAAACCTATTTATGTTTGACTATTTTAGACCTATCTCTTTACCAGGCCAGTGGTCCATTTTAAAGTCAGGCAGTCGCTTGTCCCAAAATGGTTGTTCGGAATAACTAATTCAAACTATTTGGTGAATAAATGTACCTGTATCAAATATGTACGTTGTTACATAAAACGGTTTTACTATTATCGTTGACACTATAAAAGGGTGTAGGTGCTCTTAGTTTACTTGTTAAATTCACACATTTACTCCTTTACATTACATTTTATTTGTGTCTAATTGGCAGTTACGTGTGTTAGAAAGTCTCGTTACCACTATTTACACACGTACGGTGGTCAAGTATTACGACACAATAGAAAAGATTAAAATTGTCCGTACACCACCAAGTAATTAGTTATCCAATAAGTAATTACTGCTGTATAATTATAAATCATAAATTTAAATCTTTATATAATTATGTATTTTCAAAAAAATACGTAAGAAAAGCACAATAAACCATAATACTAAAAGATACTAAATATTGTGAAAAATAGCTAAATCCTAAATTTAAGACCTAAAACAATAGATAAAGGTAAAATATATTATAAAGATATTAAATCTAATGAATTTGTGACGTCACTGTCCAAGCAGTGGTAATTAAAAAGTATTTATATCTTGGTACAGGATGTTTGGCAGATAAGCCGACATATTTTTTTGAAGGATTACGAAGGTGATTTGCAAGCTTTTACCCATAGACCCTACATACGTCCTAATTACCACGGGTTTTTTTTTTTTTAACTTGGAATGTTGCAGTTAAGTCATCATAACTTTTTGTTTATAGTAATAATAGAACGAAATAACTTGTGTTGTTATAAATTTGTAGCACCCGACGTTTCGGTGACGTTGCAGCCGCCGTTGTCCAGGGTAGACTGAAGAGCTGTCAATCCGTTGTTTGCGGGTAGGCCGCATACCGCTTCCGCCACTGCGTAGGTTATAACGGTGGTGGGGGGCCGGGCCTGGAGCGCGGGAATTTTGAAAATCCGTCTAGCACACAACACTCCCTGTATCCTGTTTTACGTATTTGCGTTCGGCGTTGGGCGGCGGGAACATTTTAAGAAGAGGGTTCCACGTAGAAGAGAGTTTGTAACCGTCGTCTCTGTTAAAGTTCGGGGTTCTTCTTATTTCAATGGCTTCCCGGATCATGCGACGAAAGTAGAATTGTTCTTTGGATAGCACAATGGGATTTTGAAACTGCATCCAGTGGTTACTTCCGCTATCCAATATATGTTCGCAAATCGCCGATTTTTCTCGCTGAACGTTTTTATCAGCTTTGATGTGTTCTGACAGTCGCGTGGCTATGGGCCGTTTCGTTTGTCCAACGTAGGCTAGACCGCAACTGCATTTGACTTTATACACAGTCGGGGTTTGCATTGGTATTACATCCCTTACAGGCCTCAAAAATCGAGCTATATTTTGGGTCGGTTTGAAGATCGTTTTTATATCGAATCTGTTTAGCATCTTACTTATTCGATCTGTCACGCTCTTGACGTATGGTAAGAATGCTCTTGATCTGCTCGGTTTCTGAGTTTCGTCTGTATTAGATCGTGTGCGTGTCTCGTGATATTTTCCGTATCCATTTTTCCTAAGGACATCATTGACATGTTCCATCTCCTTCGGAAAATGCTCAGCGTCGCATAGATCGCGTGCTCGATTTACAACATATAACTTGTGTTGTAATCTGCAATGTATGTGTATTCCAAATATTTGATTATTTGATACAAATAATTCCAAGAAAATGTGTAGATGTATGGAAATTTTCAATTTCTAATTTCATTATTTAAAAACTAAAAAGTCACTTTGAACTTAGGTTTATTTTAAAAAGTTCTCTAGTTTATAACCGTTCCGATGGCAGCCTACAAGTAATAGCATTCAGTTGTGAGAGTAGCCACCCTTCACTAGACTCCAATTGATTGTGAGCGAAGGGTGGTTCTCATCAGGAAGTTTTCTCCGTTATTGAAAGTCGTGGATGTTGAAGTTGGAGTATTTATTCAGAAGGTCTCTAGTACGTTGCCAGCTCGTAACGCCTTGATTGATATTTCGCCGTTGTGTAGGTAGTGTGGGCGCGAGGTGAAGACGTGGTTCTGTGTCCGAAGTGTGAAGCGCCGCGATAGATTCGAAGATAATGATGGTCGCGTATACTATGCGTGATTTGTTGACTCGAAGTGAAGTGTAGAGCGCGAGTACTTGTATACGCGGTTACAATGATAACGATCGATGGAAATGTACTGCGTTTTATATTGTAAGCAGTGACGGAATAGTTGTGAGTGGGGTGAGAAATGTCTTTTAATTTCGTATCGATCAGAAGAAATGACATTAGTCATCACCTGACTGTGCGTAAAATGCCGAATTTAGTTGGAAATCAACTGCAGCTAGCTCGTGTAGATTTGAGCGAGTTTGCGGTTTCGATTCTGTAGAAATTACTTTTTTGTTGTGGGTATGTTGGACTGAAGCTCTAACACAGTATTCAGACAAAATAAGATATAATAATTTGTCAGGTATGACCACCCACTCTAATATTAAACCCTATTTTTTAAAAATGCAGTCGACTCATTCGTTAACAATTAATTGCAGAATAAAATAAATGCAACGCATTGCATTGCAGAATGCAGGAAAAGTTATTTCGTGCTATTATTACTACAAATAAAAAAAGTTATGACAAACGCAAAAGTTTGAGTAAGGAAAAAAAACAAACAAAAAATATATTTTTTATTTTATTTATTAGTTACATATACATTTAAAAGCAAGAGCACAAAAGAAATATAATGTACAACCCATAAAATACCTCTATATGTTCCTAAATTTAGGCATACATATGTCTGTGCCCAGGCAAATTGTGCATAAATTATATGTAAAAGAGTTGTATTCCTAATGTGCCGAGTAAAGTAAAACCGAGCCCGCCTTGCGAGGCACTCTTGTGATAAGGCAAGCTCACTTCCTGAGTCTTATTGGAGTGCCACGATTGTGTCAAAAAAAAAACAAATTTAATTTTATATACACTGCGCGACACTTGAATTTTTTCCATAAAACCTAAAATATTGCGCCTAATTATTGGTTTTTATTTCCATAAAGTTGGTTTCTATCTCTCTGGCTTTCCTATGACTTATACATATTGTCGCATGTAATGCGAGGTGGCAAATCCCAATTTCGTTTTTTTTGCTTATTGAAACTGCGACACTTGATTACTCTCATCTAAAAAATTAAGTAATAAAATCATTAAGTTCAATTGTTTCGCTTTTTTTTCTACTTTAATATTTAGTGTCTCCTCCATTGTTCCTTACAGCATCATACATTCCATTAGGCAAAGACTTATAAAGATTTTGTATTAATTTCAACTGTACATTCTCAAAAGCACCATAAACAGCTGCCATATGATATTTTTGGCCATCGTATTGCTTTCCATTCGAATATTTTTTTCTCGATAAACATTCCTAGAGGTTTCCAATAATATTTAAATCCCGAGATAATGGTGGCCAATCCATGACTTCCATGTTATTGACTTTAAACAATTGTTTCACTTGTGCAGTTATGTGAATTGTTGCGTTATATTGCTGCAAAATCCATCGTTGACCTTCAAACATTTCGTCAAACTGGATTATTTATATTCTTTATGTACCCTGTAAATTTGTTTTTCTATTCTTAATGTCTGTATTTGTATTACTTATTTAAACATGTGGTGTATGTACTTGCAATAGTTCTATTTTTTATATTTATGTTTATATTGCATCTCAATGGATTAGTTATGTTGTTATGTTGATTTGCTTATGAAATTAAATAAATGATGAATAACTAAATAATTATATTATTATAATTTTATTTTTTTCAGGTCGTTGGAGCAAAAAGAAAATGGTTGTCACTTTTGGATTGTTGGGAAAAACCAGCCAAATGTTGGGTACAGCATATCATGACGTTTCCAGGTTTTACGATCAAGCCCAAAAAGACGGATGGCTGCCCATTAAAAACACAAATGAATTTAAATTGGACTCTCTGGCTTACGGAGGTAAAGATTACAGGATTGTACCTCTTTACAAAGATGGTGTTCTCGTCGGAATTCAAACTAGCGTAAGTACAATCTATACTAATATCATAATGAAGTAATGTTTGTAAGTTTGTATGTAGGGGAAAATCTTTTACTGCAAGTCGGTAGACAATATATTAAAAAATTTAATATGTCTCAAATTTTCGGATGTCCCAAATTTCGACGTCATACCGAAATAAGTTTAACATAAAATGTAGTTTATTTTATATAAAAAAGACCATTTTAGCGTATTAAAAATATATATTTTAATAAGCGAGTGCATTATAACAGCCACTGTAGTTCCTTACTATGGTATAATGAAATACTATATAATAGCCTCATTATATTTTCCCAGATGGCCAAGGATAAGATGGATGAGACCCAGCCACCGAACACAAACCTGTTGGAACTCGATGTCTACTTTGTCCAAACAGTGGGAGACACAGAAGTCTACTCGGGCACTGCTTATTTCTTCCATCCTGACACCATCGCTAAGTCAGATCCGATCGTTTCTGACGTCTTAGGAACCGGATTGTGGATCAAGAACGGCACTGGATTTACCCAAGTCCCCACCACCAAAGCTGAATTCGAGTCCTCCGATTACACTAAACAAGCCTGTCTTCCGATGATGGGTAAGTGTTCTTATTTCGCAGACATAATAACTTAAATGTATCCTCTTACTTCGCCGGACCAAGGGAAAGTATTGTGAACGCGCTAAAAAAAACGGGATGAAGAAGGAAATATCCATTTAGACCCCTCCCCCCTGAGACGATTGGGATCATTTCCAGACTGAAGTCCGTCTGTGAGTCTGTGTGTGTTTGTCTGTGTGTGTGTGTGTGAGGGTGTGTGTGTGTGTGTGTGTGTGTGAGGGTGTGTACATGTGTGTGTGTGTGTGAGGGTGTGAGGGTGTGTGTGTGTGTGTGTGTATGTGTGTATGCGTGTGTAGGTATATGTGTTTGTGTATGTCTTTCTCCACGATACCACCTAAACGCTTCATCCGATTGAGCTGAGTTGGTGGAAAGGGGTGGTGGGGGGGGGGGGGGGGTGATGGGGAGGGGGGTATTACGGTAGTTAAAAACGAAAATTTCCGTGAAGAATAAATGTATTTTCCAAAATATTAAACGTAACGTATACAGTAAAGACCAATTTAAAAAACGGTGTCACAGGTGGCTTCTGAATGAAGGTCGGGATATTAGCCACCAAATATTTGACATTCTTATGTAATTTAATTTAAATACATTGAATTACTATTATTACGATTTTGTTAAATCACTGTTCTTGTGTTTTTGTTCCTTTTTTATTTGAATTATATTGAAATATATATATATATATATATATATATATATATATATATATATATATATATATATATATATATATATATATATATATATATATATATATATATATATATATATATATATATATATATATATATATATATATATATTTTATATATATATATATATATATATATATATATATATATATATATATATATATATATATATATATATATATATATATATATATATATATATATATATATATATATATATATATATATATATATATATATATATATATATATATTAACTTGTAACATGGACATTTTATACCTATACAATTGTATCCTCGGACTCTTTAAATTTGATTCTTTAACTATTTATTGCGATATCATTTTTCCATTTATTTCGATTCATTATTATTATTATTTATATTTTTTTGTATTTATTATGACATAATATTTTTATTATTCAATTTAATTATTTCACCATTTATTGAATGTTATTTTTCCAGCACACTACAGCTACAGTTACATAACACTACACTACACTACAGTCACATCACACTACACTCAAATTACAATGTTTATTATTATTAGTTAATTTTTAATATTATTTAGCATATTTGTATAGCATATTTTTTAAATTAGCATATTTTCATATATAGTATATTTTTAAAAATTAATAATATAGCATTTTTTAATTAATAATATAGCATATTTTTTAAATTAGCATATTTTCAAACAAGGCATGTTTTTTAAATTAAGTATTCTAAAGTATGCACAAGCCACTGTCTACTTGGTACGCTTGCCTTAGTACGGGTCTAGGCCTAGTTAGGCGGGGTTGATTTCTAAAAATTGTGGTCTGCGGTGCTTTTTATTTTGCTATTATTTACATTTATGCCTCTAATGTTAAACTTACAATGTACTGCCGTGAAAATGTGCTTTTCTTTAATAAATAAATAAATAAATGAATACAAACCAAGATAAGTCCACACCCGAATATCTCAGTTAATTGTAAACAGTAATAGAAAATCCCCTCATAGAAAAACATCAGGCAGGAACGACGCGAACCTCATGCAAATCAATTCGCCGCAAATAATGCCGCATAGCTTCCTTCTTAATCGGTAAATGGCGCTATTGTATTTCATTTTGCCATTAATGTAATGATTTTTACCACAACACGTAACAATGGATTATGACATGCACTTTATTGGTAATATTTATAATGATAAGCATAATACCGCGGATATAAATATATGCAGGAGCATCCATTCAGAAAATAGGCCATAAAATTCATAGTTATGAATATTAGAAGTCTGAACAAAAATTACGAGTCTAGTAATCTTCTTGCAACATCTCAATGTAGACGTTGTCGTAATTGTACTCACCGAAACTTGGAATGGTAAATTTTAGAGAGAGAAGCATATTCCAGGCTATGAATCTTTTCATACCAACTTTAATCAAACTCAAAATGATGGCATTGTTTTATATATCAAAGAAAGCTTCAGCTTCTTATCGGTATAAGAACACGCGAATATAACAATAGCAGCAGTTGTATAGATCATGTCATGGTTCGAAACAAAAAAATTAATCTCGACCATTGGATACAAAAATTTAATTACAGATCACTATTTATTTATTTATTTATTTAAAAATTAATTACTATAAAACATTGATAAGCTTACAAAAATAACAGGAACCGAATGGCAAAACCTTAACCTTTTGCTTATTTGTTTCTGTCACCCAACTGGTACTAGCCCGTTCTAGGGTGGACAGGACTCCAATCTTCTTTAAGATGACCGCTAGGGGAAGTAATAAGGTTGTACATCCAAACAAGCAAATAAATCCGACCCAAAATAACAAACGAGTCATCAGGCCCGAGCTGCACGGAACTGTAAGACACCGGTATGGCGAGTATAGCTCCTCCACTAGATTGCGATAGAATCTACTTCAATACTATTGCAGGATCACCTAAGATATTGGCTTGCATTTCACTATAGCCTCAGTCATTTCACGGCTCTTGAATGCTTTAACGAATAATGTCAGAACAGCCCCCAGCATCACCACGTTTAAGGCCAGGCTCAAGGGACACATCAACCTAAAGCCATTAACATAACCAACCCTCCTCGTTTCCCTCCTTCTCGCTTCCTTTTCCTTTCTTCATCTCTTTCCATTTTTCTGCTTCTTTATTTAGTTTTCTTTGTTTTTCTTTTTTTATTACCATCTTTTTTTCTATCTTTATTCTATATTTTTAGGTTACTTTAGTGTATCCAACGAAACAGTTGTACTACTTAAAGTATAGGTTAGCTGCTAGACATTGCCGCAAGCTCGCCATATAATTTTATGGATTTTTACTATTATTATTATTACAAGCTTTTATTTACCTTGCAATATATGTTAGTTAGTATGTATGTATGTTTGTTTAGGTCAAATCTTGCAAGCTGATTTAAAACCACTTCCTCTTATCCTATGAAGTTGAAATTTTACATGTTGGTTCAGTTCCGATTACAATGCATTTTTGTAGTGAGCTTGACCGGATTCTACAACTTGAGCTATCTACTACAACGGGCGAACCCGTCATCTCAGGAACTTTAACGATATTGATCGTTCTGTCTCCCGTGAGGTGAGCGCAGAAGACTTAGGACAAAAAAAATCCACCGTCAAGTTCCGCCACATGCCCGTAAGACACGAACGCCTTACCGCGAGATAGCAAGGTTAGTCATCCAGCGGGCCGACATTCGCGCCCTTACTACCAGTTGCAACCAGATTACATCGGTCTCTTGAATGGTTACGGGTTCGAGGTCGCTTGCGCAGTCCTCTCCCTTACGAAGTGGTGAAACGTCATCCTTTATCGGCTTTCACCCGGAATCGTGTAGACGACTGGTCGTTTCAAGAGCAGTCGCCGTAAGGTGAACAACTACCCCCGGTCTATAGGATACAGTACTTTTCCAGACTCTCCCGACTGTCAGTCAGAATGCACAATCGATTGTCTGACGCCGCACGGTGCGCAAAACGTCCAGGGGCGATAGAAGATTGACTCCTGGGGGAAACTGGCCGTAGGCCACAGTCCTACCCGTGCTCATACTTCATACGTGGAGGCCGCCGGATGGGTGTTGACCCGTGAGTTTGGCCGACCCTGAACAAATGGGTCTTAGTGGCCAACTGCAACAGGGCCTATTAGCTCCCAACCTGATTCTACACCCAGGATCGGCTCCCGTCGAGGACACTCTTTCACAGTCAACAGCACAGACACACAATTTTGTATACGCATTCAATTATGATAGCCCGTTCTAAATTTCACCATGACATGGCCGCTGCACCCAGGGTTTGCTCCGGACGAGGGGACTCCTCAACGGTTAAGAGAACAAAAAAGAAATTTCGTATACGCATTCAAACTGCTGCAACAACGCGACAAGATTGACTTACAACGAGGGTGGTTATCAACGGTCAATAGCACAGAAACGAGATTTCGTATAGGCAATCAATTAAGACAGCATGTTTTAAGTTTCGCCGCAACTGGGCTACTTCTTCGAATGTTGGCTTCCAACGAGGTGGACTCCTCAACGATCCACAACATAAACACGAAATTCTGTGTAGCATTCAATTATGATAGCCCGTTCTAAGTTCCACTATGATACGGCTGCTACATCCAGGGTTGGCTTCAGACAGAGCATTTAAATAAAATAGTGTTTTTAAAAATGTGTTTTTGCTATTAACTTATTATTTATAAGCTGTGAGAGTTGCCACCCTTCACTAGACTCCAATTGATTGTGAGCGAAGGGTGGATCTCGTCGTGAAGTTTTCTCCGTGAATGAAAGTCGTGGATGTCGAAGTAGAAGTATTTAATCAGAAGATTGAAGTGAGTCGCCAGTTCTTAACGCCTTGATTGTTATTTCGCCGTAGTGTATTAGTGTGGGCGCGAGGTGAAGCCGTAGTAGTGTGTCCGAAGTGTGTAGTCGAGGAGCGAGGCTTGACGATCGGTATCGCGGGTAATGCAGGTACTGCTTGATAATGAAGCGTAGTCGCGGTATCTATCCGCCAAGGAAATGATTGTAGAGCGCGGTAACTATCCGCCAAGGGAATGATATCGATTGATTGAAATGTACTACGTTTTATACCGTGAGCGGTGATGTAATAGCTATGAGTGGGGTGCGACATGTGTATCGATCAGAAGAGATGACATGAGTCATCGCTTGACTGTGCATAAATTGCCGAATTTAGTTGGAAATTAACTGCAGCTAGCTCGTGTAGATTTGAGCGAGTTTGCGGTTTCCATTCTGTGGAAATTACTTTTTTGTTGTGGGTATGTTGGACCGACAGGGCTCCAACAAAGCAATAAAACGCCTACAATATAGATTTTCACTATTGTTATTATTATTATTATTATTATGATTTATAAGGTACAAGTATTATACAAATCTTCTTGCCCAGTAACCTAATATAACTCTCTTTTTCAGGTAATCACTGGTACTACAAAATGGATGAGAACACCGACTGTGACAAGTTCATGCCTTACTTTCCACTCGAGATGTGCGGCAGCCTGAACGGCGTTGGGTACCAGCAGTTCGGAAAGGGAGGCACCGAGACCAATGGCAGAAACTGGTATGACGACATCAACGCGCTGAAAGCCAAGCTTACCGTACCGAACAGCCCCAAATGCCTGGAAACATACACAACTAAATATGGGGTTACATCGGTTCATTACTATTTCACCGATAAGCCTTACAACATCAATTGCCTTACATGTCTCATTAAAAACTATTAATGAAAATGTAATTAATTGAAATTTACTACTTAATAAAACTGCATATTGAAATATACATATTTCTATTATTCAACACAGCATACAAATGTACAAACCAATCTTAAATAGTACTTAAATAGTTGCAAAACATTACTACAAATTTGGAAATTTAATGGTCGAATTATAGAAGAAGATAGCGAAAGCGGCGGTCGTAACGTGTGCGGCGGTCGTAAGTACGAGCACGGGTAGGACTGTGGCCTACGGGCCAGTTTCCCCCAGGAGTCAATCTTCTGGCGCTCCATGGAAGGTTCTAGAAGTGCGCATGTTATATGTGAAAATAATTTAGGTCGGCTCGTTCTTGAGGAAAAAATTAAATCCCAGCAAACTAAACACACAAGACGTGCCAATAGTGACTACGTTGCAGTTCCCCGAAGGAGTACGTCATTTGGCCAAAGAAATTTTACTTATCTAGGGCCTAAGATATATAATATCCTACCTGCAGGTATAAAGATTAGCCCGAGAATATCAATTTTTAAGAAACAACTGGTCTCATGGATGTTTGGGCCAGGAAGGTCCCGAATACATAAAGAACTCTCAACTATCTAGCTCTGTTTGGCTGCACTTTGTGACTATTAATATTATTTAATTTTTTCTCTGTCACTATTTAATTTTTTTAGAAACTTTACTATTACTAGTATTATAATTTTATTGTGACTTTATTTTTTTTTACAAATATTACAAATTTTATTTATAATTTAAATTATGACTATATAGTTTATTATTAACCGAAGGCTAAGTGTATTTATTTCAATATTTTATTTTATTATAATTATACATTAATACATTTTATTTTTATGTATATTTTTATTTATATATTTTTTTTATTTTCGCTTTTTTTTAATCTATTTTTTTTATTCTTTTGAACATGTTTTCTTTTTTAAACTTGTATATGTTTAAAATGTTAGCCCTAGAACAAGTTTTTACTTATTTGGGCGACATGGGACCGATCTTCACTATAAGCTTGACACAACTTGCTGTGAGTTTTTTATTTTTAAGGCTAAATTTTATTCAATGTTTATTTATTTTTTATTTTTATTTTTATTTTATTTCTGGAAACATACAGCGCATACAATATAAATACGTGTGCATAAACATAATGTAGAAAAAAAAAACATCACGCCGATAATCGTTTCCTACGAAAGTAACACAGATTTCCGCATATTACACATTTGGATTTCAGCATATTACACTTAAAAATTAATTATAAAATAAACTAAATTCATATTAAATATAAAATTAATATAGAAAACCGATGGGAGACGTAGGGAATTGGAAGTGATTAGGAAGAAGGAGTTAGACGATGGTATGTGTATATATGTATATAGTATAAATAAAGATATAGATAGGTCGTATAGTGGATATATAGATACAGATATTTATTGATGTTTATAGATATTTATAGATATATAATAAATATTTATATATATTTATAAATATTTGTAGTAGCTACTGATATGTTGTATGGAAAGTATATAGGTAACTAAGTACGATAGGTATTAACAAGCTCGTTAGGTGCAATTGATTTGAATAATTCTTTAACGAACGTCGGTTGGTTGAGGTTGAAAATGTCGATGGTGGAGAAACGAGAGTCGTACGTGCACATCAGCCTATAAGCGATGGAATGTTTCACGCAGTTGGTATTGGCTCGAGACACCTCAAACGTGCGTGAATTGCGAATTAATCGCGGAGGAACGAAAAAAAATAAGTTTTCAACAAGGTATGGACTATCTATGGTATTGTGGATAACTTTGTGTAACAGTACCATATCAGCCACAGTGCGTCGGTCTTCTAGAGCTTGAATACCGAAGTGGTCCAGTCTGCTCTCGTACGTAGGAAGACCGAAGCGTCCGCGATAATTAATGTGTTTTAAAAAACGCCTTTGGATACATTCTATCCTGCTTCTGTAGACCGAATATTGCGGATTCCAAATTGAGGACCCAAATTCCACGGTACTGCGAACGTAAGCGAAATATAACATCTTCAGGACATTTATATTGGAGAAAGGTCTTGAGATACGGGTCACAAATCATAGTGTTCTCAAAGCTCGGCTAACCATACTTTCTATATGCTGATCGAAAGCAACTTATGATCAATTTGTACTCCGAAGTCGCGAATACATTTTACATTAGGGATCACTTCACCATTAATGTGATAACTGAACTTCACCAAGTCTCTCTTACGGCTGAAGCTTATACTGTTATTTTTAGTAGCATTTAGAGAGAGTTTATTAAGTACACAGTAGTGTGACAGGCGGTCGATATCCTCCTGTAACCGGAGGCAGTCTGCCACGTCAGTCACCTCAGCATAGATTTTCAGGTCATCCGCGTATAAAATGTGACGACCAGCCATGAAACAAGAACTAATATCGTAAAGATAGGCGTTGAAGAGCAGAGGACCCAAGTGTGAACCCTGCGGTACCCCGGATGGAATGTTATTACATATTACCTAAGCTTAGTATTACGCTTGTGGCAAACCGCTGTACATTACTATAAATAAATAAATAAATAAAATACCGTTTATTTATAAATACTATTCCATAATACTTTAATACACATAAAGCCGCGAATAGTAAGTTATAGAAATAGAAAAAAAACATATTTATTTTCCGAATTATGGTGTTACATTTATGTCGATAATATGTCATTTAGTTTCTCATAATTCCCTCATGGTAAACTGTTTTTTTTTATTTATTTGGTTTAATTTTATGGTAATTAGGCAGTAAAATAAATTATATATTACGTGATGATATCTTAGTAAATATGGTTATTGCACTGGCTTACATATAATATCTAATAAATAATGTTACATCAAAAACAAAAAAAGAATATTTAAATGACAGTAAAATCTTCCGTTATTAAAACATTTTAAGTGCCTGAAAATCGGTTTACAAAAGGATAAAAATGAATTACCTGAAAAAATTACAACTCTTATGTTTTAAAACTCTTTGTGTGTGTGTGTTTTTACTGCAAGGGCATTTTTCTAAAAAAATGCTGATTGATATTGATATCCCCTAATGCTGATTGATATCCCCTAAGGGATGAATCAGTACATCAAAACAAGCAATTTTTGATATTTGTTTTTGGAAACAAAAAAAAAAATTTTTTTTTTGGGAAAAAAAGGTTTTCTGTTTTTTTTTAATTTAAAAAATTTAAGAAGTTAACTGGTAAATAAAAGTTTGCGAAGCATTTAACCGCGCTGCGCCATCTAGCGGCAGGTAATATAACGTATATAAACAATATTAGCGACATTTTACCTACCGCTAGATAGCGCTTCGTGATCACAGCTTTTCATAATAGTAAATTTTTTTTTTGGTTATCAGTTTTTTCAAAGTTTTTATCAAAAGTTGATAATTGTGTTGTACTGAATCACCCACTTAAAAAAATGCCCGTGCAATGAAAATACCCCAAATAATAAAAATGGAAATTTACATAGGTAACTTAAAAGTCATAGGTATCATTTTCATAATAAAATAACTCTTACATTTTAATTCTTGAATTAAAATGTAAATAGGATTTAAGGTTGTTGTAATTGACATGGAGGTACCTACTAGGTAGATCTTTAGTTGCTCGTTTTACAAATACACAATTAAGGAAGCTGATAAAAATATTTAGAATGTAATAATTGCCTTCGTTGAAATAATGAAACTCCGGTATTTTAAAAACCGTGACTATTCATAGCGGTTCCTAAATATGACTTTATATAGACGAATAAATTAAAAATAGTTTGAGTGCCTACCTCTTAAATTGTACAAATGCAGATATTGAACACCTTATTCAATAATTGAATCTTTATAATATAAACGTAATAGTATAATGTAGTAATATAAATTGATAATTTCTAAATGTAATTTTATTTTAATTTTCATTTAAATTTTTGTAAATTTATTTTGTATATTATTAATACATAACAATACTTATTAATGCATATATAAATATATAGGTATTTTTATCGTGTTTTAAAATAAAATAATATTGACAATTTTCATGACATTTTCTTACGATTTTTTATTAGGTAATTAAGATATTTCTGTTACATTAAGTATGATTTTGTTTATTTATATAAATATAATATTATAGATTTCTTAGGATAATTAAAATAAATTGTCTACCTTGGAACAGGCGGCTGCCTAGTTAGGTTAAGACTTTTGTATATTGAATGTAGTCATAATTTGAACTCAATAAATAATTTGAATTCATATGCTGGATCTGATTACATAAAGGGCATTTCTTGTAGTGGGTGAATCAGTACGACGAAATAAACAAATTTAGATAAAAATAATTTATTTTGTTTTTTCACTTTGTTTTTTTTTTTTTGTCAAATTTGTAAATTGAGAAGCGTTGAGCGCTCTGCGCCATCTAGCGGTAATAGATCTAACGGTAAACCATCTAGGTAATATATCGCAAATAAACAATAATAACCATCTTTTACCTACCGTTAGATAGCGCATCGTGTTCATAGCTTGTAAGGAATAAAAACAGGTTTTTAAAAAATATATATTTTGGTTTTTCTCAAAGAAAAAAATGCTTATTTCATCGTTTTGAATCACTCACTACAAGAAATGCCCTTAATGTAATTACATCATGTATAGTCGGCCGTGGTAAGTGTGAGCATTTTTCTGATTTCTCATTTTATAGACGTATGATCAATTTATTATTTTAAATTGACCCATCTACCACACCTCAAAAAATTCCTAACGGCCTTCCTATGGCCCTATATATACGACTAGCTGATCCGTGCCCACTTCGTTGGGCGGTAAACATTTTTACTTATGATGAAATTATGAGTATGGTTCGGTTAGTACTGAGTGCTATGAATTATTTCCTCACTGCCAAAAGGAGGGTTATATTTTTACTGCATGTGTATGTACATATGTATTTGCATGCCAATTTGACTATATTACCAGGTTTCAAATGAGTGAATGAAAGGATTATGATTGAATAATTTATGTTTATTTTACTTGTTCAAAACCTTTCTGTATACTATATTAGATGTAATGTTATTATTTGGTACCAAAATATATTGTCTTTCAGGAGTTCCAACCCGAGATACGGTCCCGGTTCCATACCTATGTCGTATTATCTCTTAAACCCTCTATGCAGTAAAATGGAAATTATATGCAGTAAAGGGTAAAAGTCTTTTGTTTCCAATAATTGAGACGATAAATTTACTTATTTTGATAACAATTCATAATTGATCAATAAACATGACCTAACGATTTAAAATATTTTTTTAATATAAAAAACTACTTTTTGTAACTTAAATATAAAAGTTAGACATATGCTGTCAGTGACTTTTTTGTAGGCATTATCAATCTCTACAACTTTTCTCTAAAACTCAATTATATATCTCTCATCGTTAAGAGGCCGTGTACGAAATCGATGTGGGCCGTGATACCTCTATAATCATTGGTATAATATAACTATAGGTAGGTAGGATTTTCGGAGCCAAAGAGATACGTCCACCCTTTGGAAGCGCTCGGCGGGGACTAGCTGACTTGAGGCGTGAATCGTATCAGGCGAGTATCATAACGCAAGAATTAGATTGTTTTAAAAGACGTTATTGCCAAGTTTAATTAATGTTTTGCATTTTTTTTTTGAGGAAATGGATTGATATTCAACTAAAGTTTATTTCTGTTGTTTTTATTTTATGAACAAGAGTTCTAAAAGGCCAAAATCAAAAGCAATTCTTCGCCCATTTTCTAAAAAAATTGACAAAGTTAAATAATTTTTTTATCAACAATTTTATATGAAAGTAGTAAAAAGTGATTCACTTATTATATAGAGGACTTTCACAGCAATACATTATAATTTTTTTATACCGTTTAGATGTCAAAACGATTCGTAAATATGATATATTCTAAACCTCTTACAGCAAAAATTCACAAACAGTCGCCGGTTTAAGGTCAATTAATCAAAATTCTATAATAATTTTCAAAAAAGTAGCTCACTCATTAGACAATAATATAAATGATCTTTTATGTTGTGCAATAAACTTATAGAAATACAGTATTTTAACCTTAAATTCACGTCTGCAAAATTACGTAAATTCACGAAATGCGCAAAATTTCGTATACGGCCTCTTAAAGCAGCGTTCGTAAGAAACGTTTTCATTCGACCGTTTTTTCTCCGACTTACTTTGCAAATCCGACTACCACGAAAAAGTTTTTTCATTTTTCGGATTCATATATAGCCTATGACACTCACAAATAACGTGGCTTTATATTGGTGAAAGAATTTTCGAAATCAGTTCAGTAGATCCGATCCAGAGATTACTTCCCTACAACCTCACAAACTCACAAACTTTACCTCTTTATAATATTAGTATAGATTAGCCGAATAGCCAACAGTAACAATGTAACAGAAACAAAGTCAGTTTAGTCAGAAATTATTAAAAATACAGATTTTAAAGATTTTCTTTTTCATGTTATATTTACCTATAGCGATAATGTGAAAAACTTCGCAGATTAAGGGGATGGACGGTCATAATTTTCACATACGTTTGATGATTCTCTTAATTTATGTTTTTCCAAATTTCCTGTTAGTAAGTTTAGAACTAGCCGGGATAATCTATAGTGACAGTTGGAAGGAGTCAACTACAATGGGCGAACCCGTCACCCCAGGCTGGTAAAACGATATATGATCATTCTTTAAACCGCGGGACGAACGTAGAAGACTTAGAGATATAGCCAAACCACAATCTAGCTCCACCAACATGCCCGCGAGAGACACCTTACCGCTCGGCGGGCTGCCAAACGCCCCCGCTACCAATTTTGGCCAGATTTCCTAGTCCTTCCGACTGGTTACGGGTTCGAGGTCGCTTACGCGGTCCTCTAACTAATGTAAGCGGCTATGCAGTTCGAATTATAGCGGACCATGGCATCCTTTAGTTTGAAGAGCGGCTGTCATTGGGTCAACAGCCACCCCCGCTCTTTAGGAAACAAAGTCGTTTCCAGACTCCCCTGGTTATTTGTCTGAATGCACAGTCGAAAGGTTGTTGTCACGCGGTACGCAAACCGTCCAGGTGCGCCAAAGAACGACTCCCAGGGTAAAGTAATCCACAAGGCACAGAATCCTACCCAGGATCGAGCTTCTACTTGGAGGCTAACGGATGGGTGCTGGCTGACCCGTGAGTCCGTGACGTACAATCCGTGAGTCCGTGACGTACAATCCGACCTATAAACGAAGCGGGTGATAATGGCCGAACTGCACTGAGCCCATTAACACCAATCTATGGTGACAAACAAAAACAGATGAGTTTGACATATAAGGTATCCGTTTGTACAATTTGGTACGGAACCCTAAAAGATACTTGATGCAGAAAGAGCAGCGGGTAAAGATTATCTAATCTATACGTAAGTGTTGTACTTATCAATTCATCAACATGACTTTAAAATTGAATATCAATTAATTCGATAAGTATCAAGTCCTAGGCGCCAAACCTTTTGAGACGTTAATTACACGACTGCCCAACAAATAAATAATTAGTTTAAAAAAAACACTAAAAACACGCTTTTGGGCTATGATACGATATTCACATACACACGGCTATGATACGATATTCCATCATGGAATGCCAGTGCCTATCTTCCGGCTTCATCATCAGACCTTGAAACCTAATCTTGGTCAAAGTTCATTCCAAGACTTTTCTATCAAGTCCAAACACAGCTATGATACGATGTTCCATCATGAAGTTCCAGTTCATATCTTCCGACTCCATCATCAGATCAGTTCGACAGTACTATATTATTGTATTGTCATCAGAACTACATACAGATGCCAATTTTCATGACGCTATGATCATTGGAAGATGGTTCAATTAGATTCCATTACATAGTTAGTTACATACAGGTCGACCTAATAAAAGCGTGTTAATAATTAACATAAATATATTGTGTTTAGTGTCAAATGAAAGGTCCGATTAAGTACGTTCCGGAAATATACATGTATCTATATGGATAAATATATAAACCATAAATATTGCATAAAAAAACCGTAATAAAAGTAATTATAAATACAATAGTTCACTTTCTGTAACGGGAGTCGTGTTTTTATTCTTTTTAATATATTTTCTTGTTAATTAATAATTATAATAATATACTCTTTATTTGCTGTTGCCATATTGCAATAGGCTAGCTGATTGCCATATTGCACTATTTTACAGCTAACCTAATTAACTAACCGCATTGTGGAAATAAAAATTACTAAGTTTGTCTGCATAGAATACAGACTAGTATATGTATTTAAAACTAAGATTGAACGAGGAGAGGAAATTGGCAGTGGAAGAGGAGAGAAAGGGAAGAACTGGTTAATTCTTGAGGTCATCTTTGAGGTGAGTCTTAAATGATGGTAAAGAAGGCGAGTTTCGTATATTTGCCGGGAGATCATTCCAGAGTCTTGCACCATGAAAACAGAAAGAGTAGCAATAGAAACAAGTAGGTATTGGACAGGGAATTTTGAGTAGATTGTCAGAGGATGACCGAAGTATGAGACCGTGGGAATTTAATGGTTCAAAGAGCTCGTGGAGATATATGTTGATTTGGAGAGTACAGGATAGAGGAAAGCAAGTACTTATATGGACATTTCCCCTTTGGCGTACTGGTAACCACGTTTTACTGTTACATTAAAAAAATGTCACAGATTTAGGTCGAATTCAGCTAATAATGAAATATCATTATTTTATATTACTACATAGGTTATATTACTACATACTACATAGCTTTTATTACTACATAGGTTATATTACAACATACTAGATAGGTTACATTACTACATACTACATAGGTTATATTACTACATAGGCTTACTATATCGATCTCTGTTTTACCAGTTGTAGAGGAGGAGATTGTTTTGGTAAAGGAATCAATGTTACAAATATTCCGCAAAAATCTTTGAGCAGGAATATTTAAAATTGAAATATTGTGAATAACATAGGTTTAAAAAATATGTTTGTCACTTCAAGACTTTTCCGGCAAGTAGCTAAGGACTGATTTCATCTGAATAATAATTTTATAAATAAGATCAATGAGCGCCCTCTCTCGGCCGGCGGACGAACCCGGTTGGGTTCCGTTATAATTGCCTCGAGCGGCGCGGTTCGTTTCTTTATGGAAACAGTGATATTATTTGAATAAAATATATGGCTATTTAAATATTAATCGATTGTATAAAATATTTCAATCATAATTTTACAACGTGATATCGGCCCAACAAGGCATTTGTGTAAAAATTTCAAGTCTCTAAGTCCAATATTTTGAGATTGATATATAACTAGTGCGCCATCTGGTGGAACGATTTCAACTACAACCGACTTTGAACTCTTGCTATGACCAAATTATGCGTGAATACCAAATTTTAGCTCAACCGGATTAAGCGTTTGGGCGCTATCGTGGACTGCAATCTTGAAATGACATACACACAGACTGCAATCTTGAAAATTAAATGGTCCTAATCACTTGCACTGGCCTAATCATATCACTTTTTAGGGCGTTCAAAATTCTTTCCATCCTCGTCGGTTGTTGGGTAGATACAATAAATTGATGTAGGAAAAAAAATGTGGAACGACAGAAGCGAATTGAAAAAAAAATGGTGTGAAGCTAGAAATATGAGAGGTAGAAACACTATCCTTATTATATCGGCAAATCAACAATAAAATCGACAAAAAAGGGTAATGATCTAGGAATATTTCTCGAGGAGCACCTTACTTTTAGAGAGCATATCTATAATATGGTAATTAAGAGCGAGAGAACCCTTGGTTTTGTATATTGGGTTAATAGTGTTCAAAAACATTAACTCCCCCCTCATACACGTAACATCCATTTGGGGATCCAATATGGCGGCCGCCTACAATCCGTAACATCCATTTGGGGACATCGCGCTCGCCGCTGCGAAAAATGCAATTTACGATTCGAATCGTCGTAGTTAATGCTTTCTGACCGCGGAACAACATGGCCAAATAATCTTTCATTCGCCGGCCAACGACGATACAATCGATCGCCCATTTAAAAAGTCAGCATTACACACCTCCCCTTCACCACCTGGCGCACTCTGAACAGACTGAGTGTGGGCCTAAGAATATGCCGAGCTGGTGTCGTTCGCTGAGGCTACACCGAGAACCCAATATGCAACCGTGGAAAACTGCAGGATGAAGACCACCTCTGATCCTGTCTGCAACTGTCAACCTCCATCACACACCAGTATCTACAAGAGGCAAACGACAAGGCCATCCAGACCGCATATTTTTGGAGAGGCGTGTCATAAATTGGCACAGACACGTTCACGAACGAAAGAACTAGCTCTACAATTCCCTAGCACGCAGCCAACTGGAGTTTGGTTACACAATTTGGAATCCATACTATGAGTTTAAGCGAAGAAGAAAGCGGAGGAGGAAGCGATAGTCTGTGTAAAACCGGTCTACCAAGCAGTCTCTACCAATTACCAGACCAATTTAAAGAAATCAATATTTTGACACTTGCATCTCATTATATCTATGAAAACTTTATGTATGTGCATAAAAATAAAGAACTGTTTTTAAAAAACCCTGATAGGCATGGTGTCAATACTAGAAATAAAAATAAACTTGCTGACCATAAAAGTCGACTCTCCAAAACCACAAAATCATTCAAAGGGCAATGTACATAATATACGCTTCTACAATAAAGTCCCAGAAAACATGCAAAATTTATCTGTGATACAATTTAAGTCATTTATTAAGAAGAAGCTGTACTCAAAGGGCTACTATAAAATAAATGATTATCTAGACGACAAAGTGCTTGGAAATAAAATGGTTACCTCGATGATTTGTATCACGTTATATGTCACAATAATTTGTTACAATGTCACAATAATTTAATTTTTATATCATTTATGTATGTTTGTATGCATTATTGACGTCAAAAAGTTACGATTTCGTACTATTTTGAATAAAAAACTTATGATTATGATTCTCCACTCTTATGAAGAGCGTTTAAATTATTTTAAGATGTTAAATATTAAGAAGAGGAGAGCGTGCGGAAGCCTTATGTTTCTTCACGCACTCCTTAAAGGCGGAATAGACTCACCAGCTTTATTTGGAGTGTTAAATTTTAACGGACCATCCAGACGACTGAGGCAGCACTTAATATTACACATTCCCATTTGTTAGACAAATCAATCTTTCCACAATTCTATCTTGTGCATGCTGGTTATGCTATTTCATAACTAATAGTGATGATAATATTAATTTTTTCAACATGACCCCAGAACAATTCATTCCATTTTTAACTGACTTCAAAAAAAGAAGGTCCTTAATTCGGTTGTATATTTTTTTAATGTTTGATAACTCAGAACTCCGTCATCTATGAACCGATTTGGAAAATTATTTTTTTGTTTGATAGGATATACTTTCAGATAGGCCCCATTTATCAAAATCTTGTTTTAATGATGGGATCCATGAGGTATTGAGGGAAACCCTCAAATAATATCATATGAAGTTGAAAATTTACATGTTGGCTCAGTTCCGATAACAATGCATTTTCTTAGGTAAGCATGACCTGATTCTACACCCAGGGTTGGCTCCTGATGAGGGAACTTCTCAACGGCCAACAGCACAGACACGAAATTTTGTATACGCATTCAGTTATGATAGCCCATTCTAAGTTTTGCCATGATATAGCTGCTGCACTTATAAAAAAAAATGAAGTCGGTGTTTGTTTTGTTAAAATTTAATCATTATAGAATCTAAATTACGAGGCACATAATTTGATAATTTACCGTATGTCTTCATTAATTTTAATGACCATATTAAATATCACCGAATTCATTTTTATTATTTTAATTCCGAATTTATCGTAAATTATTTGTAAAATTTTACGGTAATTTTTTTGATAATTTTTAAGGACCTCTTTTTTTTCTATAATTTAATAGTTTTTAGGATCTCTTTTTTTTTCTTTCTATAATTTTAAAATGTTATTATTGTTAGTTAATTTTCTATCACTAGGTATATAAAATATATTTTTATATAAAGATTCATCTCAATAATTTTAATAATGTGGAATTTGGAAGTTTAATATAGAATTTGGAAGTCCAACTCAAACCGAAGTTGTCCAAGTTCTTAATCGTCAGGGGGGAAATGGCTATTGTATAAATACGAACCTATTAATTATTATTGATATTAATAATATTATGTATGTGGATTGTAACTCCACACCCTAAAGTTTATGACAAAAGTTATCAAGTACTTCTAATTAATAAATATTATTTATCTATCGTACAAGTGAGCATAATTATCAATAAATGTACTCTCAGAATGACAATTCAAAATTTGAATTAATATAAATATGGATAGAAATCGTGATTTTCTATTAATCTTTGTGAGAGGCTTAACAATATGAAGATTGTCTTGGCTGCATTCTGTTTCCTGGCTCTGGCTGCGGCCGATACAGGTAAGAATATTGAAATATAATATTTGTAAAAACTTTAATAAAAGTAGTAAATTGTGTAAATTTAATTAATTCAATTCTCCATATTCAATTATCTATATTACTTCAAATTTGTAACTTACCTTGATCAAAATAATATAAATTATATATATATATATATATATATATATATATATATATATATATATATATATATATATATATATATATATATATATATATATATATATATATATATATATATATATATATATATATATATATATATATATATATATATATATATATATATATATATATATATATATATATATATATATATATATATATATATATATATATATATATATATATATATATATATATATATATATATATATATATATATATATATATATATATATATATATATATATATATATATATATATATATATATATATATATATATATATATATATAATATTTGATTAGTATAAGTGTAAATTATTATTTTCAAATTGAAATTATGTATTATTACTAAATAAATTAACGTATAACGTAAATAATTACCTTGGCAATGTCATCGGTCCATCTTGTGGGTGCCGTCCTACTCCGCGTCCGCTATTTTCTGGTCGCCATTCGAGAACCTTTTTCCCTAACGGTTGTCGGTTCTGTGAGTTATATGACCTGCCCATCGCCATTTCAAGTAGCTAATTTTACGGCCTATGTGAGCAACATTAATTTTTCTGCAGATTTTCTCGTTTCATAATATAATAGCTTATGTATTATATATATATATATATATATATATATATATATATATATATATATATATATATATATATATATATATATATATATATATATATATATATATATATATATATATATATATATATATATATATATATATATATATATATATATATATATATATATATATATATATATATATATATATATATATATATATATATATATATATATATATATATATATATATATATATATATATATATATATATATATATATATATATATATATATATATATATATATATATATATATATATATATATATATATATATATATATTTTATTTTATTTTATTTTATTTTATTATTTTTAAGGAAACATACAGTTGTTACAATAAATTTGTTACAGAATTATTAGGTTAAAAAAAATAAAGCTAATTACATGTTTCCACTTAAACATTCATAATTTAAACACAACAATATAATTTTTTTGAAGAATTAACTAACACTCATAGGGACAGGTGGGAACTGGGAAGAAAGGAGTCATAATAGGTAAATAAAATTTTATGTAAATACACGTTCCATAATATAGACATACATATTATTTAAAGATATTCTTGAATAAATATTATTTATAATATATTATATATTGCGATTACAATGATAAATCAATACCATCATTAATAATTGCTTTCTTAAGAGCGAATGATGACGTATTGAATACGTCAATATCGCCGAGCTGCGTATTACAAATTTTACATACCCTATACATGAAACAGTTTTGTGCATAATTAGTACTAACCTGCGGAAGGTGGAATAACTCCGTTTGGCGAGTGAGTCGCGATGGTACACGGAAAGATATCATTCCAAGAAGATCAGAACAATCAATATAACCTGCCAATATTTTATGGAAAAACAACACGTCTGCGCATTTTCTTCTTGATTGTAAGGATTGAAGCCCATGAAAAGCAGCTGCTTCGTTGTGATTGGGAAAGGACAAGAAGGAGCGATAATTCAAATGTTTCAGGAACACATTTTGAATACGTTCAATTCTTTTTATGTGAACATTATAGCTAGGAGACCATATTTGAGAAGCATATTCGAGGTGACTGCGGACGAAAGCGTAGTACAAGAGTAATAGAGAATTTTTAATATATATATATATATATATATATATATATATATATATATATATATATATATATATATATATATATATATATATATATATATATATATATATATATATATATATATATATATATATATATATATATATATATATATATATATATATATATATATATATATATATATATATATATATATATATATATATATATATATATATATATATATATGAGAAATGTCACATATCTTGACGACGGCTGAGCCGAAATATTGATATACATTTTATAACAATCATTAATATTTAAGAAACACTAATCGCCTATTATTTTCCAGCATTCATTCTCGTCTCGCTTTGTTGTGTTGCCGCTGTAGGAGACATTCAGGTTCCAATACCACAGCAGGAAACACCTAGCAAATACTGAAAGAAGAGAAGAAAAAGGCGTGGAGTCACTCCTGGTCACCACAGACCAGATAAGTGCCCTTTCATTATTTTATCATTTCATTTATTTAGTAATAAACATAATTTCAATTTGAAAAAAAATATATATATATATATATATATATATATATATATATATATATATATATATATATATATATATATTTATATTTTATAAATATATATTTTATATATATATATATATATATATATATTTATATATTTTATAAATATATAAATATATATATATATATATATATATATATATATATATATATATATATATATATATATATATATATATATATATATATATATATATATATATATATATATATATATATATATATATATATATATATATATATATATATATATATATATATATATATATATATATATATATATATATATATATATATATATATATATATATATATATATATATATATATATATATATATATATATATATATATATATATATATATATATATATATATATATATATATATATATATATATATAATTATATATGTTTTTTTTATTGATATGATTATTAGTGATACTTATGCACTGTTAATAAATTGTTAAATTAATTAAATAAAATATATAATAATAATTAGGGCCTAACGTTTGGTGATCAATAATTATTTTAGTGTTAATTTAATGTTACCCCTTTCAAAACTCCAGCTTGTCGTAGCATAGTTAGCAGACCACTCTTATTGTAAAAAAATTACCATGATTTTATCTTCAAATTTGCACCTATTTTGGGATTGCGACTGTAGCAACGCTACAAACAGTAGAAGGAAGAGTGGAGGGGCGAGGCGTCCGTGCAGCGCCACGGGCAACAGAAGAATGGCGAGTGAACACGGCGGAACCCGGTATATACGTTAGCCGTGTTTATAAACAGAGCGAGCGAGACAACGCTATACGGAGGGAGAGAGACAGAGAGAAGGAGAAAGGAACCATACAGACAGGGATAAGAGGAAAGGAAATTAGCTGGAAGAAAACTCCCACACGTCGCCAAGGTCCAGAAAGCGAGCATCGGAAAAATATAGACGCATCGGTCGGCGAGCAGGGGAGCGACCGCAAGACACGACCGAACAAAACAGTGGCGGACACCACACTGCCATCCACAGCGGCCGACGGCCAGACGGCGGGACGGGCGCGACAGAGGAGAGCAGGCGTGAGGGGGGAGCGAGCAAACGATAGGCGAGCGAGACGAGTTCGCTGGCCGAGTGATATAAATAGAACCAGATAATGTAGGTCAAGGGCATTCCAGTCAAATAAATTACGCGCTCGATATCAACGTTATTCATTGTACATTTTGTAAAAAGGAAAATTATATTTTTAAACACAACATTTTATCGCGGTTTTCATCACGTTCTTCAATACACGATAGAGCCGCGAAACGACTATAAAATTGTTCAATTTCTATAATTATTACAGGTAAATGGAGTGAGCAATATTTGACTGTGAAGTTCGGAGAATTAGGAGTCATCGACAGCAGCTGGGATAGAGCCTATTTCAAGGTTCCTCGCGAAATTACAACTGCCCAGGAGCAAGGATGGTTACCAATTGAAAACCCGAACGAATTCAACCTGAAGTCACTCTCGTGGAAGGGTACTGATTACAGAATTGTCGTTCTCTACCTGGACAATATGATGGTCGGGGTACAAGTAGCTGTAAGTATAATACATCTGGATAATAATAATTTTTGAAAAAAGTCTTTATTTGTATATATTTACATGCAAAACGTCGCGCTTATTGTTAAGCGACAATGGGGAGCTAATGGGCCCTGTTGCAGATAGGCCACTAACACCCATGCGTTTAGGGTCGGCCAAACTCACGGGTCAACACCGATTCGGCGGCCTCCGCGCAGAAGTGCGAGCCCGGGTAGGACTCTGGCCTGCGGGCTTGTTTTCCCTAGTAGTCAATTTTCGGGCGTTCCTGGACGGTTTGTGCACTGGGTGGCGTCAGCCAATCGATTATGCTTTCAGACTGATAGCCGGGGGAGTATGGAAACACTATTTTTACCTACAGAGCGGAGGCAAATGTTTGCCTGTGGCCGCTCTTGAAAGGACCATTCGGCTACTCGATACCGGGTAAAAGACGGGCAAAGGATGCCGTGATATGAGTTAGATTCGGTATACACCGATCACCGCTACAATAGAGAAAGAATCGCGTAAGCGACTTCGAACCTGTAACCAGTCGGGAGGCCGTAGAAATTTGGCCATAACTGGTAGCGACTGCGCTTGGTCTGCCCGCTGGGTTAACTACCCGATGCCGGGCGGAAATGGTAGGTCCCTCGCGGGCTAGTTGGCAGAGCTATATAGTGGATTATTCATTGTCTCTACGTCTTCTACGTTCATCCTACAGCCGAAAGAACGATCACATATCGTTATACCAGCCTGGGGTGACGGGTTCGCCCGTTGTAGTCGACACCGCCTAAATGTTAAGCGAGAACGATGGTGAATGGATTCGTGCAGTCTGGGCCATCAAGATCCAATTTGTTCTAGGATTGGCCCAACTGACGAGTCAACTCCTATTCAGCAGCCTCCAAGAGTTAAGGACTACCCGGGCTACAGTCTCGAGGCCTGGGACGCAAGTGGCCTCACGGCTGGTGGATCGGTCTCTTCTGGGGGATTGCCTTCTGGCACCACTGGACGGTTGCCTACCGTAGGGCGTCAGCCAATCGATTGTGCACTCGGACTAATTACCGAAGAAGTCTGGAGACTATGGAAATTAACTGTTTCCTTAGCAGCGGGGTTGGATGTTGAACTATCATCTTCCACTTTTGAAACGACAATTCGGCCACCTGATCCTTAGTTCAGAGCCGGGTAAAAGATGCCATGGTCCGCGATAAATTCAAACTGAATCACCGCTGAAAATACGGTAGGTAGGGGGGGGGCGCTCAACCGACCTCCAGCCCGTTACCAGTCGGGAGGACGGAGGTATCCTGATGGTTACATCCACACAGAGACATCTTCCCAGAACTGGTAGTCAGGGGGCGAGGCTGGTGGCTTTTCCTCGCCGTGAGGCGTTGACTTCTAAGGGGCATGTTGGTTTTGCTGGACGGTAGGTTCGTATCGTCCCCCAATCTACTACGCTCATTTCACGGAAGACAGAACGATCATCATCGTTAAAACTTCCCGAGGTGACGGACTCGCTCGTTGTAGTCGACACCTTTAACTGTTAAGTGACAATATCCAAAGGCCAATATACAAGGAGTGCTATAGTAGCGTGTTGCACAAAGAGAACACAAGAGAGAAATATTTTTTTCGTAAACCTTAACAAATAGTAGACGCATATACCTCATGACTACAAAAATCCACGAGGAAACGACGTTAGGATGTTGGCAGGGAAAACAAAGGAAAATAAATAACTAGTTAAGCCTGACAAGAATAAAAGTCTTGGAGATGTTTATAAACCAGATAACAAAAGATTGTAGCGCACGACATTTTGGCGATTTAACAACTGCTGTTGTTCAGGGTAGACTGAAATGCTGTCAGTCGTCATTCGTCGTTGCTCTGCCGGAAAATTTATCTTGTTTCGCGCCTTTGCGTTCGTCGTTGGGCCTTAAAAGAAGTTTAGAGGAGGGTTCTACGTAGTAAAGAGGGTGAAACCGTCGTATTAAAACCCGATTTGACATGCACAGAAGTAGCCCTGATTTAAATGTGTACAATGTTTTACAGATGAGCAAGCAAGAAATCGACTCGACGGGTCCTGCAAGCACAGACCTGATGTCTCTAGGAGTATACGAGGATAAGGTGATTGACAACACAGAAGTGTACGCAGGAACCGCCTATTTCTTCGACCCAGAAATCATCAGCAAGGGCGAACGAATCTATTCCGACAGACTGGGAGACGGTTTCTGGGTGAAGAACGGTACTGGATTCACAAAACTACCAGACACTTTGAGCGAACTCATCGAGGAAAATGTTTACACGAAACAGTCTTGCATACCGATGATGGGTGAGTTGTTTTCAAATTCCAAAAAAAAACATCGTGTTACACGAATCACGTAAATACGGAAAGTATGGAGTTTGGAATTTGAGTTAGTACCGGATCGCCACGTTTTAATATCCTGGTAATCAAAAAAATGTCATTGAAATAGAATATAAGAAATACATTAATGTGTCAGAATTTCGAGAACGTTATTTACGACAGCTATTTATAAGAACGATCTTCAAGTTCTACTAAATTCGTACATTGTGAACATTCACAATAACAAATTGACATTTGACAGCTATTTATAAGAACGATCTTCAAGTTCTACTAAATTCGCCCATTGCGAACATTCACAATAGCAACTCGACATACGACAGCTATTTATAAGAACGATCTTCCAGTCCCTACTACTAAATTTGCCCATTGTAAACATTCACAATAACAACTTGACATACGACAGGTATATATAAGAACGATCTTCAAATACTACCATAGAAAGAACTGAACTTCATCATCAAATCCAAATCATAATTGTGTCATTATAATAAATGTTACAGGTTCACACTGGTACTACCAAATGGACGAAAACGCCGACTGCGATAAGTTCATTCCTTACTTCTTGATGTACACCTGTGGACACATGAACGGCTACGGCTTCCAACTATACGGAAAGGCCAGCATCGAGCCCCAGGGCCGGAACTGGTGGGACTCCATAAACAGGTTGAAGGCTGTCATCACAGTGCCGCATAGTCCTAAATGTCTTGGAGAATACGTCTCAAAGTACCAGTCTACCTCAGTCCATATCTACTTCACCGACAGACCATGGAAGATCAACTGCATAACAGACTGTTGGTTCAACAAATACTAGAAATTGCAAATGTGTTTTTTTCTTTCAATAAAAAAAAATATTAGAAATTGCAAGCTACTAGCAATGCCTAAAATTACTTAATTCCGAGTTCATACAAACCTTAATTCTATGTTTTATATAATGGTCATAATAATGGAAAATAGGCCGCTATAAATCTTTAAGGAAATGTTATAAATGAGATTAAAACGAATTTACCACGTAAAGTTTGTTGATCACCCGATATTTCTGCAATGATGCAACCACCATTTTCTGGGTTAAACTACCCTGGACAAGGGCGATTGCAACATCGCCGAAGCATCGGATGTTAAAAACTTCAAGCGTTTTAATCTTATTTATAATGTCCAAAAAACAGTATATAACCAGGATCAGTTTTCTCTCCTCTACTGTTCAATTATCTGTTCAATTTTATCGCCGATTTTCTGCAAATATATGCTTGAAACGTCATTAAAGCTATTGATGTGAGGTTTGAGGAGACTTTTAATTAATCAAGATGAAATATTTTTAATACTGCCCTCCAAACCAAAATTAGGAAAAGTCGCATAATAGTAATAGTTATATTTTATTAATTCTAAAAAGTAGTACCTATAGGTACTGTGAAATATAAAATTCTACATAGGTATTATTTGAATACCGAAAACAAAATATAAAAGCACTATATGCCATTTCGCTTGAATTGAGTAACACCAAAAAATGAAATGATAAAAGGAAACTATGCAATCTGAAGTATGAATGCCAGACCTATCTTTTCCCGCAGAAAAAATACACGGCAGACATAAAACCATCTAAATTAGTTTGAAAACATTTCGTGCGGTCTTACATGATGCCTCTTGATGTTCGATAGGTGGTTGTAGACTGGAAAAGTAACAAACATTAATTTCATATTTTGCTCCGATCTCTTGTCTCGCTCACATGAACTATTAAAAAATCATTTTTGGAGTTTATTAGAGTTTTTGGAGTTTACTCCTTAAGAATCGATTTTATTTAAAGCCCTCGGTACGACAATTTGATGGGTAGTAAAATCTAGCGTTAACAATAAGCGTTACGTTTAATGTCAGTAAAGTAAAAAAAAATAAACGAAGACTACGCGACGTGGATCGAAAATTGAGCAGCGAGGACTGCGCGCGTCTCTTTCGCACACACGCCTATTGTATATTCAATGACAATCGCACCTAGAATAAACTCCAGTCGCGCATCGGAGCCGACACGCACATTTTTTTCGTTCGGCGGAGGTTCGTCCGCCGGCAGAGAGAGGGCGCTTATCAATTTAATTAATGAAATTAATATTCAGGTGAAATCAGTCCTTAGCTACTCTCCGGAAAAGTCTTTGGGTCATACAACCTTATTTTAATAGAACCGTACCTTTATAGGTAAGGTAGGTGACCTTAATTAAAATTCAAGCGTCAAGAAAATTATTTTATTTTCTGTAATATAATATCAACATTTATTTATTTTGGAACCAGTAATTGGAATATTAAGCTTTTTAAGCAATTTCTTCATCTCTTCCTCAGGTTTGAACTTTCCAGATATTACATCAGTGACGGGGCTTAGGAATTTTTCAACCTTCGAAGTTTCGCCCTTGAAGGCTCCAGAAATTTCCTTGAATATATCACCGCCAGCTTTGGAGGTGGAACCTGCACATGAGCTCGCTCCAGAACTCGCTACCGATGAAGACTTCTGCTTCAAGGTTTGAGAAGTAAGGCCCTTCGCAATGCTGACCAGGTCGAAGACGTTCGCCGCCAAGGCAAAGCCCATCATGTATAACAGCAGAGCTATCTTCAACATTTCTTTCTTTAGAGTTCCGGAATGATACTAACGCCTTACAAACATCGTTTCGGTTTATAAGTACTATGTTGTCTATTGTCTAGTATTGTTCAATAGGTGAACAATAATCGTATTCACTTATTGGTTCTTTAACGAATGAGCATCTGTTTACACATCTATGTCTATGAGTAACTTACGCAAGTACTTAACCCTTAAATGCAGGAAATATTTTTTTAATAAAATATATTCCATTTGCTTATAGTTACTACATAACAGAGAATATATAGTCAAAAATATTAGTTTATTTTTGTTTTTATATTTTATCTATACATTCTATGTTTTTTTCGCGTAGAGTTTTGATGAATATCGTATTTTATGTGTATCTATGTGTGTACAACTGTATGTACTTTAAAGTCGGGTCTCCTGCTCGTCTTTTTCAGAAACAATACACAAAAACAATTGTTTTCATACACAAGCTGTCTCCTGCGTATAGAAATGTTTTATGTTTAAACAAACATTTTGTGTAGATATCCAAAAGAGTTTCGACAAGGAAGACGTACTTTAGTTTTAGCAATATAGACGTAATATCGGGGAGAAGAAATAACTCGATTTCATTCTCGATTTCTCATTACAACGTGATAACAAAACAATATAACCTCAAAAATCGTGTTCACTGACAGTTCTGCGCATGCGAGCAGCGGTTAAAAATGAAACATACCCTTTCCCTCCACCTGCGCGGGGAATGTTTTTCAAGTAGCACTGGAAACAAAAACATTATGTTTGCATACACAAATGTGTATGGCCACGCCCATTTGTTTCGATGTTTTTGTGTATTGTTTCGAAAAAACAGGAGACATAGTTAAACTCTGTTAGATTATTAAAATTTTACATGATTTGAGTTCAAACCGGTTTAATCCAGGATGGTTTCTATCTTTAAATAAAAAAAATATATTTTAGTACGAACGGAATTAATAAAATAATTTAAAAAATTAAATATTTAACATATCTATCTTAAACAAATTTAATGTAATGAATTTAGAATTCATAATAAATATAATAAAATTATATATTTAGAAATTGAAATTTATGATATTTGTTTAGGAATTATTTTATTAATTATTTTAATTTTAATTAGAGTTGTTTTTTTAGCTTTTACACACCTACATAGTTAAAAATATAATACTTTTTCTAAAATATTCACTATGATTTATCTACTATTACTTATTTATGGTTTGAGATTTTTACTTTCCCGAATGAGGGAAAGTATTGTGAACACGCAAAAAGTTCATACTTAAAAAATTAGATATGGAAATATAATAAACACTCTTATGGTGTTTTTCACAACAGCGCATATTTACGGGTTAAGTGGTTTTAAAATAGAATCGCGTATTACAGAGTGCAGCAATAAACGCGATAAACAAACGTATTCAGTATGTAACTGCAATCTTAATTATGAGTAGCTAAATATACATATTGAGATGTCAACCACAACGGGCGAACCCGTCACCGCAGGACGTTTTAACGATTGTTCGTTCTATCGACCGTTCAGTGAGCGTAGAAGACTTTGGACATAACAAATCCGACGTCTAGCTACGCCACAACCCGTTAGAGACCAACGCCTTACCGCGAGTAGCCAGGTATGTTACCTGGCGGGCGGCACTCGCGCCCTAACTAACAATTGTGACCAGATTTCTCCGGTCTCTCGATTGGTTCCGAGTTCGAGGTCGCTTGCGCGGTCCTCTCCCGTACGAAGCGGTGAAACGGAGTATACCGAATCTGTCGCGGACCAAGGCGTCCTTTGCCCGACTCTGAACCGGGATCGGATGGCCAATGGTCATTTCAAGAGCAGTCGCCGTAAGGTAGACAACTACCCCCGCTCTATAGGAAACAATACAGTTCCCAGACTCCCCCGATTGTTAGTCGGAGAGCACAATCGATTGGCTTGCGCCGCTCGGTGCGCAGACCGTCCAGGAGCGCCAGAGGATTGATATCCCAGGGGAGACTGGTTGACCCAGTGTCCTACCCGGGCTCGCACCCCATGCGTGGAGGCCATCGGATGGGTGTTGACCCGTGAGTGTGACCGACCCTGAAACAGAATGGGTCTACGTGGCCAACTCAGCAAGGGCCCATTAGCTCCCTTCTCCCTTCTACAAACAAAATACGTATTCTGTACAGATGCTTCCGCGATTGAGCTAATTAGAAAAAAATATTTCTGTCAATCAACAAAAAAAACCACCCGCCAGAATGTGAACGTTATCCAAAATGCTATAATTAAAATTATGCTAAAAAATCTAAAGCGTTACCCTTTCGCTGACCTGTTTGTTGAGGCACAGTTGTAATTTTGACGCAGTTGTATTGACTTAAAGCAATACTTCATTTAAAAAATACAACTAGAAACGAAGATCTTGCTATTCCGGAAAACAGTGAAAGAAGATGTCGTCACAACGAAAACTTTAAAGTACCGTAAAGCCTAACGTCCTTTGATACTAGGTCACTACAGTTTGCTTGCTTCAAGAATGGCTAATAATATAAACAAAAACATGTTGCAAATAAGCAGAAATAAGTAATAATATCGCCTTATATTATGGTTAATTATTCTTGGTAAAAGAGACGTAAAAAAATCCACGCCGTGTAGGACGTGGTAAAGGATATACACCATCCGGATGTATCTGCTTAAAATCAACATGTGTGCGCATAACGACATTTTAAAATACTTTTGAAACGACATCGTATTTTACAATGTAATTTAATGCACTAAAATCTATTTATTGTCAATTGCTATATTACAGACCATTTTTTTTTAATTTCAATAATTTCGGATAATTTACTGCAAATCATTCTTTGGTAAATTAAGGTACTAATTTAAGGTTAATTTAACATTCTTGGTCATTCAATCAATACTCCTTATTTTGTATTCAAATTCTGTTGAGCTCATGAAACAGAAGAAAAAGAGTAAGCAGACAAATAATTACGGTAAGAGTAAATTTTACAACTCATTTTATTTCTTTAAATTTCAAATTCCAACTTTTACAGCCTTAGAACACGCTGAACTGAACTGTAAAAGTCATCTTGAACTGTAAAAACAATATAAGATGACTATATGTTATACGCTTTTTATAATAATCTAAAATTATGGTGGAATTAATAGTTATCTTACAGAAATTTGTATGTAACTATTATAAAGTTTTCCTTAATAAGTAAATAAAAATTGCTAATATAAATTCACTTAATTCGTATAGGTAGTCAAATACATCGATACTCTGCGGTGCTGATGATTTCAGCCCATTCAGTGGTTTGTGAGTGAATAAGACAGCTTAAATTGGGTAGATTTGAAATAATAAGAGTAAATTGTGATCCCATGCCCGGAAATAGTTGTTCGGGACTTACAGACCCATCTTCTCTAATTGGGATTATTTTTCCACTTTTCCTCTATCATAGTAAAATAAGATAAGTAGAACATCTCCATACTACGCAGCGATTTTGCACTCTTACAAGCGCGCGCGTTGTCTGTACGCGGCCACTACATAGATTCTCGGGCGCCTCGGTCGCAGCCTGTCAGGGCTGTCGATAAAAAGCTAGGTATATAAAAGTGGAATGTTGTCTGTACAGGCTTTTTATGTAACATATTAGAAATTACATTTTTGGTTATTTTACATAGTTAACGGTTATTGTTCATTTAACAGCGCTCCCAATTTCGGCCAAATTGCATTCATCATGGCGAATGTTAAATATTATAACTATATATTGGGCCCGATTGCGTTTCTTTGTGAACTAAAACTAAAATTAGTCCAAGCGAACGAGACAGAGCAATACGTTAGAGCGGAGTATGAAACGAACGATCGTCGATAAATACTACCTGTTGAACTTATACTCGTCCGAATAAATTCGAGCATATTTCGTGCGGTGTAAGATTTGACCTTGGCGGGCAGTTTTAATGCGAAAAAGTGACAACCGGTCATCTCACACTCCGCTCTAGCGTATTGCCCCGTCTCGTTCACACGGAGTAATTTCCGATTTTAGTTCACGAAGAAACGCAATCGAGTCCATTATATACTAAATATTGTTTTGTATATCACCTACTTACCTGCTTACATATGTAAGTGCGTAGATAGGTATCTACCCACCGACACCACTGCGTAAATAGGTAAGTGCGTAGGTAGATAATGTAGTGCCATATGCGGGGTGCATACTCAAGCTATCAGGTTAAAAATTAAAGCTATTAAAACTACACTTCAATAACTGTACATTCCGATTTCTACCCAAATCAATGACGATCTAATGGGAGTAGGTACTCAAAGTATAGGTAGATAATGTCAGAAGCTGATTTTTTTCTGCAGTCATGGATGCAATCCGCTTAAAAGATAATTCGTGTTGTACCATAAACCAAGATAAAATCATTGGTTTTTATAAAATGCATTGAGTGCAGTCACCAAAGAAGGCAAAACATATCATTTTACAGAAAAGTGCACTAAGAGCAATTGCAGGAGTATCCCGTGACACGCACTGCGAACCATATTTTCTTAAGTACAAAATACTGACATTTACGTCTCAATATATTTTTAAATGTCTACTATATGCTAAATCAAATATTAACGAACAAGAGGTAAACGGGAATATGCACTCCCACAATACACGCAGACGTGATGACGTTATCCTGCCTAAAGTACGCCTTACGCAGACACAAAAGTCCTTTGGATATTTGAGCTATAAGCTCTTTAACCAGCTACCACTCTCCACAAGAAAGATGGAAACAAAGGCGTTTAAAAGATTTATTCAACAAAAGCTACAATCCAAACATGCTTTCTATAAGCTGGGTGATTTTTTTGAGCATGCCAATTCTTTCAAATGGGAATAACATTAATATGTAACTTTCAGGTACCTCATTTTAGTTCTTATTGTTTAATAATAATATTATGAATTTAATATTTAATATGTAGATTACAATGTGTAATGTAACATACCTGATCATATACATACGTTGTTTTTTCCAATTTTGTTTTTGATCTTCCTATTGTGTGATTATTTTTTTGTATAAAGTGCTTGATGACTATTAATATTCTTATAATAATTTTCTATTTTATATGTATACTCATGTACATGGATTCAGCTCTATTTTTTTTTTATTTGTCTACCGTGTAAAGCCGACTTTAGACAACACTATTGTCGAATTAATATTTATGCTTTAATCGTTTTATATCTACATTTAAACTGACGAATTCTAATATGCGATAATTAGCTTTAATTCATAATTCATGCTTTTATTGTATATTCTGAATGAATAAAATGAATACTGAATACTGAATACTTTGGTAATAATTGTAAGAGTAATTTTCGTGAATTGGATACGGCTAGTTGGCTACGTTTTTTTTAACTGAAGTTAAAGTAGCTGTAAATTTCATCATGGATTGACAAAATTTTAATAAAACTGTTTGAAATTGACCTGAAAATTAAAGCATATGTCTCTGATTTAGGATCCGATTTGTTGAACGCCATAAAAAAGGTCTGTTTCCACTGAAACGCTATATTTTTATATAAATGGAAAAAAATACTACATTTCATCCCACCATTTGATCAAACTGATTGGTAATAATGTAATGCCATATGATTTTCATTTTCGAAGCAATACTGTAGCTAAATATGAACAAATTGTAAAATTTTATGAACAATTGAATCGAAATATTATAAAGTTGAACATAAATTAACTAACAGTCACATACATCCCACAAATTTTGAGAAAGTGAAAGTGACATATGCGAGGCAACTTTTGAGTAAATTTGTGACATGTGGCATTTCAACATACATAGATTTTAATCCGATGTATTTTCCTGATTCCTCACTTTTGACCCTGCTACGCCGGCGAATTGCAAGTGGCTCTGATAGCATTGACGGCCAAACGAATAGTAAGTTATTGATCCATCTATGAATAACATTGATAATGAATGGTTTTTTATAAAGGTCTGATTAATTATAAAACCCAATAATTGAACCAATCATAACAATAATATCATTCAATTATTAGTGCCATCTATCGCATTTTTATATAGCCTGATTACATAACAGACATGATACGGAAATATAAAATGTCATCTATAAGTTTATCTGGAAATTAAAGTGCGTAATTATTACGTATTGAAACATGTAAACCAAATAAAAAATGACATTATTATGTAAATAATATTAAAATAATAAGAGCTATGAATTCAAAATCCGTTTGTAATTATACTAATATTTTATACCGTATAAGCGGGTTCGGAATTCTATCTTCAGTGCGCCGCCATACAGTTATACCACGAAGATCGCCATATTAAATATAATAATTGAAGATTAATAACTATGAGTGCCATCTACATGTTGCGTTTCATATTAAAATCCTGGTTGCCAAATCGTAGTATGGCATTGAGAAATGAAATACGGTATAAAAATCAATGATAGCACTTTAGATAATAAACTAAAATTGAAGTTTAATAAGAGGCACTAACAAATAAGTTAGATAGTACTTGTTTAGCCCTCAGGATGGTGAAGGCTTTTTTAAATGAAAAGCAGACAAAAATGGTATAATTCAGTTATTTTGAGATAAAATACTGATTAATATGCGGGAGAAGTGGTTGTGATTGTGATAAAGAATACGTTTTTGCTTTACAAAAACAGGCCATTAGGGTAATTACCATTTTCCTTGGCAATTATTCTATTACCCTAATGGCCAGGCAGTGTCTGAATTATATTGACCGTTATTTATGCGCCCCAACATTATGATATTAACTTCTTTATATTCATACAAATTATTGGTAATTTTCATTCAAAGAAAGATGACATCAAAAAAATTAAAAAAATATTACAACAAATTAAAATAAACTATATTTAAACTACAATTTATGACAAATAATGTTTGTTTGTTTGTTTGTTTATACTCTTTATTGTGAAAATGTCACAATGGGCGGGTTTATTGTCATATGACAATCTCTTACAACCAACCCTACTATGACGTGTTATATGTATGTATGCGTGTAACATGTCTGTAAGTGTGTGTCTTGTTATTGCATTCGATCGACCGAATTGAAAATGCAATTCCGTTAATTTGATCCCAAATGTGACCCAGCCGGGAATCGAACCCAGGACCTTACAATTTAAGATCAGGCGACCTAACCACTATGCCACCGGGCCGTGTCATAATAATGCAACACTTAGGACAAACAATGACTGTTATACATTAGAAATAACTAAATAGGTTTATAAAATTAGGACTAGAGAATTAAAATATCGGCGAATAAAGTTAAATATGAGTAATATATTTATTTATAATAAAACAGTGAAATTAGAAAAAAATATGCATAAATATAAGGTCTTCTATAGAGAATGCCAAACTATTGCAGCTGATGAGAAATGCTGAAAAGTGGCCGCAACGATTATAATGAAATGAAAAATATATTTTTCTAAATTTATATTTATAATGGAAACTGCACTTGTTTGAAAATATGTCAATCGATTCAGTGTCTTATTGGACCAAATTATCCATAGATGCATTAGGCCTAAAATTCTTAGATAGTTGTTTTTACCACATTCATATAGATCCAGGTTTAAAGGAATTAAAAAATATTTAATATTTTAATCTAATCTGGACATTAGAATATTCTGAATGCTTTTTATTTTAATATATTTATGACTATTTTGAAATGTATATTATAGGGTTAATTTGGTTTAATTTAATTATTGTTTTTCTTAGTTATAAGCAAAACGCATTATTATACTAATCCTATGTTTTGCTTATAAATAAGAAAAAAAATATTAAAATTAAATCAAATTATCCTTTATTACTTTGATAAAAAGTTTGATTAAAAATTACATAAAAATAATTAAGAACGTATCATTCAGATTATTGAAATATCCAGATTAGTTTACAACATATTACATTTTTTAAGTTCCTATAAATGTTAGTTTTAGATTTAATATGGAAGAAACAACTTTATGATGACTTTAGGCCTAATGTATACAGATAATTTGATATATTAAAAAACTGAATCGATTGACATATTTTTAAATAAGTACAGTTTCTATTAAAAATACATTTTTTTTTAATATTTTTTATTTCGTTATAATCGATGGGGAAAATTTTCAGCATTTTTCACCAGCTGCAATAGTTTGGGATTTCCCCATAGAAGACCTTATCATAAATATAAACATCGGTCAAGGTTTTAAAGAAGTTTTTGAATAAGCAGGAGAGTAATAAAAAGAAGCTTTTGAAAAACAGACAGGCAGAATTCATCTTGCATAGGCTAAGGCAGGCTGGGCTGATAATTATGAAATTTTAATCACGGAGTTGTAACCTTTACTATAAAGTGATTAATAGAAGTGTTATTGTCTCAGTTAATTCATCTAAAACATCGACAACAGCTGTTTCAAATAGAGGAGAGCAAGATTACGATATGCCAGTATATGATCCTCCTTCTTCTGGATTAGGTGGATGTCGCATTTCTCGAGCTCACAAAGGAGTTAGCCACTAAGGTTGAGCGACTACGAAACATCTGCACTTGATACGCAATATAATAACTTTTGAAAATTTGACCACATTGCATAGTCCAGAGAGAAGCTTCACTGGCCGACGACCCGCATAGAAAAAATAGTTCTCTGCCTGTTCTTCAGGATCTTGGATGGCGTCGCATTTGACTATATTACCTCAGCTAACTGTCTGCTAATGGGCGCACTCTGAGATCTGACGACAATCTGCTGCTGCCTTTCCCTGGTCACAAAATTCTTATCATTTTCGTTCACCGTGAATGTGGCCCTGCACTTCTTTCTCTGCACTTCTTTCCGAAACAGGTAAGGACCACACCGAGTATAATATGCTACAAAAACAGACTCAGAGAACTTTTCAAATATATCAAACTAATTCCTCATCCCTTGCCATACTCCTCCTCTTTATCATGTTGCATCCTTATAGACTAACTAGGGTTGTCGACTACAGTGGGCGAGCCAGTCACCTCAGGAAGTTTTAACGATTGGTCTTTCTATCTCCCTGGAGTGAGCGCAGAAGACTTGGACAAAACAGTCCACCGTCAAGCTCCGCAACAAACCCGTAAGAGGCCAACGCTTTAACCGCGAGATAGGCAGGAGCGTTACCCAGCGGGCTTACTTCCAATTGCAACCAGATTACTCCAATCTCCTCGATTGGTTACGAGTTCGAGGTCGCTTGCGCGGTCCTCTCCCTTACGAAGCGGTAAAACGGTGTATACCGAATCTATGCGGACCACGGCATCCTTTGCCCGGCTGTTCACCCAGGATCGGGTAGCCGATGGTCGTTTCAAGAGCAGTCGCCGTAAGATCCGCATCCACCCCCGCTCTATAGGAAACAGTACTGCTTCCAGACTCCCCTGACTGTTAGTCAGAGTGCGCAATCGATTGGCTTATGCCGCACGGTGCGCAGACCGTCCAGGAGCGCCAAAAGTTTGATTCCTAGGGGAAACTAACCCTAAGGGCCAGAGTCCTACCCAGGCTCGCACTTCATGCGTGGAGGCCGTCGGATGGTGTTGACCCGTGAGTGTGACCAACCCTGAACAGGATG
The DNA here is from genome assembly GCA_944548615.1 of Micropterix aruncella. Lineage (NCBI taxonomy): Eukaryota > Metazoa > Arthropoda > Insecta > Lepidoptera > Micropterigidae > Micropterix > Micropterix aruncella. Next base: position 6,182,149 of record OX155958.1, read on the forward strand.
GGTCTTTGTGGCCAAGTCAGCAAGGGCCCATTAACTCTTATATACTAGTGTTTATATTGCGTCCCTGTAGGCTACTATTTACTGACTATTAAATTTAGCTATTTTAATTAATATTATTATAGTTCGGGAGCCTGCCACCCGGACACCCTACGGTAGGGCGGTGTCGAATACAAGCGAACCCGTCACACCAGGCTGGTATAACGATATGAGATCGTTATTTGCCGTAGGATAAGCGTAGAAGACTTAGAGACAATTCAAATCTACTGTCTAGCTAAGCCAACATGCCCCTCAGAGGCCTTATGACGAGGCACCGGGAAAGGTAACAGCGGGCAGCCTCACCTCCTAACTACCAGTTTTGAAAGGATATCTCCGTCTGGAATTAACCAACAGGATAACTCCAACCTCCCGACTGGTTACATGTTGGAAGTCGCTTGCGCGATCCTCTCCTTAGTGTAGCGGTGATTGGTGTATTTCGAATCTATCGCGGACCACGGCATCCTTTGCCCGGATTTCGTCGTTTCAAGAGCGGCTGCCACTGGGTAAACAATCGCTCGGCTCTATAGGAAACAATACTGTTTCCAGACTACCCTGGCTGTCAGTCGGAATGCAAAATCGAACGCACGGTGCGCAAACCGTCCAGGAGCGCCCGAAAGTTGACTTCTAGGGGAGATTTGCCCGCAGGCCAGCGTCCTACCCTGGCTCTCCCTTCTGCGTGGAGGCCGCCGGATAGGTGCTGACCCGTGATTTTGGCCGACGCTAAACGCATGGGTCTTAGTGGCCTAACTGCAACAGGACCTATTAGCTCCCGATCGGACACCCTACATCATAAGATAGAAAAACAAATCTAATACCCTCGCATGAAAATCCGGATAAAGATATCATTTAAAAACAATAAATCATAATTTTTTTGTTGTCTGATTAAAAGAAAAGTAATTCCGTTGCACTTTCGAAGTCCATCCTATTGTACGAGGAGCATATTTTAATTTTCGTTCCAATTTTGGAGAAATTCTCAAGCGCTGTGTAAAATCCCCAAAAACCCAAAAGTAACGGGATTTTTAAACACCATAATAAAAACCAAGTTAGTCTACTTAAAGTTTAGTCTACTTAAAAATTACTCACCATTTGAAGCCACACACTTATCTAATCTGTGTTTCCATTGGTCAAAACATCTCTGGAACTCCTTCATTGAGATCTCCTTTAGTGCCGCCTGCAAAGTTGCTTTCAGCTCCTCCACATATTTAAATCTCTTTTCTTTGAGGTCCCTTTTGATTTTCGGTAATAGAAAGAAGTCAGAGGGAGCCATTTCGGGTGAGTAGGGTGCGTGGGGAACGACAGTTCATCTCTGAGAAGCCAAATGACGAACACTAAAAGCTGTGTGGGGAACTCTTGGAACAATTTTTGCCTCCAGATACTTTTGGGTAGGTACCCCTTCGTATAATGAGCGTGGACGACATTGGAGGAGGCCTACATCCAGGAATGGACCATACGAATTCGTCAAATATGATGATGATGATGAATATAGTTATTAAAACAACGTTACTTTTGTTGTTTGATACTAAAACCGCTCTTGGACTTGTCAAAGTATACATTTTTAATTGAAAAGCCTCTCATTCACTTATCTATATTATCGATCATATATTGAGACATTAATATAGATAAGATCAATCCACATCCATATTGCACTTAAATGGGCACAATACATAATGACACGACGACGATGACAAGACAGATGATGACGTAATGGAAGGTTCAATATTAAGCTTTTGTGTGGTGTGTTACGGGCTACGGGCGTTGACACGTGTAGCAATCTTCAAAGGCGTATTCGCAAATAGATCGCGTACAAACAGACATCTATTGAATTCGCCGAGGCGGCCTTATTTTCCACGCACACATACTTAAACAAAAGTAAATGCGCACACAACGGAAGCAGTTTCATTTTCTAAAATAAGAATTTTCTGCTAGGCGGATATATTTTTTTCCATATAGAACTCGCGGAATTACCAGCGTTGCCTTTGATGAATGAGTGTCAGTCAGCTAGACATCTGGGGGTGTCAACACAATGGGCGATCCCGTCACCCCAGAGAGTTTTAACGACATAATATCGTTCTATATCACATGATGGAGTGAACGTGAAGAGTTAGCGGACAAGGACAGTGCACTGGCTAGCTCCACCAGCAAATCCGCGAGAGTCCAACGAGTCCCGCAAGGTACTTGGAACGAAGCCAGCGGGCTTAAACGCCGCTTGCGTCGCCTGCGCATGATGTTAGCGGTAATTCAGTTCAAAATTATCGCGGACCCTTGTGCCTTTTGCCCGTTAAGCACACAAGGGATCGGCTGGCCAACGGGTCATTTTAAAGGTAGTTGACATCAGGTCAACAGCCACCCCCTTCGTTTCCAAACCCCCTTCCCCCTCGATTATGCGCAAGCCGTCCAGCAGCGCCCGAGGTGGTCCCCCAGATCGGATCCGATCCAATCTGTCCTCGACATTGTCGTGACAGAGTTCACAAAGTCCTTTCCAGGTTTCGTCCCTCTTCGGCGACGCTACCGGATGCGAGTTAAACCATGAGGTGAGCCGATGCAAGATAAAAATAGGTCAGATGGACCAAGCTGCGCGGAACCGTTTTCTGCCTTCGTCCTTCGTCATGTCGCTGCCACGTCATGTCAACAACAGATTCACTCTACTCTTTCGTGTGCCTACATGCCATTTAAACATGCTTTCTTGTTTGTATAACCTGTTATCTCCGCTTTCATACCATGGTCTTGTCTTACGCTCTCAGTAAAATCTAATACTGGCTATACCTCAGCATTCATCAACTTTCATGTCGAAGTCATTTGCAGTGCAGACGGCCTGAATGTGGAACCCTGCGCCTTTGTCACTGAGACAACTTGAAACCCTGATCGGGTTTTAAAAATCTATTAGGAGACATTTAATTAATATATAACCCCCCTCCCCTCCATACCCGTGTCCTACCTTACTTTTATATCCCATTCTTCGTTGGGATATTGGGTTGATATATGTTATTAATGTCTGTCTTATTTTCATTATTATGTAATTCTAATCATTTATTACTTGTATGACGATTTTTATGAGTAATACAGTCAAAAATACACTTGTTATATATTAATTGGCCTACACAGCGCCGGATTAACCCATGTAGAGGCCCTTAGACCATCGAACTCTCGGGGCCCCCTTTGCACTTTGCAAATTATATCCTAATACTTATTGAACAACAAAATCTTGATAAACCAATTTTATTGAATAAAACAAACATCGATAAACCGTATATTGTAATATAATTAAACTGCATAAAACTGCATAAACTGATAGGATTTCAAATATTCACTGCTCTTATTTTTTTGTGGTAACTATATTAGGTTGAATATCCACGATTTCCAATACGTCTTATTCAGTGGCCATAATGGCAAGTGAATTAAGTCGTCTGTAACGGACCTTAAGTCCATTACATGCGAACAACAAATGCATCGATTTCCAGTGAAATCCACAGACACAATTAAGCTATTATTTTGACTCGTGCAGCTATGAATCAGCACGATCAAACAATACTTTTACTCGGAATATTTGGATTGAATCATTTCACGGCCTATATAAACCGGCGAAAAAGCAACCAAATTATCATTCCTCGAGTGGTCATGTCTACAGATAGCGACGGCACACTTCGGTGTCCCTGCTTCTCGGTCACATGTCATTCCCCGAGTGATCACCTTCCCCCAAGGCTGCGACGGCATTCGGCACTCTCTCTCACAAGTTAGGTCAACGAATCCGGCTCTTTGGTTTCCTTTCCTCATTCTCCCTGAGTCTCGAAGCATCAGTCTGTAATCCCACAGACTGGAGCCTACCCAGTACAAGATACTAGGAGCACACGCGCAATCCTCATCCACTATTCCCACATAACCTCCGTCGCGCAACCCTCGCGTCTCGATAAAGTAATCGTTCGGCAAGCGTTATAACTGGCAATATTCAAACCTTCGATCAATAAATTCCTTCTACTTCACATCAAAACCGACTTTCAATACGGAGATAACTCGTAAGTTGTTACCACCACCTCACGCCGAACAACCTGGAGTCTTGTGAGGGGTGGTCCCTCACACGTCCTTGTGTCATCGATGATCGGTGACAATTTTTAAGCAGTTTCATTTAACCTCGAAAAAGATCCTTTACCAGAAGCGTTGCAAATTTTTAATGTTGTCATAACATTTGGGAACGTTGATTGCGCCATATTTTCAAAAATTGTGTACGTTACGATCGTGTACGATTCGTACAGGTAAAGTGGGATGTCGTACATCCTGACGACGATACCTACATATAGTGTAGAATAGAAATGTATATAACCAAACACGAGCGCACAGGCAAAGTGGCCCGTTAAACATTTCTGACAGAGCTTATGTCGAGTAGCAAAGGCGCGCATATAAACAAACTAGCTGACCCGTGCCCACTTCGTTGGGCGGTAAAACTTTTTACTTGTGATGAAATTATGAGTGTGGTTTGGTTAGTACTGAGTGCTATGATTTATTTCCTGACTGCTAAAAGAAGGGTTATATTTTTACTGCATATGTATGTATGTATTTGCATGCCAATTTGACTATATTACCGTTATTTGTGAGTGTCTTCTTGTGAGTGTCTTATTTGTGAGTGTCTTATCTCTTTAGCCATTTATGCAGTAAAAGTGAAATTATATGCAGTAAAAGAGAAAAGTCTTTTGTTTCAAACACTTGAGACGATAAATTTACGTATTTTGATATGAATTCACAATTGTTGATAATATGACCAATAAACATGACCTAATGATTTACATTATTTTTTCAATATAAAATACTACTTTTTGTGACTTAAATATAAAAGTTAGACATATGCTGTCGGTGACTTTTTTGTAGGCATTAATAAGCTCTACAACTTTTATCTAGATCTTAATAATATATCTCTCATCGTTAAGGCAGCGTTAGTTAGAAACATTTTCGTTCGACCGTTTTTTCCGACTTACATTGGAAATCCGACTACCATGAAAAAGTCTTTTCACTTTTCGGACTAATATATAGCCTATGACACTCACAAATAAAGTGGCTTTCTATTGGTAAAAGAATTTTCAAAACCGGTTCAGTAGATCCAGAGATTACTTCCTACAACGTCACAAACTTTACCTCTTTATAATATTAGTATAGAAGTATAGATTACGATCGAACAGGTTGGCAGCGGCCAACTGTCGATAATTAATAATCTTTATCCTATTTATTACAATTATAGAATTATATGGCCAGAGAGTCTAGGTAATTCTTTATTTAATTTTTAATTAAAAACAATTTAACTTGTTCGAGGACCCGGGGGGGGGGGGGCTAAACGGCGTGGGCCCATAGCCCAGGGCCTAATTGGCCTTATGGCTAATCCAGCACTGGGCCTACAAAGACATTTAGTCACAATAACCCTGGCGGTAGGGGCGTAAGATATGGCCACTTGGCCTACCATGCTGTACTCTATTCTCAGAGCTAATGGGCCCTTGTCGAGTTGGCCACGAAGACCCCAAAACAGTCCACCGTCAAACTCCGCCACATGCCCGTAAGAGGCCAACGCCTTAACCGCGAGATAACTAGGTGTGTTACCCAGCGGGCTTATACTCACGCCCTTACTTCCAATTACGTCCAGATTACTCCGGTCTCTCGATTGGTTACGAGTTCGAGGTCGCTTGCGCGGTCTCTCTCTCTCTCTTACGAAGCGGTGAAACGAATCTATCGCGGACCACGGCATCCTTTGCCCGGCTGTTCACCCAGGATCGGGTAGCCGAGGGTAGTTTCAAGAGCAGTCACCGTAAGGTCCGCAACCACCCCCGCTCTATAGGAAACAGTACTGCTTCCAGACTCCCCCGACTGTTAGTCAGAATGCACAGTCGATTGGCTTACGCCGCACGGTGCGCAGACCGTCCAGGAGCGCCAGAAGGTTGATTCCTAGGGAAAACTAGCGTTAAGGCCAGAGTCCTACCCGGGCTCGCACTTCATGCTTGGAGGCCGCCGGATGGGTGTTGACCCGTGAGTGTGACCAACCTTAAACAGAATGGGTCTTCGTGGCCAACTCAGCAAGGGCCCATTAGCTCCTATCGCTAACTTCTAGTTATTTGACATAAATTCAAGAAATTGAATACTGGCATTGGCTGTTATTACTTAAATACAGACACCGAAGGCCACCGATAGACTTATCAATTTCAACGCTGATGCATTAATATCAACCTGTACAAACATCCCATCAAACGGCACACGTTAAATTTAGTTACTGGTCCAAAAACTGCTTATTTAGCTCATAAAAACATTAGCAACGAAACAGAAAAGAGGTATGATGAGAACGTTTATCATTTTTAGTTCAATAATCGGAATAAGCTTTGCAGCTACTGGTATGTTATTTTCACTTCGTTTATTTATTTTCCGAAAAACGTTCACATTGTATAAACTAGCAACTCCGCTGAGTAGCCTCGAAACTTTCCCGGCAAGTAGGCAAGGTTACGGAAGGATTTGAGCGTGATGGCAATTTTTCACAAGAGTAACTTACACGTACGGTGATGTAATGTCGGATATATCGAGGGTCAACTACGCGAATCTTTCGTCGGCGTCGAGCGCGGATAGTGAAAATGCAAATCATTAAACACGTTCGTTTCAATAGTTTACGCAAATATACTGATCGGAAAAAATCAATGAAAAATCAATGTGATTTCGGCCTAAGGGGCTCCCTAGACGATCAAGCATGCTTGACAAGGATCGCGTCTTGGGTTGGGAGGGGATCGTAAACCGCAGGAAAAATGAAAATATTTCTTTAATACATTTAGCAAAAATGCCTTATTTTGTAGTTTATACCAGGGAGTCACGTCATTCATCATTTAATTATGTCTAATAAATGTTAATCCCTGGTATAAACTACAAAATTAGGCATTTTTGATAAATGTTTTTAAAAAATATTTTCATTTTTCCTGCGGTTTACGATCCCCTCCCAGCCCGCGACGCGATGTTTGTCAAGCATGCTTGATCGTCAAGAGAGCCCCTTACGATGCTCCTGTGTACCAAATTTCAAGTCTATAACTCCAATACTTAGAGATTGAAATATGACGAGTGCGCGTAGATGTACCACAACCACGTGTGGCGAACGGTTTCGTCGTAGTAAAATAACATCAGTAGGGCATCTCGAGCCCGTTTCCGAAATAAGTAGGTACCTACGCTTCGCCGAACCACCAGGGTTGTTGTGATCCCATTAAAGCAAAAATGAAATTTTTACAATTACTATTTACGTTTATGTTTTTTTGGTTTACAGATAAAGAAAAGGTTCCCAAAATTGTACTGTAACAGAATATATGAGTTAGTGCTGACTTTGTGTAACAGCATTCATCACTCGTTGCATGTGTTCAAAATACCTACATTTTAGTAATTTAAAGTAGGTACTTAACAAAAACGCATCTACCTACCTACCTACGCATTTACATACCTATGCACCTACTTACCTAGACACATACTTACCTACGCAAATGAACAAAAAACGTTACCTCGTAACGTTTTTTGTTCCTTGCTCGTTGCCTTGGACATAAAGGCTTTAAACTGACTTCGAAAACTTTCAGGGGCGTTTACTCCTACAATGTAAGCGGTGAGTGTGTTTTATTATAATTTCATTATATTGACTGGTTAATTCTCTAGCACTTATCCACATTTTTTATTTAGGCCCTAAATTAATTACAATTAATTAAAACTTGAGAGCGCTCTGAGAGTTACGCTAAATATGCTTTGCCATTGACACCCTTATACCACCACTGCGTAAAGATAGTTATTATGTGCTAGGGCTGCGATAGAGCATTTAGTATGCGCCTAGTGCCCGGCGCGGGCGGAAGTAGAATCTGCGCTTGACGCTTCGTCAAGGCTGGATTTTTATTGGTCAAATTCTACAAAATTGACCCCGCCTATTTTTTTGCGTGTACGCCCATTTCGGATATTTTCTGAGGTCTCATGTCGCCTTAAACGATTCAGCGCTATTGTGGAGAAATACACACAGGCAAACAGACAGGCAGACACACAAACATACTTCCATCTCGAAATTTTGATAATGTTCTAATAAACTTTCCTCTCTCGTCGGTTGGTAGACCACGATAGAGAGAGTTAACTATTGTTATCATAATTATTTTTATTACGGGTTTTATGAACTATTTGTGGTTTATGTATTTATCCATATAGATACATGTATATTTCAGGAATGTACTCAATTAGATAAATTTATGTTAATTTATTTGATATTTGGACATTTTTACATTTGAATAACTACTTCCTTGTATAGTAATCGTTATTTAAAAATCAATAATATTTTGTTGAGAGTAATAATTTAAATCTTTGTATAATTTACTTCGCTAAATTTATATTCCAAATACTCCTCTTTCTATACCGCCTACCTGGTTTATTTCTGACGGCCGCGAAGAGGAAGAACGAAAAAAACTAAACTGTGAAATGATGACTGTCAACACGCTTTGAGTTACACGGCGTTTTTTTTTTATTGAAGACGCTGCTTTCGCCTTATACAAGAGCAAAAGGTCGCGGCACGTACCCTATGACACAAGATTACATAACGATTCTAAGAATTACCACACACTTCAAAATCGGTTCAAGCTTTTAGAAATTATGCTGGAATAAAGAAACGGGAAACATACATAGATGAACCCTGAACTCTGTCTACACTCCTTTTTGTTGGGCAGTCGTGTAAAAAATAAAACTGATTATGGGTAAGATGGTATGGGCCTAGTAGCCGGCGCGAGCGGACGTAGAATCTGCGCTTTACGCTAAACTGACCCCGTCGGGGTCACCAATGTAAAGGATTAGGCCCGTTGACCTAATCATATTAATTTTAGATTGATCGCGAGTGCCGCACCCCGTGACCGTCGACGGTCCACGGGCGTGGTCGGCGCAGCCGGTATTAAAACGCAGTGTGTGCTCCGTAAGAAGGTTTAATATGAACTGAATGAGCGAACCGTCTGTCCGCTCTGTCTGCGTGTACTGCGCGTTTTACCCTTCTGGTACGCGCAGGGCTGTCGTAGCACGACATCCCGGGCAGACAAGACGACCCTCGTCGTTATAACTGCCCGGGCGGTGGGCGGGGTTTGCTGCCCTCACCTATCGCCTTGAAACTGCCTGCGTGTACTTGCGCTGGCAACATTATCTGCTGTTGCAAATGGCAACATTTTCTGCCTCTGCGAATGGCAACATTATTTACCGGGCCAGTCTCTGGGGTTTACAAACTGTTGTGGTGAAGACGCCACAGACTTGTGTTGAGAGGGGACACTCACACAACACGAGTGTGCAGTGTGTGGATTGTGAGCGTCACCGTTAGTGTGAGGGTTTTGTATGGCATTCAAGATTAATTATGATGTTATTCTTTGTACAATAGATCAATGGACCAAACTACTCTTCAAATTCGATCCCGCCGGTTACGAAGCATACCAAAATGGAAACGCATTCTGGGAAGCGCCAACTATGCTTAACGACGCGTTGAATTCCGGATGGGACTTCGTGTCTAACCAAAACGAATATGGTATCAGCGCTTTGGGATGGAGAGGCACCTCCACTGTGACCGACTACCGAGTTGTGATACTGTATCACCAGAGGTCCGGGCATATCGTAGGAATCCAGATTGCGGTAATATTCAATTTTTCAGACCCTGAAAATTTCAAATGTCCATTGTATATCTTCTTCTTCTTGAAGTGCCTCTCCATTACTGAAGGTTGGCCGTTAGCTCGGATATTTTTTTTCGGTCTTGCGCCATTCGGAAGAGCTGTTCCGCACTGGTGATCCTGGTCCACTCTCTGACATTGCACAGCCTTCGACTTTCTCGTCCTTCGATGACGCCGTTTACGCTAAATTTTGCCCATCAATATCAGTTGGAGCAGCTGATATTTGACATTCCGCAGCAGGTGCCCCAGATATTCAATATTGCGCTTTTTGACGCTGTGCAACAATTTTCGGGCCGTACCAGCACGCTGAAGCACTTTATCATTGCTAACTTTATGGGTCCAGCTTATAATATTAAAAAATATTAAAAGATAATATAATAAATAAAATGCAATTCCATTATTTTAATCGGCAATAAATATAATATAAAATTCGATTAAATAATATAAATAAAGTTATATGTGAGAAAAGAAAAAAACAGTCATTAATATTTAAGATGAGGATAATATATAAGATTTAATATAAAAAATACCTAGTCAAAAAAGTACAATTCATTGTCAAAATAATATATAGCAACAAAGTCAAATATTTTTTGGTAGTTAGTTCAAGGTTGAAATATACTCAACAAACATGTTTGTTGTTGTAATTTTTGCACCTAAGTTTTATTAAAATATTATTTCTAACATTTGATGTATGGTTAGTCTGTCATGATTCGATAACCATTCCTTTAGTTTATTTTTGAATTCCCTATATGTCAAATTATTTTTATGTCCATATTGATCAGATTGTAAAATCTCGGCGCAATGAAAGAGTAATGTCTTTGTCCAAATGATGTTTTCATTCAATATACGATGTCAATTCTAATAATATTCGATTGATATATATTCGTAGTTTCCAATGTATTTCAGGTTGCCTTATCGGATATTATTCCATCGCAACCGACGTCCTACAATTACGACAAATTTAGAGTATACGAGACGAAGCAAGTAAATGGCATACCATGCCTTACCTCTACCCTGTATCTAACGAATCCTCGTCAAATGGTATATGATGTCAATTTTCCATATGGTTTGGGCAACAGCCTTTGGTTCAAAAATGGGACGAAGTCTTACAGCGAAGTATGCACTAGCATATCATGCATGGAAAGACAGAGGTATTATAAGCGGCAGAATTGTGTTCCGCTAATGGGTAAGTAAACTACACTTTAAAATGTAATTTATTCCACAATTATCTTAAACATATGTTATAAGCATACCTTATAAGCTATAAGATGTTTTGTATCTAAAGAAATGTTTTGGAATCATATATTATAAGATATGTTATACAATTTAAAACATATTGTATATGTTTTAAGCATATCTTCTTAGTTATCTTATAAGATATGTTATATCTAAAGATATGATATATTAACATATCATAGAATATGTTGTACAATTTAAAACATATCCTATGATAGTTTCTATATAATATAGTAAATACTAATATATGTCAAGCCTTTTCTCATTTAACGATAGTGACTTGTCGTCAGAACAGAGTTAGTTGAGCACCGTGCCTAGTCTCATAAATGTACGAGGAGTGTCACACGGAGATGGCTATTAAACACACACTAAAACAATAATTGGTTTTGTCACTCCTAGACTTTCCCTGCCAAGGGCTGATTTTATCTGAATATTAAGTTCATAAATAAAACAGATGAGTGCCCTATCTAAGCCGGCGAATGAACCCGTTTGGGTTCCAATAAGCAACCGCCTCGGGCGGCGCGGTTCATTTCTCGCGTAAATTTGGGCGGGTCGGCGTTAATATTTGACAAAACTGTATAGAAAAATTTTAATATTATTAGCGCAGCTTGTATATGAGATATTCCATCCAAACAAGACATCTTTACATCTCACGTAAGTCCAATATTTCGAGGACGATATAAGACTAATCTTCTCAACTCTTGCCATGACCAAATGATGCCTGCATACCAAATTTTAATTCGAGCGGATTACTCGTTTGGGCACTACTGTCGAGGAATACACACAGACAGAATGTGTATCTCTTAGGAATGTGTATCTCTTGCTGGACTTTAAAAAAGCTCCTTCTTGTAGTAGGTTGGATCTTATGTTGAATTTCCTAATGATAATTAATTTAAATTTATTGTAGGAACACACTACTACCAGCTTAACAAAGACTCAGACTGCGAGAGCTTTTTTCCATGGTTCCTTCTCACTGATGTCAGCACTGGCGATGTGATAGGAGGAGGATGGCAGACATTAGGGAGAACCTCCCATGAATCTAGAAACTGGTTTGATGATGTCAGCGGAGACATCATGAAGGGTGGGGTGCCCAATGCTCCGAACTGCCTTTATAAGAACATTGACACTTACGGGCTCGTATCTATACATTTCTACTTCACAGAACCGTGGAACTATTCTTGCCCTAAATAGATGTCGTGAGGAAAGTTTGCATTATTAATGAAACGAAAAATAAAGAATGGGATGGCAATGAACTCGAATCAACGTCTTTTTATTCAAATCAAATCAAATCAAAATGTTTTTTATTCATATAGACACAATTAAATATTATTTTTAATTTATGTTCTTATGATGCGTCCAAGCCTTACTCCCAAGCCGTTTTGTCATTTACATAATCAGATATTGTATAGTATGCTTTTTTATACAATTTTGCTTTGATGGTAGTTTTAAACTTATTTACAGATAGTTCTCTAATAGTATGAGGAAGTTTGTTATAGAAGCGTATACATTGTCCCAAAAAAGAATTGCTTATTTTGTGGAAACGAGTAGCATGTACAACAAGGTTATGCTTATGTCTAGTATTAACATTATGAGTGTCGCTTTTTTTAAAACTTGTCAATATTCTTGTGGACATACAACAGATTTTCGTATATATATTATGATGCAACAGTAAGAATATTTATCTCTTTGATTTTTTCTCTAAGTGAAACCCGAGGACCAAGTTTATATATAGCTCTTACAGCACGTTTCTGTAGTATAAAGATGTTATTGATGTCCGCACAGCTTCCCCAGAGAAGAATCCCATAGGACATAATGCTATGAAAGTAACTAAAGTATACTATTCTTGCTGTATCTACATCAGTCAGCCGCCTTATTGTGTTAACTGCGTATGCCGCAGAGCTAAGTTTTCCTGACATTTTCTTAATTTGTGGGCCCCATTGTAATTTAGAGTCAATTGTTATTCCTAGAAACACAGTTGAAGCAACAGGCTCCAGTCTAGTTCCATTTATTTCTACATTGGTTTGTACCTGCTTAACATTAGGTGTAGAAAATTTAATCACTTTGGTTTTTTTTAATTTAACCCTTGGAGTAAATGGGTATTTTCATGGATGCATCTGTCTCTTTTGCAGGATTTTCGGCGACATCGACCTTAAAGTACTATAACTACGAAACTACTACACCAATCATAAAAAGAACAACTGCACAATGATTGCATTGAAATTTCGAATATAGAATATTGAAATATCATTTTGTAAAACAATTAGATAATTATGAATAAATATGAGAACGTCAAAGAAGTGAAAAAAATGCGGAACCAGATCTGGTCGTATCATACTCAACGGATAATTGTTTCAGAACCAGATTTGGTCGTATCATACTCAAGGGGTTAATAGTAGGTTATTTACGTTAAACCAATGGACAGCTTTTGAGAGTGCAATGTTTACTTCGTCATAATTGTACAATTGTCGACTAATTTTAAACTTCAAAGAAGTATCATCAGCAAACAATACAATTTCGTGATCATTCCTTATGTGAAAGGGTAAATCATTGATGTATATTAAGAAGAGAAATGGGGCAAGAATGGAGCCTTGTGGGACACCCATGGTGACCATTGATCCTGGTGATCTTTTACCGCTTACATCAACCTTCTGAATTCTATTTCCCTAGTAAGAAGTAAGAAGATCAAGAGCCTTGTTCCTATTCAGTCTTTCTTTGCGAATACTGACCGAACGGGAATGAAAAAGCCGACCTATTTGCAAAAAGGGAGCCCTGCGACCAAACATAGGTTAAAAACCATTCTGTTTTATATGAATGGCCAGAACGACGCAAAGGCTGAAAAAAGAGACAACAGACTCACTATTGCCGGATTTATAATTTTCTTAAATATATGCCACTTGAATTTGAACCGCCTTTCCCTCCTACCTATATTACTTGCACTTATTTACCTAGGATTTTTTAGCTAACAAACAATTTAACGTGTCTGGGTGGGTAGCAATGTTTTGAAAATTCAAATGAATTAATGAATTAGCCATATAATAAAAGCGTAATGAAACATACATTTCACTTTTTATGGTATTTTATTGGCAAAATTATCTATATTATTATCTCAGATTATGGTGTTTATTATCTCCGTCTCTATATATAGAAAAGCCAAAGAGTTTATTTCTTAAGAAAGTGAAGACACCTGATCATTCTTCATTAGTTTTGAACAAGAAGAGCTTCTTTCTCCAGAGACTGGTTCCACACAAATGTTCAGAGATTACATAGGTAATGATGTTAATTCAGGTTTCTCTGCAGTCTTTTTAAGGCGCAAATGGGACTTAAAGCATTAACCTAAATGATATTTAACATTTGATAGATAGAAAACTCTATCCACAAGTAACTTGCTTGAGTATTACTTTCATAAAGATTAAGATTTAGATTTAGGTGTGACTTTTGATTCTAAGCTGCTTTTTAATGAACATATTGAAAACATTGTCAAGAGAGCGTCCAAATCATTACGTGTTGTTATTAGAATGTCAGCAAAATTTGAAATAGTTAAAACCTTCAAAATACTACACTGTGCATTTGTTCGAAGTCACCTCGAATATTATCTCAGGTTTGAAACCCATCTTACAATACCTATATAACTTGCATAGAGGGCATTTAAAAACGGTTACTCAGGTACTTGCAATTCAGAATTAAATCATACATTCCTAGCTATTCAACGCGTTGTAAGAAATTCCATATTCTCCCACTATCCAAAATAAATGAGCATAGCGGACCTGTCCTATCTTCTAAACATTGCAAATGGAAAGGTTGACTGTCCCGAGTTGCTTGGAAGTTTGGGCTTACGCACCCCTGCTGCGCGTCTCAGGCATCCCGACCTGCTTTACGTGTCTACTGCAAAAACGAATTATAGGAATAATTCTTATGTCATACGAGCGAGTAGATATTTTAATGCATTGGCGCGAGAAGTTGATATTGACCTATTCAACACTCTTCTCGAAAATTGAAACTTATACTAAACAATATGTTCCTTTCTTCTCAGCAATATTAGCATCTATCTACGGTTATATTTGTTTGTTTATTCACTTCTTGTATCTTTTTATTATGTGTGAAAACTTTTAATTGGCCGTCAATACTTATTTATCAATGTGTACCTATTGGTATATGTTTAACTAGGTGTAAGTTTTCCTAAGAAATGAAAATAAAATAAAATAAAATTATCGCGCACGAAATTGACGGTTTCTACGAGTAGTTGGTTTGTTGACTGGAAGATATTGTAATGTAGCAATAAGTCCGCCATTGTACCTTATTTTATTGTGCAATAAGGAGACTTTTATTCATTAATTCATTCAGTAGTGTCCTAACGCAAGGGCTCTTTGAAATCTGCCGCCCCCTGAAGTCTACCGCACATAGGACGCGGCCTATAGGTACGGCCTATTGGCAAATCCAGCACTGAGACTTTTCAATCCAATACTGCCCAGACAAAAAGTAGCGAAAGGGCTAATTAAAAAGCACTATCACAAAAAACTTCCAATCCACTAATAGTTCAAAAGGCAGCGACAAAAAGTGCAAGAGTTTTGTGGAAACTGATACTTTCAGACCAGACAGTATTTTGGCCATAGAATGCTGAGGTAGAGTCAGCAGGCCATATTTCGGGACACCTAGCGCTGGCGTACTAGGAAAGGTATAAAACTGTAGTCTAAATACAGACAGAAGTTACGTTTCGCTACCGAAATCACAGGTAAAATTAGTAATCACAGGTAAAATTAGTGTGTGCTCATTGTAGAGAGCAATACCATTATAGATGCGCTAACATACTGAAGATGAATTTCGAAAAATTAAATGAGCAAAAACTAGCTCAATGGCTCTGCGATACTTGTAAGATGTCAGACCCTAGGCAAGCACGGCATGCGACTTTGGATACCCTTTGGATAACACATTTAACCACGCGGTCTCGATCGCTTACACCGACCTCGCCATCAAAAACCAGCAGAGTGTCCCACCTTACTCCAATAACAGCATCTTCTGAAAATGAAATCTCGACGGTCACACTATTTCGCGAAATTAAAAACTTACAATGCGAAATTCAACAGCTTCATAATCTACGTGACGACTTCAAAGATCTCTGTCTCTTTAGGGACGATATTCAGAAGATCCGAGAAGATTTCGCATCGCATAAGTCGAGTATTGAGCGTTTTAACTTATTAAATGATTTTGAAAAGCAAAAAGAAGAGGTAAGGGTAAAAATCCTGAAAGTAGATACCATGGAGGCCAACCTGAACACGCTTCAGGAAACGGTTTCCGAACTTCAACTGCAGTGCGAGGTTCGGGACCAATGGAGCAGGTTGGCGAACATTGAGATCGTCGGCGTTCCGGAAAAGAGTAAGGAGGACCTACTTCAGATAGTCACGAAGACTGCACAACTCGCGATTTTAACTGTTACTTTTAAATTCTTTTTGGTTTTCTTTATATTATATTGTTTAGCATATTTTGTAGTCCTTATATAGCAAATAATTTAAAACATCATTGGCTTTGTTACTGGTATATATATATTATGCTTACACGTATTTTTTATGCTGTATGTTTTTAACAAGAATAAAATAAAAAATAAAATAAAAAAGATGTTTGCTGCGCAAACAGTATAAAAAGACATTGACATTTTAACAATTATTTATGTAAATATGCCAAGAATAGGCGGCTCGATGTTCGACGAACTCTAGAGTTTAGAGTTAGGGCATAATATTAATAGGACTGTTTTCGCGCAATAAACGTAATAATACCAAGCGCAACATTGGGTATTACGTATATTATATATAAGTTTATAAAGAATACAAACCCTTAGAGTTGTCTTTAGTTTGATCAGATCTAGCAAATAGAAGACTTAGCACTTACCTAGAACAAAAGAAAACAGAATATATTAATTAAAATCTCTCAGAAACCAGTTTTACTTAGATCTGTCGAAACGCGAATAAAAACTTTATCCGGGATAATATCACAAATTCGACGCCCTTTTAAAAACACATTTTAAAAAACAAGCTTTTATTAAAAGGAAATGGAACTTAGAGCGGGCTATCATAATTGAATGCGTATATAAAATTTCGTTTCTGTGCTGTCGACCGTTGAGGAGTCCCCTCGTTGGAAGCCAACCCTGGGTGCAGCAGCCCTGTCGCGGTGAAACTTAGAACGGGCTATCGTAATTGAATGCGTATACAAAATTTTGTTTCTGTGCTGTTGACCGTTGCGGAGTCCCCTCGTCGGGAGCCAACCCAGGGTGCAGCAGCTATGTCGTGGTGAAATTTTGAAAGGGCTATTATAATTGAATGCGTATACAAAATTGTGTGTCTGTGCTGTTGACCGTGGAAGAGTATCCTCGTCGGGAGCCGATCCTGGGTTTAGAATCAGGTCATGCTCACAATAAAAATGCATTGTCATCGGAACTGAACCAACATGTAATATGTCATAGGATAAGAGGAAGTGGTTCTAATTCAGCTTGCAAGATTTGAGATAAACAAACATAGGTACATACTGACAAACATTGCAATGTCAATAAAAGCTTGTAAATTTTTTGGCGATCAGTTCAATTTAGGCTCGATTCCAAAAATCAAACACAAAATGGAAAAGTATTTTCAAAGCACTATAGAAGATATTCAAAAAATATTATTTCCATTAAAACTAAATCTATCGGTTGCCGTGACATCAGAGTTAAATTAATTTACCTTATTTTAGTTTTAAATCTATTTTTTTTCAACCCGTTATCTTGTTTTCTAGTGTGCTATACATTCAAGAAGCTATATAGAGATGCTATAATTTTGCTATATTATTATTATTATTATTATTGTTTATCTTTGGATTGTTTGTTAGGTATTAAAATACTTTGTTAACTTTGAAATACTCGTATAGAGTAAGTTTCAACAATCTGTAAAAATGTTAAAAAAATAAATTGAATTGAATTGGGTGCCGAAGCCAAAATTTAATCAAATGATTGATTTTTCTTTTTTATTTCTCTTAAATTAAGATTTAATCGAGTGATTTTATATATCAGGAAGGATTTTTGCTTAGTTTTAGAGATAGTGAACTAATATTAAAAGGCCCTTTAAAATTACTTCTCTGTCCGCAAATATTGGGCACAAAATTATTTAAATTTCAAAGATAATGTAACAACATGTTTCCACTTAAACAATAATAATTTAAACACTTAACAGTTTTCTATGAAGAATAAACTCACATAAGGGGAGGTGGGAATTGGGAAGGGGGGAGTCATATAAATAAATACAATTTTATGTGAATACGCGTTCCATAATGTATACATATTATTTAAATATATTCTTGATATATTCTTGAATATATATTATTAATATTATATTATATAGTGCGATTACAATGATATGTCATCACCGTCATTAATTATTGCTTTTTTAAGAGCGATAGATGACGAATTGAATACGTCATTATCGCCTAGCTGCGTATTATAAATTTTACATACTCTATAAGTAAAACAGTTTAATTCATAATTAGTGCTAATCTGCGGTAGGTGAAACAAATCCGTTTGGCGAGTGAGTCGCGATGGTACACGGAAAGATACCATTCCAAGAATATCCGAACAATCAATGTAACCTGTCAACAATTTTTGGAAAAACACCACATCTGCACATTTTCTTTTTGATTCTAGTGATTGAAGAACATAAAAGCTAGCTGCTTCGCTGTAATTAGGAAAGGACAAAAAGAAATGATAATTCAAATGTTTCAAGAACAAATTTTAAATACGTTCAAATTTTGAATACCATCGTGACTCACTCGCCAAACGGAGTTATTCCACCTTCCGCAGGTAAGCACTAATTATGCACAGAACTGTTTCATTTACAGGCTATGTAAAACTTGTAATACGCAGCTCGGCGATATTGACGTATTCAATACGTCATCTATTGCTCTTAAGAAAGCAATGATTAATGACGGTGTTGACATATTATTGTAGTAGCAGTATATAATATAATATGAATAATGGGCTCGATAGCGTTTCTTCGTCAACTAAAATCGGAAATTAGTCCGTGTGAATGAGACAAAGCAATACGCTAGAGCGGAATGTGAGATGACCGGTTGTCACTTTTTCGCATTAAAACTGCCCGCCAAGGTCAAATCTTACACCGCACGAAATATGCTCGAATTTATTCGGACGAGTATAAGTTCAACAGGTAGTATTTATCGACGATCGTTCGTTTCATATTCCGCTCTAACGTATTGCTCTGTCTCGTTCGCTTGGACTAATTTTAGTTTTAGTTCACAAAGAAACGCAATCGAGCCCAATGTGTATTCAAGATTATATTGTAATAATATGTATTAACTTATTATGACTCCTCCCTTTCCAGTTTCCACCTAACCCTATGTGTGTTTATTCTTCAGAAAAAAATATGTTAAGTGTTTAAATTATGAATGTTTAAGTGAAAACATGTAATTAGACATGTATAGATTACATAGAATAAATATAGAAGTATAGAAATATATAGAATAGATTATCTTTGAAATTTAATAAATTTGTACCAAATGTATTGTAACAGCTGTTTGTTTCCTAAACACTAATACAATAAAATAAATTTGTTTTATCATTAAATAATTCAGAGATTTTACTTTCACTTCGATGACATAAGTCTATAGTTTGATATAAGTCTCTAGGATGTGAGAATGGTAGTCTAAGTCGGCCCATTTTTTCTATTTATAACTAGGTAGTTTTCAACGTACGAGTAAATATTCCTATAATTATTGCTGGATATGGATTTTTTTCCTGTTGTAATTAAGTCAATATTATGTTTGTTTGACACCTAGAAAACATTTTCCTCAATAGCTTTTTTTATGTAGGTACAAACCAGAATCATCATCTAATTATCCATCTTGCTGGAAATGCAGATACTTAACATAATCTTAAATAGGGATCTCATATTTTAGAATTTTGATTAGAAATATCGACTATTGTATTTTTATAAATGCACCTACTTATTTTTTATTTAACAACTTATATCAAACCAATAAAAACAATAATTAAAAAAAAATTCAATAACGTAAATTTTCGCAATCCTGTTTCAATTTCTGCTCAAAATAAGCTGCTGCTACTATGCAAGATAGCAGCTATTAAAAATATTGGTAAAAATATTTTGTTTCAATCTATGAGAATATACAGTTGAAATAACATGTAGATTATACTTTCCTAGAGATTTGGTATTGCTCGTTGATAGATCTTTAATAGTTTTAAATATATTTTGTAACAGGGTTTCTCTTTGTGTAGTTTTTCTGATTGTTATCTCTATCTCTTACTATGTAGTAGAATGCCTTCCACTGAGAGTAAAAGTAGGCAGACTACGAGCCCTAGAGGAGTGCGAGGTTATTAATCATCTGCCGGTCGGCTCCATAATCTCATATATAAAAATAGAAGTTCCGATTCATTCATTCATTCATTCACTGACTGACTCATCAACGGCCAGCCCTAACCCTTAGGCCTAGAAAGCTTAAATTTTGCACAGAGGTTCCTTGTAGGACGTAGGCGCTCACTAAGGTATTTATCGAAATTCAACCCCTAAAGGGGTGAAAAGGGATTAAAAAGTTTGTATGGAAAGTCGATATAGATGTACTTTTTAATTCGAAACTTTTTAAGATTACTCTTATAAACAAATAAACATATAGGTGTTTTATGGCTTTTCAAAATTCCGCCCCTAAAGGGGTAAAACGGGGTTTTAAAGTTTGTATGGATAAACGATTTTAGATAGACTTTTTATTTCGAAACTTTGTAAGGTTACTCTAATAAATTAATAAGGAAACACGTGTTACATATTTTTTCAAAAATTAACCCGTAAAGGGGTGAAAAGGGGTTTCCAATTTTTTATGGAGAAACGATATAGATGTACTTTTTAAATCGAAACTTTGTAAGATTAATCTAATAAACAAATAAGAAAATAGGTGTTTCATTTTTTTTCAAAATTTAACCCCTAAAGGGGTGAAACGGGGTTCCAAAGTTTGTATGGAAAGTCGATATAGATGTACTTTTTAATTCGAAACTTTTAAGATTACTCTTATAAACAAATAAACATATAGGTGTTTTATGGCTTTTCAAAATTCCGCCCTTAAAGGGGTAAAACGGGGTTTTAAAGTTTGTATGGATATACGATTTAGACAGACTTTTTATTTCGAAACTTTGTATGAATAAACAATATTAGATGTGCTTTTTATTTCGAATTTCTGTAGGATTACTATAATAAAAAAAAGGATTATTCTTCTTTCGTGGTCTTTCCAAAATTCAACCCCTAAAGAGGGGGTAAGGGGTTATAAAATTTGTAAGGAGAAACGATATAGATGGTCTTTTTAATTCGAAACTTTGTAAGATTACTCCATTAAACAAATAAGAAGATATGTGTTTCATGTTTTTTTCAAATTTCACCCCTAAAGGTGTGAAACAGGGTTCCAAACTATGAACAATATTAGATGTGCTTTTTATTTCGAAACTTTGAAGAATTACTCTTATAAAAAAAAAGAAAAAACATCCTTAGTGGTTTTTCAACATTCAACCCCTAAAGGAGTGAAAAGGGGTACAAAAAGTTATACAATTTGTATGGAGAAACGATATAGATGAACTTTTTAATTCGAAACTTTGTAAGATTACTCTAATAAACAAAGAGGCAAACAAGTGTTTCATGTTTTATCAATATTCAAGACCTAAAGGGGTGAAACGGTGTACTTATATATTATTTTTTTGGATAAATGATATTAGTTAAAGTTTTTAATTCGAAACTTTGTAAGTTTTTCTAATAAACTAATAGGCAAATAGGTGTTTTATGATTTTTTTTAAATTCAACCCCTAAAGGGGTGAAACGGTGTTTCAAAATTTGTTTGGATAAACGACATTAGATGGACTTTTAAATTCAAAACTTTGTACGATTTTGAAACTTTGTAAGATTACTCTTATAAACAAATAAGCAAATATCTTTCGTGTTTTTTTAAAATTCAATTCCTAAAGGGTTAGAAAGGGGTTTTAAAGTTTGTATGGAAAAACGATATTAGATGAACTTTGTAGGATTACTTAAACATCTAAGCAAATATGTGTTTCGTATTTTTTTTAAATTTCACCCCTAAAGGCGTAAAAAGGGGTTATTAAGTTCGTATGGAGAAACGACATTAGATGGACTTTTTATTTTGAAACTCTGTAGGATAACTCTAATAAACAAATAATCAAATACGTCTTTCGTGTTTTTTCACAATTCAACCCTTAAAGGCGTGAAAAGGGGTTTAAAATTTGTATGGAGAAACGATATTAGATGGAATATGTATACTCTAATAAACATTTAGGCAAATACGTATTTCGTATTTTTTTAATTCAACCCCTAATTGGGCGAAAGGGGGTTTAAATGATATTAAACAAATAAGCAAATGCATGTTTCATATTTTTCTCAAATCGACCACTTAGGGGGTGAGAAGGGGTAAATAACCCTAAAAATCACACTAGAATCTGAGTCGCGCGCGACGGTTCCCGGACGTGAGAAGGCGCTAGAACCTCATTATAAATTCATCATTTGTCTCGATAATACGCGTAGCGCAAGCACCGCGATCGTCACATCTTCACGCCTTAATTACTTAGTTGATCATCATGGCGTACATATTGTCGGGAGTCCAGAGAAGGACGTTGGATACCTTTATATATTACACGCAAAAACTTACCACTTAATTGGGAAAAAGGGATCTATCTTAACCCAAATTTAACGCGTGCGAAGTCGCGGGCAACAGCTAGTAGAAGATAAAACTACTAATATAGGTATATGATGGCCAGGCTGGCCAGTCGAGGAAGGCTTGTTATATTTTACACAGGTAAATGTCTTTAAATAATTATCGGGTTTTTCCTGTAAAATAGTTGTGTTTTCAATTAATTAGTAGAAGCCAACAAAATAAGTTATGTCGTTTTCCTTGTAGAAGAAATATTTAGAAAAATAATAAATGCCTATAGAAAAAATGCCTAATTTTGTACTTTTATACCAGGGTTTATATATCACGTAATTCATCTTTTACTTTTATATCAGTACTTTTATATCACGTAATTCATCGATCAATTACGTCTGATTAACGTGACTCCCTGGTATACACCACAAAATTAGGCATATTTGGTAAATTAAAAAAAATGTTTGCATATTTCCTGCGGTTAACGATCTCCTCCCAGCCCGCGACGCGAAGCTTGACAAGCATGCTTGATCGTTTAAAGAGCCCCTAACAATCTTTGACTGCTTTAATAACATTAAATACTGGAACAATAACGTTATTAAGAACTCTGGAACCAAAAAAAAACGTTAAAAATTGTAAACAAGTATTAAAACAAGCTTATAAAATTTTCCTATGTTGTTTTTGATATTGCTTGCACTCGAGAACCAGACTGATATTCCAGTTTTTTACACTGAGGACAGGTTTTCAAGTCGAGTCCCGATTTCTATAAACGGCCAGTTACCGATCGTTCTGAGTTATATATTATCGCGCTTAAATAGACTCTTTTTTCGACATTTATGAATCTTTCCGTATCTCATTGTTTTCCATTTTGAACTTCCTGAATTTACCTAGGTCCAAAACTATGTAAGTTTGCAACTTATGAAACTTTATTTTCATATACTTAATTTAATCCCAACAAGACTAAAACGACGTATGAAAACAGACCCATAATACACTTAGTTCTCCAATATTTCATCAGCGCTTTAAACTTTAAGAAATAAATATAACACCAATATTAATAAAAACAACTTTAAAACAAGGTTTGTTGAATCCGCATTTTTTTATTGTGACGTCATATTATAAATTGCGTGTCTGCATTACAATGGATTTAGCTCGTGAAATGTTAGCTGTATGACTTCCTACGAATTTAAATGTAATTATACAGCTCATCAGAGCCTCTGTCGCTTTATTTGGCGATGAAGCATCAAAGATGAAAATTTATAGATGGTTTACAGAATTTAAACGCGATCGTTTCAATCTCAGTGACGAATTTTGTGAAGGTCGCCCGTTCCCCGCTGTCAACAGCAATAACATTCATTTTGAGCGCCGTGTAATCGAAACAGACAGAAATGGGGCCTACTATGATATTCGGGCATCCTTAAGCATAGAGGCATGAGTCAAGTACAGTCAATATTAAACAAAGATTTAACTGCGAGAAAGTTGTGCTCCGGTTCAGAAAACGGGAAGCTTGACTTGGTGCAATGCTAGGCTCACCATGTTATGTGGTCAATTTAAGGTGTCATGAAGCACCTTAAATTTACATTTAACTTTGAGGGAGGAAATCAGTGGGTAATATGTGATTCGATTAGGAAATCATTTTATTATTAAATTATTAATGATAATTTATTTCAGTATCCTCTAGTTAAAGAAGTTACCGTTCAATTAAGAAGTTAGTGAAATCGGTCCTGGTATTATCCTCATGGTAACATACATATATAGCAAAGGGGACTTAATGACAAAACGTCAATAAACTTCGCCCTTGAAAAAGACATCGATAAATGCGAGTCCTGGATGAAACAAACTGTTAGTTGGTTATAGCATTTGCCAGATAAACGCGAGATTGAACATGAAGGCGTTTATTATTTTGAGTGTAGTTTGTGGGTTAAGTCTAGCCGCTGCATGTAAGTACCTATTGTAGATACAGTTGATATTATTTTTTGGTTCTAAAATTCGTTTTTAATCTATCGTAAATAGTTTTTTTCCAAACACTTATTGATGAAAACTAGGGAAACACATATTCGCCAAGCCCGTCACGATTATGCTATATATCATCTAATAATAAATTGCCACCTAATATTAGAAATAGGATAGGTACTTACCTATCGTATATAGAGTTGATATTATTTTTAGGTTTAAAAATTTATTTAAAATATGTCATAGATAGTTTTTTTTTCAAGCACTTATCTCAATGATCAAAACTAGAGATTCGCCAAGCCCGTCACGATTATGTATTATATCACCTAATAATAAATTGCCAGTTTAATAATGTTTGTTTTGTTTGTTTGTTTGTTTCTACTCTTTATTGCAAAATATCACAACGGGTGGGTTTATTATCATACGACAATCTCTTACAACCAACCCCACTATGAAGTGTTTATATGTATGTGTGCATGTAATACGTGTGTCTTGTTATTGCACTTTTCGACCGAATTGATTTTCAATACCGTTAATTTTATCTCAACGGAAATTGGTGGTCAAGCCGGGAATCGATACCGGAACCTTACAATGTAAGATTAGGCAAACTTATTACTGTGTCACCTGGCCGTTAGAATGAATTATTGTAAATTTACAAGCAAAAAAAAAATGCTTGTAATCTACGGTTGTTTAATTTTAAAATGTGTCAAATTTGATACTGCGGGCTGTCATTGGAATTGAAATAGATATAAGCTTCTATTGTCACTCATCACAACATACTTATTTATTTTACACAGCGTCAGATGAATGGAAGAAGCTTTCCTTCAAGTTTGGTTTCGAGGGCTACGAAGGTTTCAGAAGTGGAAAGGCATTCTGGGAAACGCCAAACGTTCTTCAAAAAGCATTGGATTCTGGGTGGGCGCGCGTCGACAATCCAAATGAGTTTGGTCTCCTGGCAGTAGGTTGGAAGGGCGATTCTACAATACCAGACTATAGAGTTTTGGTCCTGTATCATGAGACTGGACATATTGCTGGATTTCAGATTGCGGTAAGGGTTTGGTTAACCTAAATAATACATCATTGAAACTAAGTATTCTTGCGAAAGAATTTCTGAACTTAAATAGTGTTTGTAAAGTTATATATTTTTATTATTAAATGAATAATTTTTTTATTCGTTTACTTAATTACTAATTTTTATTTACTTCCAGTAAATAAAGAGGTCCAAGTGTATTTGTAGTTATCCTCTGCAGTAAATTTGCTCACTTCTGCATACAAATTTCATTTTTACTCTTATAAGTTCCGTAACGAAAATATTTTTCAGTTTTTTCACAAAGATTTACAGTTTTCGAATTTATTTTGTCCTTAGTATATGCCCTTAGTATACTTTTTAGGATTTTTTCGCGCTGAAACTTTGTTGTAAATTAAGCGATAATAGCTCTTCTTAGCCCCTCGAGCCTCAGAGGGACCGATCGAACTCAAACGTAAAAGCACAGTTGCGCCTTGTTGGGACCGATCGGACTCTAAAGTTAGTATTCTAAAGTTCTAATATGCAAAAATTCTAAAGTGCAACAACGGTTTGGGAGAAATTAATATTTTGGTCGGCCGCCATAATAAATCTAAAATTTGCATAATTATATATAGTCTTTTAAAGACATGCGCTCGCGAAATCTCGCGGCTCGGGGGGTTAGTTTCTCAGGTCTGTCCTGTTCGTAACTTTGAACAGACGCGGTTTAGTGTATGTTTTGCACACAGCATGACTGTATAGGATAAGTTATAAAGGAGCCGATTTTCGATTGCATGTGGTAAATTTCGGAATTATTTCTTTTACTTCTGTTAATTTGATCGATATAATCAAACTTATATCGTCCAATTTACTTTACAACAGTATCTATTATTAATTTATGTTAGTTATTTAATCACAGTATTTTATTTAATACGTATAAAGACACCTAACCGCCAGTGGTATTCCACCTGAGAGCTGGAAGAGGGCTGCTCACAAACGCAGCGAGTGGCGCTCCACGGTGACCACAAAAATTAAAGAGTTTGAGGAAGCCCGGTTTGAAAACCTCGACTCGAACCGACAACAGCGCAAAACTCGTCCGAAGCCCACTTACACATACACTTACAACAACTGCGGTGAACTCTACTGTAGTCGTTGTAATCGGACCTTTAAAAACAAACTGGGATTCACGAGTCACTTCCGCGCGCATCTTCGAAAAAGTCCTGTCAACCAAGAGGTCGCCGTCGTCGGATCACGATGAGGAGGACATCATCATCACTCAAAAAACATCACATACTCACTTGACACAATCACTATCGGTGACGGTGGGGGGGAGCTTGGGGTAGTTAAAAGGTGTGGTTGGGGGGAGTTTGAGGGGGGTTGGGGGGTAATTGGGGGGAAATGGTTACCAAGAAAGTCTTAGGGTGACACAACCGATTTTTTTGGTGCACCGTGTAATGTTATTCTTTTAATTTAAGGTCGACAAATCGGAAATTCTCGCTTCCCGTCCGCCATACTACGACTACGACAGACTCGGTGTATACGAGGACAAGAAAGTAATGGGAATCCCTTGCACTACCTCTACTCTCTATTTAACCAATCCTGATACTTTGAAAAACGGTATCAATCTGCCAGAGAACCGTTTGAGCGATGGTCTTTGGATCAAGAATGGAACGTCGTACACTAGACTTTGCGAGGATGTTAAATGTCTGGACGCAGAGAACTTTTATACGTCTCTGGGCTGCTTTCCAGCAATGGGTAAGTCAGTATGTCATTTTCACAGTCAGCCCCACCTGCCCCCCCCCCCCCCTCCTCACTCTTTGGTTTAATTTACGGGCGACTAATTATTTATCTGATAGGTATTGCGAAATTGTATTTTGTAGAGTTATTAGACGGTATTGTTAAATTAACCTTAATGTTGAGTGCCTTTTAATTTCCGGTCAGAGGAAATAATAGTTAACGCACGTTTGTATGTGTATGTGTGTGTATGTCTCCACGATAGCGCTAAACGCTTCATCCGATTGAGCTGAAATTTGGAAAACAGAGATCATTTGGTCATCGCAAGAATTGAACAGATTGTGGTTGAAGTCGGCTCACCAAGGGGTACGCTAGTCATACTTCAATCACGAAATATTTGATTTAGAGACTTCAAATTCCGTACACAAATCCGTCGTTAGGCTGCAACTACTTTGTGAAATTTGGTTGTAATATCTCTTATACAAGCAACAAAAATATTTTTTAGACTCCACTGTATTAAAGAAAATACTACGTCGAATTTGAAAATAGCCATTTTATTAATACAAAAATAGTACAAACATACTACTATTGCGATTATAATCACTTGACACAATCACTATCAGGGGCGTGGGGGGAGGGACTTAGAAATGGGGTTTACGCGAGAAGGGGGGGTAGGGGGGAGGGTTTAGGGGGGTTTGGTTATAGGGGTTAGGGAGGGGTATTGGCTACATAGACTGCAATGCCTCTATCTATAGTATTAATACTAACGACACCATCTTGAATAAGTCGGTTTTGCTACTGGAGTCTGGTGATGACATTGATATCATTGAACGCGTTCCACGAGCCCTCGTGGAATCCTTTTTGTTCTTGGATGTGTATCTTCACCCTTAAATCTGTTAAAAACATTGGCAAACCTAAAAAGATTAAGTACCAGCGACAACAACACCAGTGAAGAAATGAAAGGACTATTAATGTCTGCAAATAGGTCTTCAAATGGGTTTTATTTCGGCCTTCAGTCTCAAATAAAATTCCGACTGCTATCACGAAGGACGAAGACAACTCTCTACAAGACATCCGAGAAGTCTTAACTTACGCTTCAGAAAAATGTACAGATGATGAAGACGAAATAAATGTATTCAAACGCAATATACTTCGAAGGATTTTTGCTGCCCTGCAGAAGGATATCGCATGGAGAAGAAAAACAAACAAAGAACTATAATAACCTGTCTAATTAGGTGCATGTTGTGGAATTCCTGAAAAGTGAAAGCTCAGGGGGGGGGGGGGCATATGGAATACAAAATGGAAACATGACGATGGAAAACCAACAACAGAGAAGACGATGGAAATTCAACAGCCGTTTAAACGAATTGTTTATGGAAAATCTGACGGGTAATTTATAGTCGGACGACTGTAGTTAACAACCTAAATGCGGTTGGGATGAACATCTGCAAGACGTTGGACATCTGCAAGCCAAGGATAATGTCGTCTGTTGGTGTTAATCGGTCCGATAGACGAAGATGCCGCGGTGTTCAAGCAATTTTGAGTCCTCACCTCTACGTCTGGTTAAGCTTTGGTTGAACTTAATCACTTGGAAGCTAAATACGTAATCATCCGAACAAACAACCGTTGTTCAGTCAGATATTATCCGTTTATTTCGCATGACGCAATGTTTATTTATCCAGGCAAGCAAATCGTTCGCTTGAGGTACGGGATTATGAGAAAATACTAAATATTTTCGATGGTATATTTGTTCAGGTGTAATTGAAACGTTCTGGTCTGTTTTGGTTACGACAGAAAGGGTGGAATTAATGTAGATTCTTAACGGAACCGAGATTCACAATAAGTTGTAACGCTTATTTATTTATTTATTTATTTTTCAAAAACATAATTAACCTTACAAATAATTCCAAATTGTAAATTATTATTGTAGACTATATTATACATAGGGCTGTTTGGAACGATTTTTGTAATGACCCCGTAGTTTCCTCAGTTTTATGTATTTCCAAGAACTAAATACCACGTTACTTACTCTGACTAATTGCCTTGACTTTGGCATTTAAAAATTCCCGAAAAGCATTGTTGTTATTCGGCAATAGAATTTTAAAAAAAAAAGGGAAATCGTTCCAAACTGCCTCATGGTGGGGTAGTTATGAACTGGTATGGGGTAGTTTGGAACGTTGAAAATTATACTATTCGCAATCATATTAGTAATTTAAGGAGACCTTATTCATTATGACATAAGAGTAAGTAAGCGGTGGGGTTGTTGTAAATCCTGAAGCAGACGTTGACGGTGAAGGTGTAGTAAATCTAGATGCTGCAGTTAACGGTGGTGTGGATAATCCAGAAGCAGATGTAGACGGCAAAGGTGTATTAAAGCCCAAAGCAGATGCTGGCAATGGAGATGTAGTAGATTCTGGAGCAGGAGCTGTGTTTTGAGTATCTGAAATAGTCTGTGGAGTACCACTGATACCATCAGAGGCATCTTGCATTGGCCGGTCGGTGACGTAAGATCCCTCAAAGTCTTCATCTCCAAAAGCAAGGCGATTTATGGGAAATATACCTGGATGCTTAAAAGAGTTTGCTATATTGGACGGATTAAATGACAGGAGGTACGGTTGGCAGGTCAGAGTTGCTATCTGGTCAATTGTAATAGGCTTTCCAGTATTTGATGATAGATGATCGTTGAAAGATGTTCGGCATCGTGAATTGAATGGACCAAATACGCCTACATCCAGCGGCTGAAGTCGATGTGAGCAGTGAGGTGGAAATGAGAGCAGTATGATACCATTAGCTTTAGAGTAGATTATTGCTTCTATTGAGCGGTGGGATTCGTGGTTATCCATCAGAAGCAGTATTGGGTCATCAACAGTACATTTTGTGTGCTGTTTTATGTGTTCTAACAATTGCGGAAAAATCTCCCGGAGGTCATCCAACCAGTGTTTGATGGAAAAGCTTTTGCACCTAGCGGACAGCCGTTCATGTATGCCAGGTATATTCGCTTTATAGGGAATATGTATGCTGGAGGTAGGGCTTGACCGCTCGCAGTAATGATACCACAAAATGTTGTAAGAATTCCTCTTTCTGCAGAAACAATTTGGCCCACCTGCCTTTTACAGGCTGGGGCGATCACTTTCGGAGCTTGGAGAACAGTTGTGATTCCTGTTTCGTCAATGTTGAGTATTCGGTCTGGAGTGAACTTGTACTTATCCATGACTTTTAGTAAGTTATCATAGAATAAGTCTATGTTGTGTCTTTTGAATGATGTTGCACGAGATAAAGTTGTGTTTTCTGGTTTTCTTAGAGACATGGTTGGGTGTCGCTTCAAAAAACCAGACATCCAATCTTTACCCGCGCGATTTTTGTTCGTCCAAATTTCAGGAATTTTTTTCTTTAGGAGTACGGCATACGAGTAAGCAAGTTCTTGTGCTTGAGTATAAGTCAGTCCAAATTATATGTTAGATGATTTCAAAAAGTATTCTTCTAGCAGCTTTTCCTCCAAGACTGAAAAAACCTGTCGCGATCCATGTTTATTTAAATGTTGTGGGTTAGGGTGACTAGTGTCGCCATCTGAATTCCCACTATCAGTTTCCTCTTCATCGCTCAGGGAATGATTTTTCCTATACTGAAGGACTTGATTGAACAATATCTTAATACCGAACATGTCAGCGAAAATCCTGAACGACTTTTTTTCTTTTATGATCATCTTCACTGCACGTCTCATATCTTCTTCTATGACATTTCGGTCGATTTTACGTTTATAAGTAGATACGCACCATAACTGCAATAATACAAAATGCACCTGTAATCGAACGACTCCATCACTGGGGCAGTTTTGAACGCGTCCAAAACTGCCCCATGGCAGATTTCTCAAAGTGCCCCACCAGAGCAATTTTTAAATTAAAAATCAAGAAAAATTTCGAGGTTAAGTTGCGAGAATAACATTAACCGAGCATAATGGCGAAATATATGCTCTATCAACTTGTCTTAATGCATATTTAAGTACGTTAAAGGCTTATCGAGTTAGAGGCTTACGAAATTACTTTAAAAGTACTTACTGAATTCTGGAAATCTTTAATTTTTGTCTACAACTTGCAATAACGACCGCAACCACAAACCATTTTGACAACTGACTGACTTACATGTTGTCAACTAAACGTATTTTTTTGACATTTTTAGAAAGGCGCATTATGAAAAAAAACGCGTTTTTATAACTGCCCCGTGTCCCAAACAGCCCCGTCTCCCCCTACGTATATCCCATGATTATCTCACCTTTATTGTTATTACTTGGTACTACTTTTTAACAACTTTTTAACTACATACTACATATTTACCTAATTACTTGATTGCCAAGAAACGCCGTTACCGTACTTTACAAATATTTAATTCTGGCTAAGCCGAACAGAGTGCATTTAGAGTACGAGCACTAATGATAATGATGATTGTTAAATTAACTTTACTGTCCATTGCATTGGTTTTCTGTAAGGTTGATTACTTAGTAAATAAATAAACCTAAATAAATAAATTATCTCCTTCGTTTTGCGAATATCATATCCTTGATTATCACATTTATGTTCATAAACTATTTAATTTGTTCGTTATAGGTAACCACTACTACCGCACGAACAAAGATGTGAGTTGTGCCGATTTCACGCCATGGTTCCTGCTCAATGACCCTAAAACTGGAAAAGTTATTGGAGGAGGTTGGCATACATTTGGCAAGAACTCGCATGGCCCCAGGAACTGGTTCGATTCCGTCACGGGTGACGTCGTGAGGAAAGTGTTTCCCGGCGCCAACGATTGCTTGGGCAATGATTCCGACAAATACGGATACATATCTATGCATTTCTACTTCACTGACGCCCCTTGGGCCATTGATTGTCCTAAGTAGGATTCATCGATGCTAAACAATCAGACTATAATAGATATGCCACGAATCATACATGGATTGTATTTTCATTGAGATCAATAAAATACTTTTTCTTTAAATATTGTTACTTCTTTAATGTTCTTTGAATATTGTGAGTTCTTAAGTTCTTTAAATGAGTACCGGATATATCAATTTTACAAATCATTTTCACTTATAGCATATACGAGTTTTTGTTGAAATTGTGGTTTAGGTTCTATTCTTCCTCTTTTTCTATTTATTCTATTCTTATATATGCCAGCAATGTCTAGGGATATTTATTTTAAAAATAATATATTTTTAACCTGATCCACGGATTAGGAGTTAAAAACTCTTTCATCCTTACATATTATCAGATGAAACACCTCTATGCCTATATGTCAATATGTGGGTTAATAACTGAAAAACCACTAGACTGATTTCGAGCATGTTTTTTTCATATTCATATTGGCTACGAGAGATCACTACACTACTGTCCAAGAAAAAAGTATTTTATTATTTTCGGGGTTCATGTATTTTTATTCCACCATAACGTTTAAATACTTGAATTGATTTAGAAATGTTTGATATTTTTAGAAAGTCTGAAGTCATCCCGGGTGATATCTGAAAGTCATCCCGGGTGACAAAGGACTTTAAATATATAGGTGTATGTATGGATAAACCAAAAATATTTATTAAAAAACAGTTTTATCAATTGAGCAGCGAGGGCATCCGACTGCATGCGGCGGCGGTGACTGGCGCGAGGCTATATAAAGCGTCACGAGCAGCGCGATTATCACGAGATACCTGTCACAGGCGCAGCACTGCGACGCCATACTAAAAATGGGCCCGGCTCACGTGAAGCTTCGCTAAAAGGCAATTGTCCAGCGAATGACGTCACGGGTTTTGGATAATACCCGTCGACTGACTCACAGAATATGCAATCGTCTATAAGCACTGGATGGTTGTAGTGATAACACGCGTTAATGGTGACATAACGAAAACCATTATTTTCAGCGCGAACATATTATTTCTAATAAATATAAATACATGTATTATAGTAAAAATATATTGTAACTAAAAATTAAATAATCAAAATAAAATAGTAGTGTCGTTATAAAAAGTGAACCTAAAAGTTCAAAACAAGTTGTATTATTTAGAATGGACATGATATGGGAGAAATCTAATCTAAAGAATGAAAGGAGATTCCCATCCGAAATTCGTATATACATCCGAGTACAAGTATTGTAAAGTATTTTTTTGTTGTTATGAGTTTTACTGCAGTTGAAGGAGAGTGTTGTTCATAAAACATGTTTTACATAATATTATATATTTAAAACTTATTAAAGCCCCCTGACTGCGTTTAGTTCTTTTTAGTTTATTTTTGCAACGAAAGTCGTTTTTTTTATATAAAATATCTTATGTACACAGGTAAACATTGTAATACGGATTTTTTCAGTATTTTTTAATGTTTCGAATACATTAGTAGAAGACGAAAAAATATTTAAACAGGTTTCTACATCAAAAAATAGATTTTTTTTAAAAAACATCCAGGAAAACCTTAATACAAACCTTAATCCGCCATGTAACGTGTTTTTTTCAACTAGTGCTTATTTCGTGTATGGCAACACTTACCTCATGTCTGATTTGACAGATAATTAGTTTTATCCTTCCGCTGAACGAATATGGTTGTGTATACGCTTGAACAACGCTGGGAAATCTTGCGACATTACTTTGAAAATCATGGTAATGTTGCAGAATGTGTGCGAAAATTGCGTACGGATTTTGGAAGAAGAGAAGCACCGTCAGCTCCGTATGTTCGTTACCTTGTGAAAAAAGTGAAAGAAACTGGCATCCTCATCGATAAACCAACGCGTGAAAAGCCAAAAACAGTGCGTACACCCGAGAATATTGCTGCTGTGGCCGAAAGTGTGCGTGAATCGCCATCAACATCAGTTCACCGTCGTTCTCAACAATTGGACATTTCGCAGACATCATTGAGACGAATTTTGCGTAAAGACCTTGGTATGACGCCGTACAAAGTCCAATTGGTTCAGGAGTTGAAGCCAACTGACCATCCAATGCGTTTTCGCTTCGCTAAGTGGGCCTGCGATCGACTTGCAGAAGATGCGGATTTTGCCAAAAAAATCATCTTTTCAGATGAAGCTCATTTCCATCTTGGCGGGTATGTAAACAAGCAGAATTGTCGCATTTGGGGCACAGAAAACCCGCACGCATTCATTGAAAAGCCGGTGCACCCAAAACGAGTCACTGTTGGGTGCGGATTTTGGTCCAGAGGCATAATTGGGCCATTTTTCTTCGAAAATGAGCAAGGAGTGGCCGTTACCGTCAATGGCGATCGTTATCGGGCCATGTTGAACGAATTTTTGTTCACAGAAATTGAAGAGGAGGATATTGGCAACATTTGGTTTCAACAGGACGGCGCTACGTGCCACACAGCCAACGCTACACTTGATGTTTTGCGCCCTGTTTTTGAAAATCGCATTATCAGCCGCAGAGCTGATGTCGTTTGGCCACCTCGGAGCTGCGATTTGACACCGTTGGACTACTTTTTGTGGGGTGCCGTCAAAGATAAGTGTTACACCGACAAACCAGAGACAATTGACGCTTTAAAGGACAATATTCGTGAAGCCATTGGTGAAATACAGCTGCACACAATCGATAATGTACTTAAAAATTGGACCCATCGTGTAGGCTACTGCATGGCCAGCCGAGGCAGCCATTTGAATGAAATTATTTTCCATCATTAACCGGAGGGATTGTGCTTTCAAATAAAAAAAGAAATTTGAAAAAATATTCAGTAGATTTTTTTTTATAGCATTTTCAAAAAAAAAAAGTTATTTGGCGGACCCTTTATAAGGAGATTATTTGTGATTTTTCTGTATGTTTTTTAATTAATTAGCCTCAAGTTAAAAACATAAAAGCCAATATTGAGCCTTTAATGATTTTTCTAATTTCTACTATTGCAGTTGTTGAAATGACGTAATTATCGACGTAAATGCTAGAAGATTTGGTTTTACCTACAGAATCTTCATACTAATTGCATTTACCAATTATTCACTGCTATAATGACTTCAAATACGTGAAAAATAATGGTATTGATAAATCTGGAACCGAATACAAAATCTTTGAATTTATAAAATAATATTAAAAAATGCTTTTAAAATTTTGCAATCCAATAACAAATGTTGTTATTGACATTGTTTGCTAATGAGACCCAGACTAATATTCTAGTTCTTAAGACTGACGACAGGTTTTTTGAGTCGAGGCACAATTTCACTAAACGTCCAGTTACAGATTGCGCTCGAGGTTTAAAAGTAGCATTACACACTCACACTTATTCTACATATACACTCATTCTCTTTCCGAATCTTATACTTTCCCATTTTGACCTTGCCGACTTGGTATATATGTAACTTTTCGACCCATCAAATTTTATTTTCATATACGTGATTAATTTATAATAAGATCAAAATGACCCGTAGGTCTACGTATATACAGATCCATAATAGTTCTCCAATATTTCACAAGCGTTGCTTATTGATCCAAATTCCAAAGAGGCCACTTACAAAAACAATTTAAAAACAAAATTACAACAATAATATTAATAATTACAACAAGCACTATTTCGCTATAGAATAAAGATTGTTCAATGTTCTTTCACCGCTGTCAACAATAAAAACATCAATGTTGTGCGCCGTATGATCGAAACAGCATGCATGTGACCTATTATGAGATTCGGTCATCCTTAGGCATAGGCATAAATCAGGTACAATCAATACTACGCTAACATTTGGCTGTGAGAAAATTAACCTGGCGGTAGATTCCATACAATTTGACTGAGGCTCAATGAGATGCTTTACTTGGTGCACTAACATGCTTTCCAGATTCAACAATGGGGCATCAAATTCGGTGCAGGACATAGTAAAAAGTGGCGAAACATGGATTTACAGGTAAGATCCAAAAAAAAAGCATCAATCAAGCATTTTGTTATTTCAAGATGTGCCGGACTCGACCAAAGATGCGCACGTGCCGTGAAGCGGATGCCGTGAAGCGGATGATCGCGTCTCTTTTAAGAAAAACTGGACACGTGGCTCCAACCGTTCGTAGCACGTACTGCCAAGTTCCAGGCGACTAGTCGATACTTAGGCCTCAAACTTTTCAATAAATTGCCCGAAAGATTAAAAGAAATTAAAAACATCGATATTTTCAAGAGATCCATCCGAGTCTATCTGCTTAAAATCAACATGTATGCCCATAACGACTTCTTAAAATATTTTGAAAATACATAGCATCGTAACTACCCATTTAATCTAATACATATTATTTACCGTTAATTGTTTTGTTGTAAACTGTTATCATATAGTCTATGTTTTCGTAAATTGGTAAGTTTAAAACTATATATTGTATATCATCTCTTGTCTAAATTGAGTAACTAATTTAAGATTAATTACTGTCATTCCTACACAATTGTATGGTTGTATTGGAAATAAATACCTTTTACTTTACTTTACTTTACTTTACTGTTACTGAAGAGAATCATCGAACCCTGAATTCTGATTACTACACGATTATTTCCTTTCTTGAAGTTATTGACGAATTCCGTAATTGCAACAATAAACCGTGCAGCATCTGCATTATGTCAATGCCAGCTCTCACATGGCCAAAGACAAACAAATTTTTGAAGACCAAAAATATAGAACTCATCCTCCATACAGTAGCAACTTTTGACCTTCTAACTTCTTCTTGTTTCCAAAAATTAGGAACCAATCATGCGGTCAAGGGTTTTCATTGCCATAAGAGTTTGTCGAACAATATGGAAAACATATTTCGAGGTTACCACGAAGTCGTGGCATAAATGTTATGAAAATTGGTTAATACGTATGAAAAAATGTATTAGCACTCACAGAAAATATTTTGAGGAAAAAATGATTTTAGGTCATTAGTTGCATTTTTTTCTTATTCATTTCGGAAACTTTCAGCGTCGCCCTTGTATAATATATTTATCACACGACTGCTCAAAAAAGGAGTGTTTTATGTTTGGGATTCATCTATATATGCTTTCCTTTTCATTATTCCACCATAACTTATAAACGCTTGAACCGATTTAGAAGTGTATTGCGTCATTTTGTTAGAATCGTTTTATCCTCCCGAGTGTCATTGGGTACGACCCCTTGCTCTGGTATAAGTAAAAGCAGCGTCTCTAATATAAATCGCCGTGCTACGCGGTGAGCGTTGACATTTGTCCTTTGACAGCTTAGTTTATTTTTCGTTCGTCCTTTTCGAGGCCGTCAGGAATAGATCCGGTAGTCCTAGCAACGCAGAGAAATATTTGGAATATTAATTGAGCAAAATAAATTATACACAGTGTTTAATTATTACGCTCCACAGAATAAAACCGATTTTTAAATAACCGTTTTTGGTTCTTACGAATTTATTCCAATGCAACGTGTTGAAAAATTATAAAACTACGCATTTGTACTCGGAAAAAAACCGACATGTAATAATAATAAAACCATGATTTTTATTCCACGATAACTTCTAAACGCTTAAACCGATTAGAAGTGTGTGATATTGTTAGAATCGTTATGTCATCTCGAGTATCATAAGGTAACCTAAACTGTCTAAATGTAAAAAAAATACTTGTCCAAATGTCCAAATGTCAATAAATTAACGTACATATATCGTGTTTAGTGTCAAATGAAAGGTCTTGAGTACATTCCAGAAATATACATCTATCTATATTGATAACTACATAAACCAGAAATATAAAAAAAAAAAGTAATATTTACAAATACAATAGTTCACGTTCTGTAACGGCAGTCGTGCTTTTTATTATTTTTATATATTTACTTATAGATATTAGAAATTTAAAGGACTAAAAACCTATTCCGAAATTATCACAGATATTTGCAGTGTTCTAAACAAAACAGACAATTTTGTTGTCAATAAAAGGATACCACACAATATCATGGAAGTAGGTAATAATATATATATATATATATATATATATATATATATATATATATATATATATATATATATATATATATATATATATATATATATATATATATATATATATATATATATATATATATATATATATATATATATATATATATATATATATATATATATATATATATATATATATATATATATATATATATATATATATATATATATATATATATATATATATATATATATATAATTCGATGGCATAGAATGCAGATGTGGTATGTGCAATGGAATACATTTTACAGGACAGCAATTTTAAAGTTTGGATATCTGGTACTTTTAAGCTTTTATTATTATAGCTCCTATATTTCTATATACTGTAAACTAGTTCATTGGCTAACACAATATAGGTAATTAGAATAATAAAAGTAAAATATGGATGCTTAAATTTGAATTAATTACCTATAGGTGTGCACTTACCACTTCTGTCTACTGCTCTATTGTACATACCACAATTGTCTGCTTTTGATATTAGTTTCTTTTAAAAGAAGAACATGAATAAAATACCTTTTTAGAATTGAAAAATATTTAATAAGGTTTAGTAAAGTACATAGAAGTTATTAAACAAGCATGGATAGTTCTATGCAAGATTAATGTGTGGGTTTTTTAAACTAAGTGGGTTTACCTAATTAACAAAAACAACTCAAATTTTATTCCTCATCTTTAGAATCCACTCATCTAAACATGCGGGAACTTGAAGGCAGAGAATGATAAAAATATTCATAATCCTGTGGGATTACTTAACCATCAAGTAGAGACAATAAGTCCTTCTTATTGGCTTCTGTGATAGTCAAGGTTTAATTGTATGCCTTATTTAATATTATATCTTGCTGCCAATCCGCTGCCTGTAAGTTAAAACTATGATTACAAATCACAATCATTTAGCAGAGAAGGCAACAAACACATTTTTTTCTTTTTACCTTAGCCCTTCTTTTTTGATTAATATTAATTTTCATGAAGTTTTCTTCATCGAGGTCATATTTGTACATAATAATATTGGGCTTAGTTTTGGTAAATCGCAGCCATTTAATTTTCAGCCAATTCACAGTGTTTTTGTCATTATTTTATGTATATTGTGTACTACTTGATTGGTCAATAAATTAAAATCGTAAAAGTCACTGTTAGTCAAAACATTTACAATACATATATGGGTTTGGATTTATTCTAGTAGCACAAATTAGGAAGGCCTGTGTGATTTATTTTTTAAAATGTTTTCTAGCCCTTTCTATTGTGGCATGCATGGCATCTGCCTCTAATAAGAATGCCCAGATTCCATGTACTTGAGATATATTGTCTACAGGTGGCTTAAATTATTCAGAGTATATAACATTGCAGCACAGACATGTTCATTTCTGTTTTGGCCTCCACATGTGTCAGAGAAAGAAGAAACATGAGTCACGGTGTCAGGCAATGACTCCAAATATTTAAAAAACAGGTACCTATTTCATTGCTGCCTTTCTGAGCTTTACATTCATCCCATAAGTAGCAGTAACCATTTGGAATGGTTTTCATATATTGTGAAATAATATGCATTCAATTTTGTCTTGTAATAAATAGCAGAATCATCTACAAATGGGAGAGTCAATCTACTTTGCAAGTTAAACGAAACCAATCTGAATGTTTTACCATGATTTTCTTGTGCCTTAATTTTTTTCACATTGTTTCATTTTCATTGATGCATTTTCTCTGGCTTTATGTGCTGCCCATTAATCTTTCGAGTCATCTTTATTTGATGAGGCATTATATGCATTACATTTTGTACACTAATCCTTTTTTTGGCTGATAAAAGCTTAATGCTGGATCATATGAATGAAAAATTTCCTTATAAACATAATAGGGCGCTGGTAGCATTTCTTGAATTTGTTCTTTGTACAAACGATACATAATGGTTATATTTAAATCAGAGACCAAATATAATTTCTTGCTGTCACGCCTGCAGTCTCCATCCGTGGGAATGAGTCAATGTGAGATTTAAAAGCTGCAATATTGCTCACTGATGTAGCAGTGGCTGGTTTCTTGCCTGCTCTTTTGTCGTTACTCGAATATGTGGCAGTACTTGACACTATCAAAGTGTCTAATATCCTGTGATTAATCGATAATGTATTGCATAAAAACTTTGTAGAAACTTTTATCAATGCTCCTTCTGATGCCCTGAAATGATATTGTTTCGATAGTTTCTTAGGGATTTAAGCATTTTGTCGAACAACATCACCAATGGTAATTAGTGATGATAAATATTGCTTTTGTTTGGTGGTATCACTTAAAGCCCGATATTCTTCCAATATAATTTTTATTTAATTTATTTTTAGTAATTTATTCAGATAGTTACCAGTCCCTGATTCCTCACATGCAAGTTCAACTAAAAAACGTCCTCGTCTAACCATATTTTCCTTCTTTTTACTAAAAGGCACTTGAATTTACAATAAAATTACACGGAAACCAACTAACCGATTCACCAAAGTGACAAGTGAAATGTTGACAGAACGTCTGGGTTGTCAGTTAAGGTGGCAAAATATACAAAGTGCCACATACCACATTTGTACATTTAATTTGTTCACGTCGAATGGGGTAAGGGCACATGCAACAATTGACTCCTACATAATTTTCATTTTTAATCAATTTACCACATTTGATACATTAGTAAATCATAACTGGGACAACATACGCTTACCACATTTGTACGCAACAAAATTTAAGTTACAACGACCAACTCTGTGTACTTAACTCAATTTTGACAAAAAGTGTACTTACCACATCTGCGTTCTATGCCATCGATATATATATATATATATATATATATATATATATATATATATATATATATATATATATATATATATATATATATATATATATATATATATATATATATATATATATATATATATATATATATATATATATATATATATATATATATATATATATATATATATATATATATATATATGTGTATGTATGTATGTATATATATATATATATATATATATATATATATATATATATATATATATATATATATATATATATATATATATATATATATATATATATATATATATATATATATATATATATATATATATATATATATATATATATATATATATATATATATATATATATATATATATATATATATATATATATATTAATATATTAATATATTTTTAATATCACCTGAACTTTACATTTAACTTTCAGGGAGAAATCAGTTGGTAGTAACCTATGATATTAGATTATTAAAACTTTTTATTTTGTGGCTTATTGTACCTGGCCATGCTGTTGCCGTGTAGATGTTTAAAAAAAAGCATGTATTAACCTGACACCAGTGTAACTTCTAAATCTTAACACGGCTGTTTCCAAAAGCAACGTTGTGTCAAACTTTCATAGCAATCGGTAAAGCACTTTCAGAAATTTAAGATTTTGAACAAACGAACATTTATGTTTATTTATATAGATTAGTAATGGCAATTTATTTCAGTATTTTAAAATTTAAAAAGTTACCATTTATTTGAGAAGTTAGTGAAATCGGTCCTGATATTATCCTCATGGCAACATACATAAATATGTTAAAGAGGACATCATTTTAAAACGTCAAAAATCGCGCCCTTGAATTAGTCACCAATAAATGCG
Source organism: Micropterix aruncella (assembly GCA_944548615.1). NCBI lineage: Eukaryota > Metazoa > Arthropoda > Insecta > Lepidoptera > Micropterigidae > Micropterix > Micropterix aruncella. Next base: position 6,224,009 of record OX155958.1, read on the forward strand.
TGTCCTGGATGAAATAAAATGTTAGTTGTTTACAATATTTGTCAGATAAACGAGTGATTTGAATATGAAGGCGTTTATTATTTTAAGTGTATTTGGTGCGTTAAGCCTTGCCGCCGCATGTGAGTGCCTATCGCAGATATGTTATAGAAGATATTATTTTTTGTTTTTAAAATTTACTGACAATTTATCGTAAATGGTTTTTTTTTCAAGCATTTATCTCATTTATCAAAAAGAGGGAAATACAAATTCGCCAAGCCCGTATTTATTATTCAATTATACCACTAATAACAAATTCGAAGTAATTTCCTCTAATCTAAGGCTGTTTAATTTTAATGTGTTTCAAATTTTATACAGCGGGTTGGCATCGGAGTTGAAAATGGATAAGATACTGTTGTCACTCATTATAGAATACCAATTTATTTTACACAGCGTCAAGCGAATGGACGAAGCTTTCCTTCAAGTTTGGTTCCGCCGGCTACGAAGATTTAAGAAGTGGAAAGGCATTCTGGGAAACGCAGAACACTCTTACAAAAGCGTTGAATTCTGGATGGGCGCCCGTCAAAAATACAAATGAGTTTCATCTCTTATCAGTAGGTTGGAAGGGCGATTCTGAGGAACCAGACTATAGAGTTTCGGTCTTGTATCATAGCCTAGGGACTGGTCATATCGCTGGATTTCAGATTGCGGTAAGGATTTCGTTAACTTGAATAGCACGAGTACATAATGGCCCGTTTTACGCAGGCTCAAACTAAGCGGGTGTTAACAATTAAGAACTTAAACACCTTCGTTATTTTGTTGTTGGCCATTCTAAAGCAGGGTCTTAATTTTGTCAGCTCGGTCACTCGCTTACCCGCCCGCCGTCTAGTCGCCGCGAGAAGATTGTTGCCACTTTTTGGTTTGTTTAAAAATATACAATTATACGAGACGTTTCATCATACAAGATATACTGAAAATGGATAAGATACTGTTATCACTCATCATAGAATACCAATTCATATTACACAGCGTCAAGCGAATGGACGAAGCTTTCCTTCATGGCAAAATATACACGGCTTTATATCATAATCTACAAAAACTATTGACGTAGGATATTCAAGGCAAAATATAGACATTAATTAACGATTACTTGCGACAAACGGCGCTCATCGTCCCTTCTTCGATTTAGAAGCCAATGCTGAGCAACACCTTTGAATTCGTGATAAAAAATCGTCGAAGTCACCAGAGAAACAAGAGCCATACGGCTGTGAAACGCAGACTGCTCGATTTAGCCCGTTTTTAGTTAATTAATACCGCGAAGAAGACCCATTCACCATGACACTTGTAAAAACGATATTCTAAAAGGGGTATAGACGTTGCTTACATCAATTTATGAGCCTGATAGCCTCTACCATTGATTTTAATAAAATCAATGCCTCTACATAAGCCCGCTTTAGTTAGGACCCAAGCAAGGGAATTCCAAAACGTCAGTTCAAAATTAATCGTCTTTTTAACTCGTTTTTAGACCCCGTGTTAGGCATCTACGAGAAACGAAGTACGGACCTATGTAAATTAGATTCATTCGCAAGAAAAGCTCAACTTAAATAAAGGTTCTTTGCAAAGTAATATAGTTATAATCTTTGGAAGCATACAACGATTCGTCTCCACACTTTTCAAAATGGTACTCAAAAGACTGATCGGTAGCAACTTACGTCATTCTTCGCTCTGCCTATTAATATTCTTTTTCTAATAGTGCCTCTCCTACCGGAGGTTGGCTGTCCTTGTTTGGACCTCCTACTGGAGGTTCTGTGAATTTTTCCTTGTCTTAAGTGAAGCGGAATACTTCTTCTACGCTTGAGATGTTTGTTCACTCTCTGATGTTGCGGAGCCAAGACTTTTTCTTTTTGCAGCCTCTGCGTTTACCGCAAACTTTCCCCATAATAATGAGCTGAAGAAGTTGGTATCGCTCATGTCGCAGCATGTGGCTCAGGTACGCCATTTTCCTTTTCTTGATTATGGGTAAAAGTTCGCGATCTCTACATACAGGTTGGAGTACTATAACATTAGGAACTTTTTGGATCCAGCTAATGCGGAGCATTTTACTGTAGCACCACGTCTCAAATGCTTCGAGGCTAGACAATATAGGATATTGATCTTTCCTATATAGCACAATATAGGACATTCACTGGACCTTTTAAAATAGGACTTTCAGTTGTTTGGGAAAACACCTGCTGACATGCATAAATTCACAATATAGGCGAGCGGTAAAGATAAGCTGCATTTGATGTTTTTAAGAGTTTTGTGCGTAACACAATCAGTACCGGTAATTTTCTTTGATTTCAGATTGTTAAAAATATTACCTATTTCCGAGGGGTTCGTAGGTGAAAACGTTAGAGATGATTGCGTATTTGCATTATTGCATGGATCTATCAGTTTACCATCAGACTCATTTAATGTGCGCATTGTTTCATTAACCAAGTTATTACCTATGCTGGTAAAAAAAAGTCTTAAAGTAATGAGTAATTATAGTTTTGTTATATTGTTGAAAGGTACGACGTTATCAATTATGATAATTTCTTGAATATTTGAAGAATGATCTTTTTTCATATGAGTAATCTCGTTTATTATATTCTATGTTTTTAGCATCGTCTTGTGTATCTTGATATTTACTGTTCAACAAAATGAATAGTGTTTTTCCTGCAGGACTGAAATCTAGGAATAGTCACGGCGTAAAGAAAAACATAACTAAGTCACTTTTGACTATGGGTCGACAAGAAACGGAGACATTAATAACATATATATTAAAATAGTGCACGATTTGTGAGATATATGTATATATATATTTAGTATTATTTTATATTTATCTATAAAATATATATTTATTTATATATGTATGTATATATTTATATGTATATACCTAAATTTAATATTATTACGCTTTCTTATTCTATTTTTTACTTCTCAAATGTAACATAATAATATACAAAGATGTATTACAGATAGTTACGAAAACCACTATAACTTTTTTTTATATTAAGCCTACCTTAGTACAGGCGAGGCCTAGTTAGAATGGCTTTGAATTTTAAAAATACATGTAATATTATAGATAAATAAAGAAATTTGAATTTGAATTTTCAGTATAATATATGTTTTTAGTCATGGTAATATTTTTTTACAAACACTGCTCTATCTAATACAAGAATCTTTTAAAATGTTATTGTCCGGATCGAGTTTAGATTGCCGATGAAGTCGGTCTCTTTCGCAAATAGATTTTAATTGTTCATCAGTTAGCCATGGTTTTAATTTGTGTTTGTTGTGCGGGATAATATTAATTTTTGTATCATCATCATCATCATCATCATTTATTCATCCCATAAAAGCATTTCACAATACTGAGGAACATGTCAAATTTTACAATAGTAATTTACCGGAGGATAAAACCGCTTTGATTAATTAAAAGAAAAAAAAATATTGTAATCAGAGGTGATTACTTTAAAATAGTCAAATTTACAAAATAATCAATAATCAAACAAATAATAATCAATACCATAAAAAGAAAAATTCTGAAACATGCGTAATTAAAAACAATGTCAATAAAATCTAAAACTTAGTTCGAAAGTATAGTCATAATATGGTTATTTATAATCAAGCAATTGTGGACGCAATATCATAAAAGTCGTCTAGTTTATAAAGGGCATGTTTGACTAACTGATTTTTCAAGCAGATTTTATATGCTGCCATCTCAAGTCTTTTCGTTGATGATGGCAAAGCATTGAACAATTTAAAACTAATATATAAAAATGTTTTTTGATATTTAGTCAAGCGTACTTTAGGCAATAACACATTGTTTTTATGTCGCTTATTATGGCTATGCTGAGTGGAGTGAAGCTCGCAATTTAAAACATTCTCTTTGGCGTATAAAAGGCACTGATGTATGTACATGGACGACATGGTAAGGATACCAGCTTTAATAAAAAAAGGGGCACAATGTGTTTCTCTGCTTACACCCAAATTTGTCCTAACGGCTTGCTTTTGTAGCACAAAAACGCGATGGGTATCGGTTGCATTACCCCATAGTAGTATCGCATAAGACATCTTTGAATGGAAGCAGGAGTGATACACACTGATCGCTGCACGTTCGCCAGCCAGAAATTTCACCTTTCTTATAGCATAGACTGCCGATGACAAAGTTGCACACAAATTATCGATATGTTGATTCCAGTTTAAATTTTCATCTAAAGTGATCCCTAAGAATTTAGTATTTCTGACAATATTTATATTTTCTGATTCCATTTTAATCGTAATATTTTTGTCACTCTTTTTAGTAGTTGAAAATTTCATCGCTACCGTTTTTGATGGGTTTATGAAAAGTTGATTTTTTTCAAACCAAGTGTTAGCCACAAGAAGCTGCTCGTTTATCAGATTTTCCAAGACCTGGGTGTTTTTATTGTCAAAAAAGAAGCTGATATCATCGGCGTATAGAAGCGTCTTTACTGGCGGCGTAATTGTCCTATCGATATCATTAATAAAAATAATAAATAGTAGTGGTCCAAGTATAGAGCCCTGAGGTACCCCGCGTGCAATTAATTTTGGCAATGACTTAGCATTGTTTATTTCCACAATTTGGTATCTCCTATTTAGATATGATGTGATCAGGCTATGAGCTCTACCGCGGATACCATACCTCTCTAATTTATCTAGAAGAATCTGGTGATTCACAGAGTCGAAGGCCTTCGATAGATCGCAAAAAACAGCTATGGGGTTTTGAGATGTGTCAAGTGATTCTAAAATTTGCTTTACTAACTCGCTAATTGCCATAGTGGTCGACTTATGCTTTCTGAAGCCGAATTGATTTCTTATAATAACATTAAAATTATCTAAAAAAGTATTTATTCTATTAAATATAATTTTCTTAAAGACCTTTGAGAAACACGGCAACAAAGATATAGGGCGAAAGTTATTTATATCTGTTTTATTGCCTTTTTTAAATATCGGTAAAACCTTTGCTGTTTTCATAGCAGTGGGGAAAATGCCTTGCTTTAGGCATTTATTTAAAATCGGTAATAGGATGGGCGTAATTATTGGCGATATATCCTTGATTAATTTCATGGAGTGGCCCCATATGTCAGTAGCCGATTTGGATTTTAATGATTTAAAACACGCACTAAGTTCAGCCTCTGTGATCGGATAGAGGTGTAATGAGGCAGGCAAACTATCCGGTAGACTCACACTTTGATTACTTTTCGCCGTGTCTATAATGATATTACATGTATTAATGAAGTGGTAATTAAAGATGTTTGTAAGTTCCTGTGGATTTGTGTATTTTATCTGATTGTGTAGCAATTCGATAGATTAGATGTTTCTTGTAGTTTTGTTCCTACATTCTCTATTTATAATGTCCCATGTCGTCCGACTTTGGTTTTTAGAATTAAGAATTTCATTTTTAATTGATAGCCTCTTTGCGGATATAACAGTAATCCTGTAAACTTGTTTATATTTATTGTAGTAGCATCTTAGGGAGCCGCTTTCGTAGCGATTTAGTACATCTTGTAGAAGCTGTAGTTTAGTTTGTGATATTTGAAGTCCACGTGTGATCCAAGATGGTTTCTTGCATTGTTTAGATATACATAGGCGTTTTGGAAAACTTGACTCAAAAATAAGATTGAATTTTCTAATGAAATTTGTAAAAACATTATCAGTCCCTATATTTATAAACTAACATTTCGTCTGTATCTATAAAGAAATTAGTGGTTTCATTTGTGTCCTTTCGTTAATATAGTTCTTCCCCATTTACTAAATCGATTTATTTTGGCAGTTTGTCAGAGTCAATTATTCTAATATATTTCCTGGGGTATTGTCATTTGCGTTTTTTGTTTTTGTGATTTTTGAACAATGGTCTGTAATAACTGAGACGCAAATAACGCCTTGAATATTATATTTTAATGTGGTAAAAACATGGTCTAAGCATGCATTTATTCTCGTAGGTTTATTCAGCACTGGTACCATGCCGTGCCAAAGCACGGCAATGGTGAATTTGTGAATTTGCATGGCAAAAATGGTGAATTTGGTGAATTTGCAATGGTGAGTTTGCACGGCAAAAATCAATTTATGCCTTTTGGTAAAACAAAAGGCACAAATAATCACCAGTTTGTCTGTTTTCGAGGATCAGATAGTAATGAGATCTCCAGTAACGGCGAGGTTTGTGTTAATTTCAGTCTCTAATATATGCGATAATAAGCTTGAATGGACTGGTATTGTGTTGGGAAGGTGACCTGTAAATCCCTAATATTATCATATAATTATTTAAAAATATTTTAATGTAATTTGCATGCTGCAGCTTAATTTCTTGTTTCAACACGTTCAATGATTGATTGTCAGTATTTACACACCATCATTCTGATTGTTTTGTGGAATATTTGATCGCTGTTTTACGGTTGTTATCGTATTTTTTTACTCTGGTGAGTTAGCCCCAGCGGACTCAATTTATCCCCAGTGTCCCATTTATTTATTTTTATTTAGCCCCAGTTGTCTTTTTAGCCCCAGTGGATCGAAAACCGCCCTCAAGGGTGAGCATTATGAGGCTGTTTCAACAGTTAAAGCAAATGTGATGACAATTCGAAACAGTATTCCAGTTGAATATTTTGTCAAGCCATTACAAAGTGACTTTTTTTGCCTTCACTAGACAATTTGTTTCGAGGTAGTCCTGAAACATTTTGAATGCACCGTGTAATATTTATTCTTCTAATTTCAGGTCGACAAATCGGAACTTCTCGCATCCCGTCCGCCATACTACGAATACGACAGACTCGGTGTATACGAGGAGAAGGAAGTAATGGGTATCCCTTGCATCACCTCTACTCTCTATTTAATCAATCCTGAGACTTTCAAAAACGGTATCGATGTGCCAGTGGACCGTTTGAGCGATGGTCTTTGGATCAAGAATGGAACGTCGTTCACTAGACTGTGCGAGGGTGTTAAATGTCTGGAGGCGGAGAATTTTTATACGTCTCTGGGCTGCTATCCGGCAATGGGTAAGTCGTAACACTGTAAATTAAGAATATTATAGATACGTAAAAGGCAAATATTGGTCGAATAGTGGGCGGAAAATCTGATATTCTCGCGGATCGCTGTCGAATCTCAGTGGGTCTTTCAAAAGATTGCTGCGCGTTGTAAACAGGAGGCGATTCATAGCGGCGCTCGAAGACGTCGTTTGTTCGGTTGCCTGATGGCCTACGAGTACTGATTTGCGGGGTCCTTCAATGTTATTTTTTCGACTTGCGGCTTCGTTGATTTTGACGGTGCGGCGTTTCCACTCTCGATTCTGCCCGTTCCCGCTGTGATAGTCTGTTTGTTCGACATTTAACATTTTGCAACGCTTTAATTTTGCTGGGATTATTTATCTTGACTCTTTGTCAGCCAATACCTCATTCATCGTGCTCGAGATTCTGAGATTCCAGGATTCAGAGGTCCGGGATTCTGAGAAATTACTAAATATATTTTTTGATGGTCTGTTTATTTAGGTGTAATAAATCCGTTCTGATCTGTTGGTGTATGAAATAGAAGAAGATTCTTAACGCTGGCTCCGTAACCTCCCTTGCGGGACGCACGGTCGCCTACCGCAAGATAATGTTTTATATTTCAATACGGTCATTTAACAGCTATTCTTTTTAAGATCCGTATAGTGGTTTAAAACTTATGATCGTTTTCCTCAAGGTTTTCCTCAAGGCCATCGACTCTCGCCAATTTTACGCGCCAAACTGACAAAACAAAAGGGACAGCCGAATGTTTACTTCGCAAAAAAAGGGGTTAAAGTAGCCAAAATTTATAATCAATTTACAATAGAAAGCTAGCCATGGGATTGAAACTAACGAGGGCATGTTTTCAACCCACGAGGATGTATTTGTACAGGGTGTTAATGCACGCATACTAATGTATAATGGTGGCTTATTCAATGAAGGCGACTTTTTGTGCATATCATTACATAATTACATACATACGGGGATCAGCCGCCCGTGAGTTGTTACAATGGAAAAACCACCAACCACCAACCGATCGGTGGTATTAGCATTCCAGCGGCTAATGCTAATTATGATAATGATTGTAAATAAACATCGCATTTGTTTTCTGTTAGGTTGTTTAGTAATAAGCGAAATAAATAAATCATTAGCGGCGTCCTGCAAATATCATATCCTTGCTTATATTCGTCACCTTTATGTTCATAAACTATTTAATATTTTTCGTTACAGGTAACCACTACTACCGCTCGAATAAAGATATAAGTTGTGCCGATTTCACTCCATGGTTCCTGCTTAACGACGTCAAAACCGGCCAAGTTATTGGAGGTGGTTGGCATACATTTGGAAAGAACTCACGTGGCCCCAGGAACTGGTTCGATTTGGGAACGGTTGTGAGAAAAGTGCTTCCCGGTGCCAATGACTGCTTGGGCGATGATTCTGACAAATACGGATACATATTTATTCATTTTTATTTCACTGACGAACCTTGGGCCATTGATTGTCCTAATTAGGATTCTTCGATCCTAAACAACTACCCATACTATAACAGATATGCCATGAATCATAAAAAGATTGTATTTTTATTGAGATCAATAAAATACCAGTTTTTAAAATATTGGTAATTTAATCATTTTAGATGTATACACTCTTAGATAACATACACAGTGTCGGATATATCAATTTAACAATATTTTTTAATTTTTGAAATCGGACAACTAGTTTTTGGGATATCGATTAGGCAGACAGACAAAATATTATTTTTCATTTTTCTGGATATAAATGTTATGAAAGTTGAGAAATCAGATTTTCAGCAAAATTCATTTCCGATGTTTTTTAATAATTGCAACACGCTTCGCGCCATACTCATGTGTGATTGGGGGCCTGCGCAGCATAATAACGAATTCATTGATGATATTTTCAACGGGCCTTAAAAGTATCCTGATTGACTATAAATTAATACTGATCTCGCTGCACGTGATTAAAATTGGAATGAAATATATATTTTTTTTATATATTCCTTTTACGGTAACTGCCCACCTTGATGTCAAACGATAATTATCACGTGGCTACCGCCACGTCAGGCGGTCACCCTTCCAAGTACCCACTGACCACGCCTTGCGCTGCTTAACTTCGGTGATCTGAGGGGAACTAGTGTTTTAACGTGGCTACGGACGTTATTTTTTTTAGTAAATATAAATTTTCATACGCGATTATCTCAGAAGTGTGTGTTTGCACATTAGCTGTGTACGCCGATTAATATGTTAAAATTAAATGCATATGCTTAATATTTCTTATATATATATACATATAATCTCGAAGGCCTTTGTATAACTGTGTATAAAAAAGTGATAATATCAATGTGGATAATTAATATCAAGAGGTCAATAACTCCAATTTCATTTTAGGAGCTTTAGTACTCTTATCAGTTAGATCACCAGCGATGGTGCTTCATGCACGGTGCTTCAATGTCCCTGACAATTGACGTCAGCTATTTTTATAAGACGCTCTATAAGCCATTAGGACTAGTAATAGTCCAATAACAATAGATGATGATTGTAACGAAATATTATGTATAGCCTAGTTAATGAGTCTGAAAGGTCACGTGTATAACGGTAAGAGTATGTATCTACAGGGTGAATTTTTAGTTACCGGCATCCTTGAAAGGGGTGAGTCAGTACGAACAAGTAAGCTACTTTTGATAGAAAAATTTGGCAACATTACCAAAAAAATCTATTAAAAAATTTTGAGAGGCGTTGAGCGCACGGCGCCATCTAGCGGTAGGTAAGATATCGGTAATAAATAATATTAACGACAGTTTACCTACCGCTAAATGGCACATCGTACTCAACGCTAGTTATACTATTTTTTTTATTGTTTTGTTCTTTACACAATGTTTTATCAAAGGTTGCTTTTTGCTCTTTCTGTATCTGTTATAATGCACTGCCCTAACTTCGCGTTAGGACGTTAGTCTCATACGGGCGTCCCCTAAGTCTTCTACGCTCATCTCACGGGAGACAAAACGATCAAATACCCTTAAAACTTCCTTAGGTGACGGGTTCGCCCGTTATAGTTGACACATCCAAGTGCAGTAACTGTGCCCTAGGACAACCAACACTGAAATTATAAGGTAATAAGTAATTTTATTTCATATTTTAAATTGTTTTATTCATTTTAACTTAAAATATCTTACAATTTATAATAGTCAAAACCTAACTAGGCTGCCGCCTGTTCAAAAATAGACACTTTATTTTAATTATAATCATCTTGAGTAATCTATTTATAATATTTTCGTTATATAAATAAAAAAAATCATATATAATTTCAATAGAATACCTAAATTACCTACATAAAATTCCGATAAAACCGATAAAAAAAACGATAAAAAATATCAATAAAGTATTACAGGTAAATTTTAATATTTTTAAAAAGCAATTATAATCAAAGTAGTTACAAAAGTAAAATTAATATTTAAAAAATCGTCAAGAATAATTCAAAATATAATCAAAGAAATTAATAATAATAAAATTATATTAATAAAGAAGAAGAAGAAAGAAAAATATTTTTAAAATACACTCCGGGACAATATTATATTACATAGTCACTATATACTTCAGTTTATTTAAAATTTCTATTTCTTTTAAAAACTATTATTTCTTTTATACTTACATTTTTATTTTAACCCTTTCGAACCTGTAGGTATGTATATGTCCCAGATCCTGCTAGACTATTGGGAGTTGGGACACTATGTCCCATCGAAGTTTCTTTCTGACGGCCACCTGGAGTTTTACGTATAGTTTAAAGAATACTGTTCCATTCCCGTTCGCACGTTTGTTTTACGTATAAAAGTCTATTGGGTGTCGAGTTGCCGCGTGGTCTTTATGTCAGTTATTTAAGACAATAATGCATATATTTAATTATATAATAAGATATTCAATATCTGCAGTCGTTCAATTTAGAAAGTAAGCACTCAATCAATTTTTAAATGCATATGCAATTTTATATCTTTAATATTCAGTGGTAGGCTGTTGGAAAATTTGTCGGCCAGTTAAGAGAAGCTGGATTGGCCAAAATGACCTCCTAAGAGATATTGCAGCATACGTTTGTTTGTTGCTTCTTGTCACACAAATACGTCATACTATCATATATTAAGGGTGGCTAAATTATTGGGGACCTTTAAATTTTGGTACTAATTGGCATATTTCGAAAGCTTTATTCTCCTAAACAACGTTTATTTTTAAGAGTTAAAAGTCATTAAATTGTGGTATTTCATACCTACGTTTTACACCAAATCATTTTAATCATAGATTTTTTTTATTGTGCTATTAAATCATTACTTAATGAATATTACACAGGTTTTATAAAAGAAGACAATTTATGCACAAAAGGCGGACGTATCGCTATAGCGATATCTTACAGTCAACCATTTAATCATAAGACATGGAACGTACCCCGCAAAATAATGAAATTCTCAATGGTTTGCAATTTCTTCGTAATTACACTTTTTGTCGTCATGGAGAGAATGATAACGCTAAAGTACGTTTTTCGTAATCATGATGACAATTAATTAGAACAGTTTGTAAATATTCATTGATTTTGGCTCTACATTCCCCTTTTTTAAAATAAAAAGTCGTTCTGAATATTTTTAGATATATTCATCGGAATTTCATTTTTATTGAAAGAACGTGGATTATTTTTTAGGTAAAATGTATTTTTGTATACTTAAAAAATAGGGCTTTAAGATTTATTTCATGTCAATATTACTAAAAATAATAAGAAATAAAACAAAAAACATTGAAATTCAACTTAATATTTCCGAAAATATTCGGAACAATTTTTTATTTTTCCCAAACAACTGAGGGTATAAAAAACCAAAATTATTTAACATAATATACAAGCAGTCTTAGTATCACAATGATTATGAAAAGCGTATTAAAACGTATTATTTTTTAAGAAGCGTAGGTAAAAATACTATAATGCAATGACTTTAAACAATTAAAAAAAAATGTTTAAACACTTAAGAATAAAGCTTTTAAAATGTGGTAATTAGAACCAAATTTTACACTGTCCCTAATAATTTGGCCACCCATAAAACGTCGTAATGCTGCTCTAACTATCCACAAAATTAGAAGATATGAAATGGACATCATTTGAGCATTCTCCCTGACCGAGTGTCCAGTGGTTTTACTGTAACTTTAGATCATTATCTAACTACTTTACTAACATTTGTATTTTAAATATTCATAAGTGTACATATGTATTATTTTGATTATACGATGAGTTTTCCCCTCATCGACGATAATATTTTAGGAAAATTGTACAACGAACATGTCAAATTACAGTAAAGGAGATCGCCAATACGGGTTTGATTAATGACAACGAAGCCTTTTACGGTAATAATGTGTACCTAGTAGAATTCATTAGCTAGGTGGTTGAAAGGTCGGCTGAACTTGAAACAACTCAAACAACGCACTATAGTAAATGTGCACTGGGAAAACCAACGCAGAAATTTTAAGATAAAGAAATACATACCTAATAGTCAAACCTCGTTTTATATTTTTTCTGTGATATTTTCAATATTTTTTTTCGTATTTTTTTTCAAATTCAAATTTACAATAGTTGCAACTCACACTAGTCAAAACCTAACTAAGCTTCCACCTGTTCTAAGGTAGATTAAAAAAAATATATAATCATCTTGAGTGATTCCGGATTTGTAGATCGGAAAGGCACAAGTCATTTTCATACTGAATGTATGTAAGTAAGTATAATAAAACAGTTATCAACAAGGATATGCAAAGTGAGTGATTCTCTATTTAATATTCATTTCCAGTTTCTCCCTAAGGATCTCGGTTAAATCTATGTTAAGTGGATTAACCCCATACTAAGCAAAGGGGGGGGGGGGGGAGAGGGTCCCGTATGTCGCACCTCGTAGGCACACGTGGGACATTTAAAGCCGCTTTGCGATATCGTGTTGTTTGTGACAAGACAAGGGAGACGCGCTGCCTGTCACCACCCGGGAATATTAATAGCCACTGACCCTCGTAATTCAGCCTTCTATTCCAGCAGGCTTCACAAACAATCAATAATTATAATGTTCTTGATCCGTGCCAGATCCTCACATCACAATATTTAATTTAAATAAATTTGATTTAAATCAATGTATGTATGTGTGGAATGGTAATAAATTTTAAATTTATAAAAACATACATTTTATATTATTAATATTTTATGACAATAAAGGTGTAGATGTATTGTTATTTTTATAAATGCGAACCTTTTGTTTATTGACGTGACAACGTCTTATAATTCGATGGAGCCGGCTGCACGCACGAAAAAACATGACTCATGCGGCGTTACCTCGCTCTGAGGCGTTCCATTTAAGGCTTGAAGTGCAAGCGAGAGCGCGGAACGAGCGACAAAGAGGCACAATCGGCCTCCGCGTTCGGCAGCGTTCGACATCTGTCTCTCTCCTACTTGAGTGAGCGATGCGTCCGCGTGGACAGCTGCTATACAATAATACATTTATATGTTTTCGTCAAGTATGAAGTGCAGTGAAAAGTGAATGTGGTGTCAATTGTTTATAGCAACGATAATTGCGGCGATAAAGGTAATGATTCTTTCGATATTAAATATATGTTCAGTGATATATTATCGAATATTCGTGCTTTCATCATTAAAATAAATAGCATAGGTTATGCTATAATTGACAAAACTATAACAATAAGTTAACAGAACTATTTCACGATGAGTAAAAAATCAATGGCTTTACTATTCGATCGAAATAATTATCGAGCGTAGGTATGATTTCAAAAAATTAAAACATAAATGTTAAATCTTCCACATATCATAACAACGTGCCTGAAATGACAGGTTGGACCAGCCAGCCGTCAAAGGGAACAATTGACATAATTGACATAATTGTATTTATGTATATAAAAAATTGTATATAAAAAAATTGACATAGGAATTGTATTTATGCGTACAAATAAATGTAACTTGATCAATTCAATTGTGATTTCCATTTACCTCCTTCTCTATATCTATACAAAATATCTATCAAACAAATAAAATTAAAATTTTCTTTTGAAAATTGCAACCATTCCATCAGTATTTTCTTATGACGTTGTCACGTTTAACTATCGTCAGTAAACCGACTTTACAGACAACCGTTTTTTTTTAAAATGATTATTTAATTATTTCCATATATAGGGGGAAGTCCCCTAACGCCGGACGGCACCTAGCGTTGGACACTAATAGTATCTCGACAAGTCGCGGCGCGATCAGTATTCAGTATTCAGTATTCAATTTATTTATTCAGAATATACAATAAAAGCATGAATTATGAAAGCTAATAATCGCATATTAGAATTCGTCAGTCAGATCGAAACAGAAACGTAGGAAAAAGAAAAGCGTACGCTTCCCCGCACTCTTTTCATCCGTCTTTGACAGCAAAATATATAATGAAAAAAACCATACTTACACAATTTGAAAGCTCAAGGGTAGGTAACAAAAAATACTACTTGTGTAGTCTTGCGGAAGAGTTCCTCCAAATAAACACAAATGACTTTAATATATTTGGTTTTTAACCGATTTCAAAATAGGACGAGGTAATCAGTTCGGTTGTATTTTTTTTTAATTTGTTACCTCAGAACTCTGTCATTTATGCACCGATTTGGACAATTATTTTTTATTTGAAAGGATATTCTTCCAGATTGGTCCCATTTTTATCAAATTCCTGTTCTGATGATGCAATCCATAAGAAAATGAGGGAACTCCTCAAAGATTATCACATAAAGTTGAAAATTTACATGTTGGTTCAGTTTCGATGGTAATGATTTTTTTATGGTAGGAATGACTTGATTCTACAGCCAGGGCTGGCTGTCGACGAGGGGACTTCTCAACGGTCAACAGCACGCCCAAAATTTTGTATACGTATTCAGTTATGATAGCCCGTTCTAAGTTTCACAACGACATGGCTACTGCACCCAGGGTTGGCTCCTAACGAAGGGAATCCTCAACGGTAAACAGCACAGACGCGAAATTTTGTATATGCATTCAATTAGTAACAGCCCATTCTAATTTTACCAAGACAGGACTGCGGCACCCAGGGTTGCCTTCCAACGAGGAAACTATTCAAATGTCAACAGCACAGACACGAAATTTTGTATACTACACATTAAATTATTATAAAATAAATAATTGAATTGAATTGAATTGAATTATAACCGTTCTAATTTTCACCATGACATGACTGCTGCACGTATAAAAGAAATGAAGTCGTTTTTTTTTAAATTAAAATTTTGTCTATTATATACTTGTCTATCATTATATGCTTATAAATTATATCTATTATATGCTTTTTCCTTCGAGATGTTAATATTGTTTCGCAATCAGGGCGGTTTGATGTTGGCAGTCTGGGGTGGCCATGTTGTTTTCGCTGCGGCTGTCAAATCTGTTGCTTTTTATTCAGTCACTGATGCCAAATCACCCCTTGCAATCAGTCCTTGCCATAACCAAATGACGCCTGCATACCTAATTTCAGCTTAATCGGATTAAGCGTTTGAGCGCCGTCATGGAGGAATACCTATTCGAAGACACACACACACAGACATACACAAAGGCACACACACACAGACAGATACACGCAGGCACATAGTCTGACTTCAGTCTGGAAATAGTCATGATCGTCTCAGGGGGGGGGGGGGCGTGCAAAAAGATATAACCATCTTTATTTAATTTTGCGCGTTCACAAAACTTTCCCTCCTGGTCGTTTGGTGGGCCGGGAAGTAAAACAATAAACGAGTATATTAAAAATGAAGTATTAGCTTATTAGTTTATCATAACAATTATGAATTTTATTGTATGTTATATGTTTAGGATTTCAAAACCTATTTTGTTTATTAATATATTTTATTTTATAATTCTGCCGAAGACATAAATATTTTTTTCCTATTGATATTATAATTTACTAGCTGCGCCCCGCGGTTTCACCCGCGTGGAGATGGAAAATTGTGATAAAATTTTTGACAATTTTTCAATGTTTTTTATTATTCTGCTATTCAGGACGGAGACCAATCCAACAAATTCATCATGAATCATGAAAATCGGTCTATCCGTTCTCCAGTTATAACTGTTGGAAATTTTATTATACATTATACATTATATACATGTTATACATTATATACATATACATTATATACATTATTTTACATTATATTCCATTATTCATTATATACGTGTAACTCCAACGGTTTTTGCGGCGCACGCCAGAATAGCTCGCAGACGGCAGATTTTTTTCCTCCTTACTTGACACTTATCGTTATATTTTGGATAATTCACACTATGTGTTATTCTGATGTGTAAGCTATATTATTGTAAAGTTTCATCAAAATCCATTCAGTAGTTTTTGCGTGAAAGAGTAACAAACATCCATACATACATTTTTACAAACTTTCGCGTTTATAATAGTAGTAGGATATTTTTTATGACTACATTTAATATTTTTCCTACCAATTTTTTAACATAATTTTGTAAATATAATTCAGATATTGAAGTACTTTTGACTATTCTAATCAAATTCTCTAAATTTAATTAGATATTAAGGTGGCTCTTATTGTAGAATTAACTGTTCCATGGGAATCAAATATCCCAAAAGACCACGAGTACAAATTAAATAAAAACCATGATTTTGCAAATGCCGTAACCCGGAACGGCTTCACTGTTCACCTTCACGCGGTGGAAGTTGGCGCTCGTGGCCTGCCAGCTAAATCTCTATTTCACCTCTTTAAAGATCTTGGCCTTTCCAGAAAAATAATCAACTCTTTCTTAGAAAAATTATCTAAAACTGCAATTTGCGCATCTCAAATTCTATGGCTTCGAAGGGGGAGTGAATGGGTGGTAAGGTGAACGCTCACATGTGGCAAGACAGCTGTCCTAAACCTACCACAGCCGGTTCGTAAGTCCGGAATCCACTGCTCACCCCCCAGAAGTGTAAAAAAATCAGTATTATGATGGGCCCGACTCCGGTCGGTGAATTCCATGGCAGCTCCGTTTGTATTTATTATTTATTTTCTAAATGTTATTTCATGACAGTTAAATACTTTAGTAAGTACTCACCTAATTTGATTTATTTTGTTTGTTCTGTAAAGTATAACCAGGCGTGTGCACGGGTAACTTAATTTTCTGATACGTCTGCTGAAGCGTGCTTTCTTTTTTGCTACAGGTCCAAGCACGAATATTTTGTAATGCTGCATGCAGGAATGTGTATCTCGTGCTTTGCTAATTTATTTAAGAAGTAATTACCATAAAACATTGATTTTGCTTACAAAATAACAGGAACAGAATAGCAAAACGTTGACCATATGCTTATTCGATTGTCACCCAACTGGGACTAGCCCGTTCTAGGGAGGACAAGGCTCTAATTATTTTTTAAAAATACTAAAATGCTCATACAACTAAATTGTCTTAAATCGCACATCCATTATAAAATAAATCGCAGATCCATTATAAAATCAACATTCAATTGGAACATAAAATTCCATTGTATTTATATGAAATAAAAAAGGATTTAAAATTAATAAATAAATTAATGAAATAATTATAATAATATACCCTAATATATCGTTTAAAAAAAACAAATATAAAAAGAAATTTTATCTATATTTTTAAACTCTAAGAATTTGACAATATTTACAACAAAAAGAAAGAGAATAAAAAGTTAAAAGAAAAAAGATAGAGAAAGAAAGTTATAAGAAAGTATAAATAAATATATTAATAAAGGTAAACCCATATTTTCCGCGTGAAAGTTTCCCTATTTAGATCTGTTTGAATATAAAGTTGCTAAACTTCGAGATATTTGCATGATTTGGATTACCGAAGCGAGTTGTATCCAATAACGAACCCTTCTTCCCGTTCGGTTTTAGTATATTTCTATGAGAACGTTCCGGTGATGCTGCTACTGGTAGCAACTAGACCTGCCAACTACAACGGGCGAACCCGTCACCTCAGAAAGTTTAAACGATATTACATCGTTTTGTCTCCCGTGAGGTGAGCGCAGAAGACTTGGAACAAAGACAATCCCCCGTCTAGTTAAGCCCCCCGCCCGTAAGAAGCCAATGCCTTACCTTGAGATAACCAGGTGAATTAACCTGCGGGCCGACACTCGCGCCCTTACTCACATTTGCAACCAGATTGCTTAGGTCTCCTGACTGGTTACAGGTTCGAGGTCGCTAGCGCGCTACTCTTCCTTACGTATCGGTGATACGTAGCGGTGTATCACCGCTATCGAATCTATCGCGGACGAAGTTGGCCACGAAGACCCATTATGTTCAGGGTTGGCCACACTCACTGGTCAACACCCATCCGGCGGCCTCCACGCATGAAGTGCGAGCCCGGGCAGGACTATGGCCTTAGGGCTGGTTTCCCCTAGGAGTCAACCTTCTGGCGCTCCTGGACGGTCTGCGCACCGTGCGGCGTAAGCCAATAGATTGTGCACTCTGACTAACAGTCGGGGGAGCCTGGAAGCAGTACTGTTTCCTATAGAGCGTGGGTGGTTGCGAACCTTACGGCGACTGCTCTTGAAACGACCATAGGCTACCCGATATTGGGTGCACAGCCGGGCAAAGGATGCCGTGGTCAGCGATAGATTCAGTTTACACCGCTTCGCAAGGGAGAGGATCGCGCAAGCGACCTCGAACTCGTAACCAATCGAGAGACCGGAGTAATCTGGTCGCAATTGGAAGTAAGGGCGTGAGTTTAAGCCCGCTGGGTAATATACCTGGTTATCTCGCGGATAAGGCGTTGGCCTCTTACGGGCATGTGGCGGAGCTTGACGGTGGACTGTTTTGTCCAAGTCTTCTGCGCTCACTTCACGAACAATCGTTAAAACTTTTTGAGGTGACGGGTTCTCCCGTATCGGGCAGTCGAATACTCGTTTCAAGAGCAGTTACCGTATAGTTAACCACTACCCGAGCTCTATAGAAAACACTACTGTTTCCAGACTCTCCCGGCTGTCAGTCGGAATGTACAATCGATTAGCTGACGCCGCACGGTGCGCAAACCGTCCAGGAGCGCTCGAAGGTTGACTTCTAGGGGAGACTGGCCCGCAGGCAGGAGTCCCACCCGGACTCCCACGGATGGATATTGACCCCTTGCGTTTGGCCAACCCTAGACATGAGTCTTAGTGCCCAAACTGCAGCAGAGCCCATTAGCTCTCAAATGGCTGCTACTGTTAGTAGCTAGTATTCGTATAATAAAAACAATATACGCCTAACATGCACGCGCATGATTACGACACTCGAAACAAACCCGAAATAGCCCTCCCTAAAGTCCGCTTGACGATAATATAAAAGTCATTAGTGTATTTGGCCTTTCAACTCTTCAATAACCTTCCAAAGTCAATTTAGCATTTAGAACCAAAAAAATTCGAATATTGAGTTAAACACATGCTACTTGTAAGATAGACGCCCTATAAAAATAGTACAATATCTTCAATATAACATAATCTTAATATATATAAATTACGTGTCACGTTGTTTGTCCGCGATGGACTCCTAAACTACTTATCCGATTTGAATCAAATTTGCACACCGTGTGCAGTTTGATCCAACTTGAAAGATAGGATAGCTTACATCTTAATTTATAGTCGCAATATAATTTTATTGCAAATTATTTGTCTATTATTTGACATTCACAATTATCCGTTAGCTCCAAACGATTTTAACAGATGGCGATATCGGTTGACTGGATTGAGTAAGTAATCAATAGATGGCGCTGCTATGTTAAACCTACAAACGTGTCATATAAGCTATATATCTTCTTAATATATATAAATTACGTGTCACGTTGTTTGTCCGCGATGGACTCCTAAACTACTTAACCGATCTGAATCAAATTTGCACACCGTGTGCAGTTTGATCCAACTTGAAAGATAGGATAGCTTACATCTTAATTTACAGTCGCAATATTATTTTATTGCAAATTATTTGTCTATTATTTGACATTCACAATTATCCGTTAGCTCCAAATGATTTTAACAGATGGCGATATCGGTTGACTGGATTGAGTAAGTAATCAATAGATGGCGCTGCTATGTTAAACCTACAAACGTGTATCCTTCCATTACAGGCATATTCAAAGACATTGGGGCGACTTTACACGGTACATCCAAAGCAACGTGAGTGCTTCTATTTACGTTTGTTATTGGTGAATGTTCCCGGACCAACGTCTTTTGAATTTCAGCGAACAGTTAATGGTCGAGTATTCAATACATACCAAGATGCATGTCGTGAACTGCAATTATTGCTAGAAGACGATAACCATTGGGACTTAACGCTTGCTGATGCTGCGTTGACATCAACGCCCAATAACATTCGTCAGCTGTTTGCAATTATTTTGACGACATGTTATCCATCGCAAGCACAAACTTTGTGGGAAAAATATAAAAATTGTATGACAGAGGACATATTGCACCGAATTAGACAAACAGATCAATGCCAAAACATAGATTATACGCCAGAGATGTATAATGAAACGTTAGTGTTGATCGAGGATTTATGTGTTTTAATTTCAAATTTACCACTTAATCTTTATGGTATGCCAACACCTGATCTCCCATCCACCGACTTAGTCAATAACGATTTATAACGAGAAAAACAATATGACCATGGTAATTTAGCAACAATTATTATCATGAACAAAGGAGCCATTGCTGACAGCAGAACAAAAAAATATTTATGATCGGGTTATGCTGGCTGTATTTTTCCGGATATACAGAATAATTACTTGAATCATAACTGGCTCAGTTGTCGGTCGATTTTGGCAGCCAAAAATGTTGATGTTGACGAAATTAACTTCCAGATACAACAGTTGTTACCAGGCGATCTGATGTCTTTTAAATCAATCTATACTGTTTTTGATGAAAATGAAAGTGTACATTTTCTGATTGATTTTTTAAATTCACTAGATATACATCGAATACCACCACATATTCTTCGATTAAAGATTGGTTCCCCTATTATTCTCCTACGTAATTTGAATCCACCTCAATTATGCAACGGGGGGCGTTTGGTCATCAAAAAGATCACCGGAAATATTCTTGAAGCAACCATTTTAACTGGGAAGTTTAAAGGAAAAGTGGTCCTGTTGCCACGTATTCCAATGATACCGTCATATTCTACCATACCCTTCAGAAAGCTACAGTTTCCAATTCGTTTAGATTTAGCCATGTCTATAAATAAGTCTCAAGGCCAAACATTGTCCATTTGTGGTTTAGATTTGGAAAATCCATGTTTTTCTCATGGGCAACTATATGTTGCATGTTCACGTGTAGGGAAACCGTCGAATCTATTTGTGTTAGCTAAAGACAGGTTAACCAAAAATATTGTGCACCGATTAGTGTTAAATTAAATTGAAATTAAAAGTATTTATAATTCAAAATAATAAATATTATTGTTAAAAATTTAAGATTATCTGCCCTACCTACCTCATTCATAAGTTTAAGTGTCACATGTTATTTACTAACAACTTTGTAATATACTCATTTGTTACAAACTTGAATAAAAATAATAATAAATTTTAAAATTAATTCTTTTGTATTGATTTTTGCTTAATATCAACTGTACGAAAATTTTAATCAATCGTGTTCAAAGTCCTTCCCCTTCAAACCCCAATCCAGTGGATTTTTATACCAGCATTAACGTTTTCGTCTTCGTCCGTAAATAATAATTTCATTGTATTAAGGGGTTACGGTAGTAGAAAATCTGTCATGGAGGTCGCCATATTTTTTTACAAATGGCATCTATGTCAAAAAGCATGGTGGTCCCCATGAATGATGTTCTCCTACCGTTCCTCTTAAATAGTTTACTATAATGTAATATAACAAAAACCTTATCCACAGCAACGCGTGGCCGGGTCTGCTAGTTATATATATTTTTTAATTATCATCTCTCTGAAATACACGTACACACATAGGTAAAAGTATAAATAAGAAAGCCTTCCAAATAGATTATTATGTTTAAACACACGAGGTAAACCTCGTAGGAATATTTGTATTGTGTAAGTTATTATCTGTATTCCCTATAACTTTAACCAATTAAAATAAACATCGTTAGGAGGATAAGTCTTTGAAATGTGCAAAATAGAAAAAAATGCGCAGTGTCCCTATTAATATGGCCACCCAACGTAGTACTACATGCGTACGAGTAGGTTATAAACATGACATACGCGTTATATTACCATATTGAGATAAATAAGATTAGTAGTAGTAGTAGTAGACGGAGTGGGGACTTGTTTCCAGCCCTTGATGTTACCTAGATCTATAAGATCTCTTGTAACTACCCACTATGTGGTTAGGTCAGTGGTCAGCTAGTAGCCCAGTACTTCTTACCAGTCCAAGTAGATCACTGACCTTCAAGTTGGGCAGATCGCTAGGTTCGAGAAAGGCTCGTCCCAGTAAACTGTGTCTTTTAGCGGCGAGGCCTGGGCAGCGACCAACGATGTGTATGCTGTCTTCAGGTTCTTCGCTACATATTCGGCAGTCCTTGCTCTTGGTCAAGCCAAGGTTGTATAGATGTACTCTAAGGGTGGTGTGTTCGGTGAGGAGACCGATAGTGGTTCTAAGGTTCTTCTTGCTCATGTCAAGTAGGGCCTTGGTTTTCTTTGGTAGTGGCTGCTCCATCATGGCTTTTGCCTGGCGACATCCCTGTCTCTGTTTCCAGGAAGCCCGATGTTCCTGCTCCAAGCAGTCCCTGATTATTTTCTTACCTGTAGCGAAGGGCACCCCTACAACTGGCTCCAACGGGCATTCCAGTGTGCCCAGTTTCGCCAGTCTGTCGGCCTCTTCGTTGCCGGCTATGCCTTGGTGACCCGGTATCCATATTAGGGTGACTTTATTGGTTTTTCCCAATTTGTTGAGCTCTTGCATGCAGTTCCAGATCACAGAAGATTCTGTGGTGGCTTTAGCCAGAGCGTCCAGTGCTGCTCTGCTGTCAGAGCAGATGAGGATTTTTCTATTTTTTACCTCAAGTCGACTTTGGAGTTTTATGCATTCCAATATGGCAAATACATCGGCTTGGAAAACCGTAGCATATTGTCCAAGGGGGATGCTGATTCTGTGGTTGATTTTGGGTCCATACACGCCTGACCCAAAACTCCCATAAAAAAAATAACTTCATATTTTATTCAATAAATGAAACGTAAATATACGATTCGTAATAAATCATTTTGGATGAATTTAAAATAAAAGCAGTGTATTAAAACGCCGCGGTCCAGCTCAATTAAAATTTTCAAGCAGTTCGTAATATAGTCACGTACCCAGAATTTTCTGAGTAGTTTCAGATATTGATTGTTGTCGCTTGCAATAGCAACATCGTGTTGAATAGAGCTATTACCAGAATGTGTCGCGTTTTTTGATAAATAGTGTAAAGGATTAGATGTATTTTATGAATCCATTAATTTAATTAAAGATTCGGTCATACCTAGCCTCTCAGTCGTACCTAGTATCTCTTACTTCTTAAAATTTCACTAACTGACATCCTAGTGTACTGTATTATATGACTATTATAACATAATATTATATTATATCATATTATGTATTATAAATATTATTATCCAATTATTCATACTTCTATTTATATCCCTTTCTCGAAAATACCTTATTAAGGCTACCTTCCGAGTTGACGCGACTAAAAATTTAGGTATTTTTAAAATGCCACTCACCCACGCGCTTTCGATATATACATAAAGATGTATAGTTATACCGTGGCGACAAGGGAATACGTCCCACCGTTGGCAGTGGCCAATTACGAATGACGATTTCGGCTTCGCGATTTTTTTCTTATATTTTTTGTATGGAAGTTCCAAAAACTCTCTTAACACTATGCAAATAGACCATACGCTGGTGTAAATAGTATTTTTCAATATTGAGAATCATCTCTAGGTTTATCAAAACCTGAAGACAAATCTCGATCATTTTTTTTTAATGGAAAACAGTAACAGAATAAAGATAATTTACAATTAATATGGAAATAATTTACCAATTTCGTTTTGGCGAAATGATAGCTTAAGGACCGGGTTTTTTAAAATCAGGCATAATTGTATTAAAATTCTTTTTCGTGTTCTCACAACCAGGCCACTAATTTATGCTTCATAACAACTTACTTTATTATTACTTTTCTTGCGCTTATGTTATTAGCCTTAGTACATTTTCCCACTATCAACGTGTTTATGTTATTTTTATAATAATTTGTAATTAATAAGTATATAATTAATAATAATAATAATAAGCATTGTAAACTATTCATAGGATAGTAAATTTGTTTGGTTTAAATATGTTTTAAAAATACTAGTATCATTCATTTACTATCTGTAAGTTTATTATAAAATAAAAATAAAATAACAGATAGTTTTAAATATCATCCATTGATATTTTTCGTCATAATTAATAATAAAACATGTTAATACAAGTATGTATATTTCAGGAAATATAAAACTTCTATAATATTAGACAGGAAATCAAGGCTTTTAATTAAAAACGTTTATGACAAATAATATCACTCGTACTAATGGATTAATTTTATGAATAGAATCCCAAATAATTACATCACAAATCTTGGACTAATTACACGACTGCCACCACTTGACACATTTCGCCAAAGATTTGCGTGTCAGCGACCAGGGCCGCATTAGAGTATTTGGAAATGATACTTGCAAGCTGATAGTTTTTCATAGCATCTGCCAATGTATGTGTATGAGTATCTGGCCTTTTATAGATCTGGGGTGGAAGGGGGGGGGGGGGGGGGTTGAAAGCGATTCTTAAAATATTTTGCACTCGAGGCAGATATCCGTAGTTCCGCTTGCGACCGGTTAAATAAACATGATATAAAAATATGCATACCCCAGTTCAGTCACATTATTATAATTAAAATAATAAAACTTAGGTACTCTAGAATCTAACTACTACCGCTAACAATATCTACTGTAAGCCAGAATACCTCCAGTATGGTGTCCCTCAAGGCACTGTTCTCGGGCCCATTTTATTTCTTATTTACATCAACAAACTCTCCAATCTAGTCGGCAAAACAATTTCCTTCGCCGATGATACGGTCGTTATTTTCGAGGGCTATAACTGGAATGAAACATTCTCCCTAGTCAATGAGGGTATTAATAAATTACATGAATGGTTAGACAATAATCTACTTGGCCTGAACATACATAAAACTAAGTACCTACCTTACGTTCAGCAACAATAGTAAAGGCCAACCACATTTAAGCCATAGACTGACCATTCATGGCTACGACAGAAATACTCATCATTGCAACTGCACTACTCTAGAAAGAACACAACAGGTACAATACTTGGGTATAACGATCGACAATAAGATGCGTTGGCGACCACATATCGATAAGCTGACGACGAAGGTGCATAAACTCGAATGTATATTTAGGGAAATAAGAGATATTGTGGACCAGGGAACACTGAAAAACACCTACTATGCATTGTGGCAGTCAATACTATGTTATGGTATTATAGGATGGGGCGGTTGTACAAGGTCCACGCTAGACCCTCTAGAAGTAGCCCAAAAATGTATTTTAAAAATAATTGCACGTAAACCGTATCGATTTCCGTCAGTTACTCTTTACATCCAGTCCGAGGTTTTGGATGTCAGACAGCTTTATATTTGCATGGCCCTAATATACACTAAAAATAAAATGACCCCTTATAATCAACAACGAGTTGGAAAGACGAAAGCAACAAAAACTGGTGATATAATGGTGCCAAGAACTTACACAGCATTTGGCCAACGCCATTTCACGTTCATTGGCCCTAGAATGTACAACAATCTTCCCGATGCAATTAAAAGTAGTCAGAACACATTCACTTTTAAAAAATCACTAACCGATTTTTTGTTGGAGGTGGGTAGGGACGGTGTAGGGAATATGCTGGCTGTTGTATTTTGAATGATAGTATTTAGTATTTAGTATTTAGTTTTCACCATGATAATTTTAAATGACTATTATAGGTATGTAAACGTTATATCAATATGTAATTGATTTATATATGTATATTATTTTAGTTTTTATTTTTATTTATTTTGGTTTTATTATTATTTTCGTATACATATATGTATGTGTATGTGTGAATATATGGATATATATTTTATCTATACATGTATATGAGTATCTATATTTGTATATGCGTAAATATTTATAGTTTCATATTTGTCGTAAATAAGTACTAACATATAGTTTAAGTTGACAGTGCACACTTAATATCTTCATTAAAAGTCTGCCTTAGAACAGGCCTAAGCCTGTTCTAGGCGACTGTGACAAACATTAAAAATAATGTCGCATCAATTTCTTGCTAACATCTTACTTACAAATACGACATTAGTTGTTTACTAGATGTGTTACTAAAATTAAATTAAAAAAAAACAAAAATCAAAAATCAAAAACCTTCCTGGATTGGATTTCGATTGTTTACTGTTCAAATGAGATGTTCGTATGAATTTGCACAACTTTCGACTGTTTGATCGGAGTCCCTTTGTAAATGGATAAGCTTGGTTTTGAGACAGGTGGCTGAAAGATGATCGTTCGCCGGTGGCAAAGGGCGATGACATTAACTTTTTACTAGATGTGTTATTACTAAATAAAAAAAATTAAATAAAAAAAAAAGATGTCGGGCGCCAACAATGCCTATAGGCATTTTCTGTCATTTGACAGATCTGCGTGTAGCCCTTTCGAGCGGCCCCCATATATATTATATAAATATAATAAACATGAATAATAACATTAAGTATTAGGTACCAAGAGGGAATTCATTAAAAAAACGATATTGTTAGTATTTATTTACAAAAGCGACCAAAACGCTCATCGTCCCTTCTTCGAATTGCCAATGCTGAGCAAACATCTTTGAAATTGTTACGATATGTTACGAAATCACGAGAGAAACAATAGCTACGTGGCTGTCAGATGAAGACTGCTCGATTTAGACCGTTCTTAGTTAAGACCCCGAACAAGGTCGATGGGCCACCATGACATTTGTAGAAACAGAATACGAGGAAGGGTCTGGACGATGCTTAGCATCAATTTAAGAGCCTAAACACTACATCAGCTCGCTCCAGATAGGAACCATGAAAGGGAATACCAAAACGTCAATTCAAAATTAAGCGTCGTTTTAGCGCGTTTTTCGACCCCAAGTTAAGCACCTGCGAGAAACGGAATACTGGCCAGTCAAAACCAATCCAGTCTTATTTTATTAAATTTTCTCTCTTCCAAGACTGCGATTTTTCGGACATTTTCCATAATAAATTTATAATTCCTTCATTCACAGCTTATTTATTTTGAAACCGACAAATCCGTTTACATGATTCTCCGGCGTATTCAATGATTCAATGTGTGGGCGTATTCAATATGCGGGCATAAGAATTCGCTTTTCTCCGATAAACCTCTTCGGATTATAGGGGTATATATTGTCGCTATCCTTCTGTCCTTCTAGAACGGGTCGTTTGTGTTTTACCCGGGAGAATATATTTTATTTTCTTTTCAAAGGCGTGTACTTTATAGCGGCTTTGCGCCGCCGAAAACGTTGTTTTCTATAGAATGTATCGGATTACCGTGTGATTGTATCAGAATCCTACCAAATTCATCATATGACAGTTTAGTTTTTTCGTTCTTTCTTTTCAAGGCCGTCAGGAAACGATCCGGTAACATAGTAACGAAGAGAAATGATCAGAATAATAATTTACTAAAATAAATTATACAAAGAGTTTAATGTCACCGATTGGTATAATGTCCACAAAATGTCACCGATTTTTAAATAACCGTTTTTAATTCTTACGATTTTTTCCAATATAATATTTTGTAAAATTATAAAACTCTCATATATATTATATATAAAACGCAATTGTAGTAACAAAAAAACCTAAATGTATTAATGAATCCCTGATTTTTTATTCCACCATAACTTAAAACTCTTAAACCGATTTAGAGTGTGTGATATTGTTAGAATCGTTATGTCTTTCCAAGTATCATAGGTACCTTAACTGTTAAAAATTATTAAAAAATACTTGTCTAAATGTTCAAATATCAATAAATTAATATAAATATATCGTGTTTAGTGTCAAATGAAAGGTCTGATTAAGTACATTCCAAAAATATACATCTATGTATATCTTTGAATAAATACATAAATCACAAATATTTCATAAAAAAACCGTAATAAAAATAATTTTTAAAACAATATTTAAGTTTCTGTAACGGCATTCGTGTTTTTTATTCTTTTCAATATATTTACTTGTAGATATTTAAGGTCAGGTTATGTTTAAGGTAAAATTACTTATTAGTGTAAAACACGCATGAGAAATTTGCAATGAGGTGCCCAATTCAATCCTGGCGATGCTGCAGGAGGAGCTAATGCAACATTAGCTCGGGCAATTTATCACTATGCGGTGCCTAAATGGACGTTGCGAACTGATGTCTGTTAAGGAACGTCTGCCTCAGACCACGTATCATTAATTATGTGTTCGGAATGGGACAGATAGCAAGCCTAGAGGCGGGCGCTGTCGTCACTTAAGCGATCAATCAATCCATTCAAACGCTTTTTACCATGAATTTACGAGATACTTTCATATTTTATCAATGACTAGCTGTTGCCCGCGGCTTCGCATCGCGTAAAGTTTGAATCGAACTGTTAATTTAAGTAGAGTGGCGTTTATTTGTGTTTTTAGACGCTGCCTTTAGATATATAGTGCAAGACGCCCCTCACATATGCATGCTACCTTCCGATGAACGCTGACTTTGCTGGGCTAGCCTCCGCGCCACGTCGCCCGCTAAGTATTTCGAGGTGCTTGCACGCGTTAATAATTTCATGATATCTCCTTAATTATACCACCTAAAAACTCACAGGAAATTGCTAGTTTGATCTCCATTTAATACCCATGATAATGGAAATATTTATTTTGATAAGGATACATATTTTATTGTCTTAATGCCTTTAATGTCTTCAACAAACCTTGCCTGCTTATTTTTTTATTTTTTTGAGACATAAAAGCAGTTACTGTCGCTTAGATATAAAACTTTGATATACACTGTTGCAGACTTTTTTATAGTTATCCTTGTTTATGTCATACATCTACATATATTTTTTTTCTTCTTTCTTTCTTCATCCGATGTTTTTGTCATACATTGCTGTCACATATACCTTTCGTCCTTTCGTCACGACCTTTTCGTCAGCGCACGCCGATAAATCAACTTACAGGTTCATTTTTCTCCGAGTTGACCACCAAATATCTTAATTTTGTAATGAAAACGCCGTCAACACAATCACAATAAAATTTTGCACATAGCACTCATCGATAATGTATCTTTCCAATTTGTAAATCGGATAAGTAGTTTTGAAGATTAACTCCTACATACAACTTATAAACATACAAACTTACAAACTTTAATTATTAGTATAGATTGCGGTCACTCCATATTGTAATAAGAATATTGAAACAGACGGGTCTTAAACAAAATATATATCTACTCTCTACTACCTTAGCTACTACTTTTTCTACAAAAACACGGATCATATCATATCGGAGTTATATCAAAATTATGGATAAAAGTAAATAGGAAATTGTATAATATTATCCACATAGGTTAAGATATAGTGTTCAAAATGTCAAAAATTCTTGGAGCGAATGTCGTACTCACCGTGGAAGAGTACTCTCGTCGGAGGCCATCCTGGGTGTAGAATCAGGTCACGCTTACCATAAAAATGCACTGTCATCGGAACTGACCAATTGTAAAATTTAAATGACATACGGTGAAAGAAGGTGGTTTTAATTCAGCTTGTAAGATTTGACGAACAAACTGACAAACATTGCAAGATAAGTAAAAAGCTTGTAAAAACAATTAATTTCTCACGATAATAATTTGTTTCCGTACATTTAAAATATTTTACTATACCGATACCCTTATTTTTTAGCGTCCATTCTGCTCGACTTTGGAACCAGCTTCCGCATGCTATTCGTCATGCAACATCCTTGCCCTGTTTCAAGGCGTTACTGAAAAAACATTTTCTCCCTCAAAATATCAACTAAGAACCAACCCTCCCCCTATCCCCTCCCCCCTTCCCCCTTTCGTTGGGTTGTTGACTAGATAGAAGCATAAGAACTTTGTAATATCTATCATTTTATATAAGCAGTTATTTTTATTATTATTTATCTGTAGTTTCTATGTATTTATTATTATAATATACATATATTATATTATAAATTATATTTTTTTATGTATGTATGTATATTTGGATGTATGTATATGTATATTTATGTGTATATGTTTATGTATGTGAGCTGTATTGATACTTTTATTTAATATTACACGGTTGGCTGTAAGAAATCGTGAAACGATAAGCCCGCCGTTTGTACTAAGTTAAAATAGAATTTAAGTTTTCTTTACCCATGTAATTTTTTTTGTTAGTACAATAAAGGTATTTTTCATTTCATTTCATTTTCATTTTTTTTTATTTAATTCATCAGATTATAATAATAACCCTTAATTCACTTAAAAAACGTAAAAAACGGTTAAAATCATTAGTCTACGAGGTTCGTCCAGAAACGAACCCTCTTCAATGAAGTTCTTCAAACATTTCCCCGTGAAAAGCTACATTTCGCTAATCAACTACTAAGTCGTATGCCTCTAAGTCGTATTTTGTATATCCACTTAATTGTCAAATAAGCAATTCATTTTAGGTGGGACAAACGAGAACCCCAATAAGTATTCGATTAAATGCAAATTTTTATTTCTATGTCATATACTATTTCTATATTAATATATTTAACATCCTTTGTAAGTAGTAAGTATCTATCATACTTCCATGTATTATATTTTGTATATGTATATTTTTATGAATGTATCGTGTATGTATGTCAAAATGTATCGGTATGTAATTTACCGCAAGACACATATTTCGACCTGGAGCACAAAAGATATGAGAACACTAAAATGTTGTTCCAGCACACATCCACTTTCTTTGGCCTATCCGGCCTATGACAGTAGAATGTAAACTTGAACAAACCTGCAACTTTGTCAGTATTGCCAGTCGTCTAATTGAGATTTACCCAGTATAAGTTTAGTGCTTCTCTATTTACGAGGTAAAAGATATACAACTTTGCGTTAAGTTGCTGCAGTATTACAATATACGTAAACAGTATTTTCATAGCATAGCATATATTGAGACAATAGTATTTAAAAAATACTTTTGTCCTTCTAATTCAGAAGCAACATTAAAAAGATTCTTCTTTTATAACTTTCAATTTTACCTATATTTTAACTGTGTTTCAATGTGACAGTGCTGCTGCACCCGAGGGTTGGGTCCCGACGAGGGGACTCTTCAACGGTCAACAGCAAAGAAACGAAATTGTGTATACGCATTGTCTCGGCAAAATAGTTGTATTTAGAATTAACTACCAATAATATTAATATTAAAATATTCATAATACCGTAAACATTCCACACAACAAAGCCGTGAATATATGTATTCTACAGTTTTGAATAAGGGAATCACTAACATAGTATATTAAAGAAACCATGGATACGAGAGAAACCATGGAAACGAGAGGCAAGAAAAATAACAACAAAAACAAAAGTCACATATTTTGTTTTAAAAATTTTCATTCTTCACAATGTAACAAATAGAAATAATTGAATTTATAATTAATTTGAGCCACATTGAAAGTGGAATTATAAAGTGACAAGAAAACAGTTTTTTATTCAACCTTCAAGCGGTAGAGACAAAAATAATAGTCAGTGTTCGGAAAACTTTCGATAATTGAGTGCACAAGAGAGAACTTCGCGAGACCAGACTTCGACAGGACCGAGTTTATAACCCGACCCCGACGATATCTACGCTTCGCAGGACAGTACTGCTCTTCAAACGGTAAGCGACAATAACAGCTTATACCTTGATGCCTCAATTATGCGAGCGGCTAGATTTACAAACTAGTGGAGACTAGATCGATCTTATAGGAAAAGAGATCGCTGCGGAATCTGCAAAAGGAGACCGTACGATACAAGAGCTTAAGGTCACCTTGTATCGCAACTCGCCGAGGAGAGACACGCCTCTACGAGTACCTGGTGTGCCATCGGCAGTAAAACGCCGGTTCACATCACCCCTGGGTGCCACCAAAATTGCACCTTGTCGTTCTATGGCTACCCTAAAATAAGGTGGCAGATTTTCGATCGGTTTAACCGCTGACCGCTGGATTTGCCACTACATAGAATCGTTGGTCCTTCGAGCCGGATTCTGGACTAGATACTACAAAAAAAACCGCTTAGGAGCTAGATTAAAATCAGAAAAAACAGAGAGGAAATATTTTTCTGAAAAATATAAAATTTGCAAATAAACCGTTGAAACTCGCTCAAACGGTTTAAAATCAATACCGGACGGCACAACGTTGCCTACCTACCACAACCTAACGATATAGTGGTAACAAATCAATTGATAAGATGTCAAAAAACGGCACGCCAGCCCGCAAAAGCGAGCGAATCGCCGCCAGAAACGTAGACGGAAGCGCCGAGCACGACGCCACGAGATCACATGATGATACCGGCGCCACGATCGTTCCCCAGACAGCGCCGTCTATAGCCACATCGACGACGAGCCGCCGATCATCGAGATCGATGGCCGCCCGCATCGCGACACTGCAAATCGAAGCCGAGATACACGCCGCAGCAGAACGAGCACGCTTACGAGCCGAGACCGCCGCCGCGGACAACGCTGCGGACGCAGCCGCCGCCAAGGCCGCCGCGGACGCAGCCGCCGCCAGGGCTGCCGCGGACATCGATGTGGCTGCCGCCAGGGCCGCCGCCGCCGCACAGCGCATAAAGATAGAAGCGCTAGAAGAGAAACTTGAGCTCCAAAAACGGCTTATTCAAGCGCAGATCGAGGCGGAAGATGATGACGACTACGATGGCGACAGCCGCCGATCGAGGAAGAGACAGGACGAGAAGAGCCGAGCCGCTGCGTCCCAAGCTTCGTTTCGCCCCACGTCCGCGTGGCTAGACACGCTGCAGGAACCGTCGCGTCCGACTCAACCGTCAAACAATAACATTGTAAAAATAGACCATGTCCCGAATGTGCAAAAAAGTGCTGTGAATGTATCAGTGCAACCCCACCCTTCTGAGTACGCCTTAAGTCATGCTCGCGCCCATTTGTTGAAAAACTTACCAAGGTTTTCAGGTGATCCACGTGAGTGGGCTATATTCGCAGCTCTATTCGACCTAGGTACAGAGACCTGCGGCTTTACCGACGCCGACAACTTGGTACGGCTACAACAGAGTCTGCAGGGCGCCGCGCGCAGAGCGGTCCGTGCGATGCTCGTAGATCCACGGAATGTCGCCGAGATTCGCCGCACGCTCGAACGTCGCTTCGGCCGCCCCAGCGCAAGGATTGACGAGCTGATGCGAGAGGCTCGCCGAACGCAACAAATATCGGTCAGTGACCCCTTGTTCAAACTTGTGGAATTTGGTACTGTTGTGTGTAATGTTGTACATTCGCTGAAGAATATGGGACACGATAGCTATTTGATAAATCCACAGCTACTGCGGGAATTAGTAAATAAATTACCGCAACACTTACGGTTGCAGTGGTTCTCAACCAATAATGGAGATCACCCAACTTTACTACATTTTAGCATATGGTTAGAAGGAATTGTAGATGCGGCAGCACAAGACGACTCGCCGCCTGCATTTTCTAACTTAAATACATCGAAAAATAACAATAGATTTCCACAAAACAACAAAAAGTACACGCATAATACTACTGAAAGCACACACATCGAGTGCGCAAAATGCAAGAAAAACAACCACCGTACACCCGATTGTAAGTTTTTGTTAGCCATGTCTGTACACGATCGCTGGGAATGGGTCAAACGGGATAAATTATGTATCCGATGTCTTATTAAGGGTCACAACTTAAAAAATTGTAGAAAATCAGGGCAATGCGGGAAGGACGGATGCGTACAGCCGCACCATGTGCTTCTGCACTCCGACAAAGGGAAAACAAACAAGTCTGAACCCGCGCCGGTAGAATCCGAATCACATGACAAACCTAGCCCTTCGACGAGCGCCGTGACCAATACGTGGAATGAAGCTACTGAGATGCTGCTACGCGTAGCTACCGTAGAATTAAGAGGTCCCCTGGGCTGTTATACCACTCTCGCCCTACTGGACGAAGGCAGTACTATCACCCTCTTAGAGGAACAGATAGCAGATAAAATAGGAGTAGAAGGACCCCGGAGTCCACTAAATTTAGTAGGAGCCTCCGGCATGGCTATTCAAAACGCAACTACGCGCCGCGTAAACGTCGAGATCCGCGCCGTAAATACAAATCGGTTTTACGAAATGAAGAATGTTCGTACGATTAAAAATTTAGAATTGCCGACCCAAGTCTTTAAAGCCCAAGCTATGACCGACAAATGGCCGCATCTAAAAAACGTGCCTTTATGCGACTTTAACGGACGGCCCAAACTGTTGATCGGAATTGATCACTGGGACTTATTTATTCCCAGGACAATTCGGGCCGGTCCGATAGAAGGCCCGACAGCAACATCGTCTCGATTAGGCTGGACTTTGGCTGGTGCGTCAGGGCACAAAAGATCTTCAGATACGCAACAAGTAAACACCCTTTGCAACGACGATAAAGTCGACGAGTTAGTGCGGAGTTATTTCGATGTCGAAGACTTAGGTCCCCATTCGAGGAAACATCGTCAGAACACCAATCAGAGGGCAGAACAACTCCTACAGGCAACTACCCGTCAGGTAGGTGCACGCTGGGAGACCGGCCTACCTTGGAAGACTGACGATATTTCAATGCCGCCCAGCCGCGATATGGCTGAAAGGCGTCTAAAGTCGGTAGAAAAACGCCTAGAAAAAGACCCTATACTATCTCGACAATACTCGGAAAAAATGAGCGACTTCATCGCGAAAGGTTACGCCGTAAAACTATCTGAAGCAGAAATAAACACCGAAAACAACCGAATATTTTACATACCACATTTTCATATAACAAATCCCAATAAGCCGGGGAAAATGAGGCTCGTTTTCGATTGCGCCGCCAAAGCTAATGGCGTTAGCCTCAACGACAACCTAATATCTGGACCCGACCTCCTTAATCCCCTAATGGGAGTACTATTTAAATTCCGTCAAGGACTGATAGGATTTGCTGCAGACATCAAAGAAATGTTCCTTCAGGTTAGATTAACGTACGCGGACTCACAGAGTCAACGATTTTTATGGCGTGATATGGACACCTCTAAACAACCAACCGAATATCGTATGCAAGTCGTGTTATTTGGCAGTACTTGCTCTCCATGCCTCGCGCAAAATGTAAAGAACCGGAACGCAGAACGCTTCTCAAATGACTTTCCTAACGCGGTAAAAGCTATAACGGATCGCCATTATGTGGACGATTACCTTGATAGTACGAACGATATCGAATCTGCCAAAAAACTGATTCGTGATGTGTCGCGTATACATCAATCAGGCGGGTTTGAGATCGTAAACTGGGCCAGCAACGACACTCGTACTTTAAACGAAATTCCCGTCGAGAGGCGATCAAAAACAAACGTGGCGTGGTCAAATCCAGATGACAACGTCGAGCGCATACTCGGGCTTCAATGGGACCCAAAAACAGACAAATTATTTTTTGATACTAATTTTAGGAAAATAAAACCCGACATATTGAACGGAACAATTATTCCCACCAAACGACAGACATTACAGGTCATTATGTCAGTGTTTGATCCACTCGGCTTCTTGGGACCTCTAGCAATAAAGGCAAAAATTCTGCTACAGGATATATGGTTAGAAAAGGTTGACTGGGACCAAGCGATCGGTAGTAATTCCTTCACGAAGTGGCAGACATGGTTAGAAGAACTAAAACACATAAAAGACTTTCAAATACCACGTAGCTATCAATATGCAGGAATAAAATCTAACGAACCGACGCAATTGCATATTTTCGCTGACGCCAGCCAACAAGGATATGCAGCGGTCGCGTACGCGCGTTATATAGACACCGACAAAAAAGCATGTGTTGTATTTTTAATAGGTAAGAATAAAGTCGCACCGCTAAAAGCTATGTCCATACCTAGGCTTGAACTTCAAGCAGCTACTTTAGCGAGCCGCCTAGCGGAAATGGTAAAAACGCATCACACATGGACGTTTCAGGAAACGTATTTATGGAGTGACAGCAAAACAGTATTGTCGTGGATCCGTTCCGACCCACGGCAATATCAAACATTTGTCGCCCACCGTCTCGGTGAGATAGATCAACTAACCAAGTTAACACAGTGGCACTGGGTTCCCACGGCGGACAACCCAGGTGATCTCGGTACTCGAGATACCGCCGACAACTTTGACTTAGAAAAAATACGCAGGTGGACCACCGGTCCCGATTTTCTAAAGCTAGACCGAGAATTATGGCCCACTGAGAAATCCACTTCGCAAACAATCGAACCAGACGTAGAGTTAAAACGCATTGTGGCTACGGTCCTTCAAGTACCGAGCCCGCCCTTGCTAGATATAAATAGATTTTCTAGATTAAATAGACTTTTAAGAAGCACGGCATGGACGTTACGGTTCATAGACCGTTGCCGGCACCGAGGGAGTCACGAACCGTTTCTATTCCCAGCCGAACTAGAACGCGCCGAATTATATTGGATACAACAAGCACAATTAAGTAGTTTTAAATTAGAAATAGACGCCATTAAAAATAATACCGTATTGTCGAAAAATACAAAATTAATCAATCGTAACGCCTACCTCGACCACGAAAACGTGTTACGAGTAGGAGGACGAATAAACGCAATTAAGGGCGTCGCATTAGAGGTAAAGAAACCCCCAATATTGGACGCGAAACACCCCTTCACCCAGTTGCTCATACAACATCAGCATGAAGCGGCGGGACACAAGGGACGCGAATTCGTTGCCAACGAACTACGGCAACGGTTTTGGATATTACACCAACGCGGCGCGATTAGGAAAATAACCTTTAATTGCCTTAAATGCAGGATCGACCGAGCAAAACCAATACCACCAAAAATGGGAGACCTCCCTGAACTTCGATTAGAGCATCACATTCGACCGTTTACAAACATAGGGCTGGATTACTTTGGTCCGATCGAGGTTGCTGTCGGTCGCCGGAGAGAGAAAAGATATGGCGCACTTTTCTGCTGCATGAGCACTAGGGCGATCCATGTCGAGATCACGAATTCACTCTCTAGCGATTCGACGATGATGGCCATAAAACGCATGTGTGCGCGCCGTGGAACCCCCGCTGTCATTTATTCTGACAACGGAACTGGGTTTCACGGTTCAAATAATGAACTGAAAGCCGCCATTCGCGAGATAGATTGGGACGATCTGCGATCGCAGAGCGCCATGAAACGGATCGAGTGGAAATTCAACACACCGGCTGCCCCGCATATGGGCGGATTTTATGAGCGGTTGGTACAATCTATAAAAAAGGCACTCTATGCCACCCTAAAAGAGAAAGCTCCCCGCGAGGAGACTCTCGCCACACTAATGACAGAAGCTGAAAATTCAGTGAACAGTCGGCCTCTAGTCCATGTGTCGTTAGACAGCCTGGACGCGGAGAGCCTGACACCGAATCATTTTTTAATAGGCTCATCATCAGGCAGATTGAATTTCGGAGTCATAGATTCAGACAGCCTTTGTTTGCGAAAACAATGGCAAATCGCCCAAACCCTGGCCAACCACTTCTGGAATCGGTTTGTCAAGGAATATCTACCTACACTTGCCAAACGGCCGAAGTGGCGGAACGAGGTCGCACCTATAAAGGAAGGCGATTTAGCCTTCTTGGTAGACCCTCAAACCCCGCGCAACATGTGGCTCAAGGGTATCATCGAAAAAACTTTCCCTGGAAAAGACGGACAAACCCGTTCCGTCGCAATAAAATGCCGTGGTAAGATATACCAGAGACCAACTACTAAGATAGCTGTAATCGCCGTTCCCGACAACAGGTAAACTCCTACAGTCGTTTACGGGAAGGGGAGTGTCTCGGCAAAATAGTTGTATTTAGAATTAACTACCAATAATATTAATATTAAAATATTCATAATACCGTAAACATTCCACACAACAAAGCCGTGAATATATGTATTCTACAGTTTTGAAAAATAACAACAAAAACAAAAGTCACATATTTTGTTTTAAAAATTTTCATTCTTCACAATGTAACAAATAGAAATAATTGAATTTATAATTAATTTGAGCCACATTGAAAGTGGAATTATAAAGTGACAAGAAAACAGTTTTTTATTCAACCTTCAAGCGGTAGAGACAAAAATAATAGTCAGTGTTCGGAAAACTTTCGATAATTGAGTGCACAAGAGAGAACTTCGCGAGACCAGACTTCGACAGGACCGAGTTTATAACCCGACCCCGACGATATCTACGCTTCGCAGGACAGTACTGCTCTTCAAACGGTAAGCGACAATAACAGCTTATACCTTGATGCCTCAATTATGCGAGCGGCTAGATTTACAAACTAGTGGAGACTAGATCGATCTTATAGGAAAAGAGATCGCTGCGGAATCTGCAAAAGGAGACCGTACGATACAAGAGCTTAAGGTCACCTTGTATCGCAACTCGCCGAGGAGAGACACGCCTCTACGAGTACCTGGTGTGCCATCGGCAGTAAAACGCCGGTTCACATCACCCCTGGGTGCCACCAAAATTGCACCTTGTCGTTCTATGGCTACCCTAAAATAAGGTGGCAGATTTTCGATCGGTTTAACCGCTGACCGCTGGATTTGCCACTACACGCATTAAATTATGATAACCCGTTCTAAGTTTTACCGTGACAGGGCTGCTGCACCCAGGGTTGGCTTCCAACGAGGGGACTCCTCAACTATCAACAGCACAAATACGAAATTATGTATAGCATTCAATTGTGATGCCCGTTTTAAGTTCTACTATGACATGGCTGACGCAGCCAGGGTTGGCTCGGGACAGAGCATTTTAATAAAAGCTTATTTTAAAAAAAATGTGTTTTTACCAATAACTTATTACAACTGCACACTTTACCTTATGTACGAGAGCAGGATAATGCCCGCTGCCAAAAACATATTTAAAGTTAATAATATTGGAAAATTCATTATTAGACAGGCATATTCATTCATAGACATCACATCAGACATCGTCTACAGATAATTTTTAAAAATCAGCAAGTGGTCTACGGGACAAAAAGGTTTGGGTAACTCTACTCTATATGCTGAATTCTTATGCTATTAGCATACATGTCATGTGTGCCAATTCCTTTATCCTATATGTGCATTATTCACTACATCCAGCGACATTTTAATAAGATGTAAGTACTTATGCAGATTTATTCATTTGCATTTTATCTCGTGTAATGGCACAACCGCATATTAAACATTTTACTGCGGAAATGACGAGTGTTACGCTGATAACTTTATGATTCCCTCGTGAATAAGAGAAAGCTCGCATTTGGTACTAAAGTTGCTCTAACCACTAACGACATTAAGGAATGCAACAAAGTTAGATGAATTTTTCTCAGAAGTATAAAACACTTCAATTTCCCATTGTAGCATTAATATGAATGGAATAATGAGGCAATCAATTTTTAGATTACAGCAATATAATTCAAAACCCCATGTTGAATAGTGACCGTAAACAAAGAGTTGTATAAAGTATCCTCAGAAATTTAAGTAATATTTATTTAGTTTTCTAGGATCGGTATTATCGGATTTAGGACTTTTTAATACGTTTAAAAGGCTGCCATTTTGAAACAAAATAGCGTCTATCTCGTCGGATTTTTTAATCTTGTATTAAGATGAACTATATTTATACATAATTTGTTCCTAATAAGTCTTGTAGTTTTTGAGATACAGTGGGTACAGACAAAAAGACACACACACATAAACAGATGTTTTCCATTTGGATTATCAAAATCTCAAAATGAGGAGATCCGGTGCAAACTTGAATTCCAAATTTCGCTCAAAAACCTGACTTTCCCTATTTACATACTTCGTGTACAGCAATGTACTTTTTGGGACAGTAAAATTTATATAAATATTTTTAGCCTAATTTTATGTTTTGAAAAATTATGTATTTTCTCTACCATAAACTATTTTTTTTAGGTCTTCGTTGTCGAGGAAAAAATACAGAATGTCGGAAAGTTGAACATAAGAAATCCTTAAAATATGCATTTCTAAATGTATACCTATATATTGCTAAAGGAACTTTTAAAATACAATAAACCTGGTAAAACGTTGGGTGAGGTTTCAAGTACTTACTAAAAAAATATTTATCTTTCGCATTGCTTATATATGCCCAAAATGCGACAACAGTTGCGATAAGCCCTGAAAACTAGTGTGTAAATATAAATTTTATATAATAAGTATGGTAAGCGAAATAAATTAATTCTGCAAAAAGTATAAATGTTTATTGAATCTCACAAAATGACTATAATCTTAGGCATTTTGTATATTTATGCAACACATAGGTAAAAGTTTAGCATAGCTATTAATATTCATGTGCTCATACTGATGGAAAAAATCAGGGACGTACTTACCAAGGAGTCATCCTTAGGAAAATAATTATATAAAGTTGTAAATTGACCATGCGCAGAAATATCATGTTCTTATCTATAAATTGCTGTTACACACAAAATTACAAATTATATATTTTGAGTGCTTGTCTCTCTCATGGGCCCGTTAGCTCCCAAGACCCATTATGTCCGATGGTTCTTAAAGGGTTAACACCTGAAACGACTCAAACTCCCCAAATTACATACTAATGCTTATATTTGACTTGCAGGCCGCCGAAAACCTATCAGCTTGGCTCGGTTTCCAGGATACTTTGTCAGTGTCCGCTATAACAACCATATTCACCGCGTGTGGTTACGATTCAGCTTGGTTCCAAGAATCCGAATTGTACGGAGCGTGGTGCAATGCCCTCGGCCAAGAAGCACGCCAAATCGGGGAGTATTATTACGACCTGCAGTTCCAGGCCATGTCAGAATACTACTTGGAAGTCACTAGAAGAGTAGGCTGCGTCGCTCTTCAGGACCTCTGGGAGAGGTTCGCCCAGGTCACCGGAGACACGAACGCTTCTAATTAGAGCGAATCGGTGGTCGCTTATTTCTCCCACGACGGCATTATCATGAGTATCTACTCGGCTTTGGGTTTGCTGAATGACGATCCAGTAATATTGGCCTCTAACTACGCGACTCAACAAGACAGAGAGTGGAAAACAAGCCACCTTGTCCCATTCGCTTCCAATTTCGCCGCCGTTCTTCTGGAATGCCAGGGAGAATATGAAGTGCAATTCTTGAGGAACGAAAAACCCTTCGAAGGGATTCCTAACTGCCCTGGAGGATTATGCTCGTGGGAGAACTTCAGGAGTTTCGTTAAACCAGTCTCTGACTCCTGCAATTTTGACGACTTCTGCTCTGATTAACGATTTTTAAAATAATAATTTATTATTCAGTGACATACGTACATGCATATTAATTCAAGTGGCAAAAAAATCGGGTAATAAATTAGTTCACTTTGCACCTATTTTTATTTTGTGCGACATTAGGCGACACTTGGACTGAAATTGGAAAACTGCCGACTTAAGCTGATCGTTTTGTTAGTAAGGAAAAATAACGAAGAATTAATAGCGAAATTACATGTAAATATTGAAGAAATATTGGAGAATTATAACAGAAATAACTTGATAAAGCGGAGATTTAATGGAGAAAACTAAAAAAAAGATTTAAAGGAACAAACTGCTAGCGCCGGGCTCGGGTGGTTTGTAGTTGGAAACTCTGATCAGCTCATCATAACAAAATAAAACTAAATAGCGAAAAAAAATTATAAATTCGATAATCCGTTTAAAAGTTGCGTCCTAAGTCTTTCAGTTTATCGGACTGTGCGTTATAACTAAAGAACGCAAAGATTTAACCACTTCATGCTTCACATACGTAATACTGATTCGAAACGGAGTGAGAGAAATTTCGTTGAAATAATTATAGGTAAGTACCTATCACTGTACAAGGGCTTTAACATCTTGATTTAACTGTAGTCAAACAAAATAAAATGTCTGGCTTGATACGGCGATATCACCAAAACTTGAAACTTCTG
This sequence comes from Micropterix aruncella, assembly GCA_944548615.1. NCBI lineage: Eukaryota > Metazoa > Arthropoda > Insecta > Lepidoptera > Micropterigidae > Micropterix > Micropterix aruncella. The sequence continues at coordinate 6,266,157 of OX155958.1, forward strand.
CCACCTCAAACGATGCTTATTGAGTTTATGTGCGACTCCTACAAATTTTTTTTTTACTTACAATGTTCAGATGTTAGGTTTCCTGAAACTAGAAAAAACATCGCAGAGTAGACTCTTACGTCGATTGACGAACGAAGTGAAGGACAACAGTTTGAAACGTCTCTCATCTTGAATAATAACAACATCAATATAAGCATGGATTCCAATAAGGTTAGGTTGTTAACACCGCCAAATTGCTGGGTATTTACGCTATAAGAAAAATCAAATTTCTAGCCGGAGAACAAGCCGCAACTAGAACATACTATGCGTGATTTCATTCGCAGATGGCTTATGGTATTTTGACCTGGGGTAATGCACCAGATAGTAATCGTATTTTTATCCTGCAAAAACATGCACTCAGAACGATATGTGGGTTAAAAAGAGGAGATCACTGTGCTCCGATCTTTAAAAATAAAAAAATATTGACTGTGAAATGTGAATTTATTTACCAGCGTTTAGTTAATGCGAGAGCAAATTTGGAAGGCTACGAAAAGCACTCGAATTTTCACGAACATAACACACGCAATAAGAATAACATCGTGATTCCAAAAGTCTATTGTATTGCTCGTATTGCTCTATCTCGTTCGCATGAACTAAATTTAGTTTTATTTCACAATGAAACGCAATCGGGCCCATTATTCTAATATAATGTTCTCGTAGCAGATGAGACTTGCCCTTTCGACAGGAATTAACTAACTATATCAGTATCGCCTCAACACAGGTTACTTCCTAGTCAGGTGGAAAACCATTATAATATGTCAAAGAGATGAATCTTGTTTCCGAGCTAGGTTAAGAATATGTACACTAAATGAAATATGTTGTTGTATTAAGATAAGGATTTATTGTATTTTGTAAATTATATTTTAAAATTATAGATAAATATTTAAGTAAATAAAATATTATAACTTATATACAACAATAGAATAATATTTGTTTTTTTTAATATATAGTACATTTACTTTATCGTACTGTACATACGTAACAATTAAAATAAAGTCAATTTAAATGAATACTTAGCAACTATACAATATTACTTTATAATTTCAGAAAGAATATTTTCATACTCATTTCTAGTGGAAGAGTTCAAGAGCCAATGTGAAACCCGTCCCTTGTACAGGTGGTCGGTTCCATTTAATATCTGTCCTACCTTCTCTCTAAAAAGTTCCTGGAATTTAGAATTTTCTTAAAAACATACAGCATAAAAAAATACGTATAAGCATAATATATATATATATATATATATATATATAGCAGTAACAAAGCCAATGATGTTTTAAATTATTTGCTATATAAGGATTACAAAATATGCTAAACAGTACAAAATAAATAAAACCAAAAAGAATTTAAAAGTAACAGTTAAAATCGCTAGGTGCGAGTGTATGGATGTTAGTGTGTGTTTGTGTGATGGAGAGCGTGTATGTGTGAGGGTGTGTATGTGTGTGTTTGTATGTGTGTGTGCGGGTATGTATGTGTGTGTGGGTGTGTGTGTCTGTAGTGCGAATGTGCTTGTGAGTGCTTGTGCATGCTAATTCAATCCGATCTGATAATCAGATTTTCACGTACCTCCTTAACAAAGGATCGACTATTCTGATGGTTAAATATGTCAATATCGTTAAAGCATACATTGTATGCATGCATAACGCGCGGCAATAACGAATTGGAACCATAGTTAGTGTTGAACCTTGGTACGTAAAAAGTTGAGTGAGCACGTGCGAGTCGGGAAGGCGCTCGTATGCTCACCCTACTCAGGAGGTATGAACTGTCCAACCCAGTATGAACAATTTTATGTAGAAACGACATATCTGATACTACTCGCCGGTCCTCTAATGTCTCTAAACCGTAGCGTTGCAGACCTTCAGCGTACGACAAGCCGTTGGAAAATAAGCGGTAATTTAGATGACGTATAAATCGTTTTTGAATACGCTCAATCCTCAGCTTGTATGTAGCATACTGTGGAGACCAAATATTAGAAGCAAATTCAAGCAGGCTGCGTACGTATGCAACATAAACCGTTGTCAAAGAATGAGTGTTTTTAAGAGGTCTACAAACTCTCATAATAAAACCGAGGGTGCTGTAAGCCCTGTTGACGACTGAATCAATGTGCTTATCCATTAAAAGCTTGCGATCTAAGATGACTGCTAGATCACGCACTCGATCTACTTCCAGAATTTCATCATTGCCAATTGTATATTTAAAGTTAATAATATTGACATTTCGCGAAAATGAGAACATTTAAAGAAAGTTTACGCTGTTCACAAAAGCGAGTGAAACGATTCAGATCTTCCTGGATCAGTTGACAGTCGCCATGGTTCTTCACTTCCATGAAGATTTTCAAATTATCTGCGTAAAGGAGATAGTCGTTAATATAAACATTAAATCAAAGGCCCTAAATGGGATCCCTGTGGAACACCAGACTCAATGCCAAAGAAACTAGATCTAAATCCACCAACGACAACGGCCTGCCTTCGCTTGAAAACGTAAATTGCTATCCACCTTAACAGATCTCCATGTATGCCCATAGACGACAGACGAGCTATTAGCTCAACATGATTGACACGATCAAAGGCTTTTGAGAAGTCAGTATATATCGCGTCCACCTGAATACGCCGATCCATACGTCCCAAAGTATAATCAGTAAAATGAGCGAGGTTTGTAACAACCGACCGATTTTTAAGAAACCCGTGTTGGTGCTCTGTGAACGAGCTAGCGAGAGCTTGATATAGCTGGTCGTAAACAACCTTTTCCAAGAGCTTGCTAAAAACTGGCAATATTGAAATAGGCCTATAGTTTTCTACGCAGTTTTTGGCGCCTCCTTTATGTACCGGTACGACGATGGCTTCTTTCCAAGCAGAAGGAAATACGCCCTCATTTATAGAGCGTCGAAAGAGCAATGTTAGTGGCCGGGAAAGTTCCTTCGCACAGTTGATGGCAAAAATAGGTGGTATACCATCGCTACCAGGTCCTTTATTGCGGTCTAAATTCATAAGATACATTAGGACTTGAGATTCGATGATTTGGATATTACTTAAACCGCAAATTGTATCTAGATTAGAAAATGTTAGAAAAGGCTTATGGTGAATCAGTTCTATCCAAAACACGGATCTACGAGTGGTACAAAGCATTCAAGGAGAGCCGAGAGATCGTCGAAGACAACCCTCGTTCCGGGCGACCTTCGACCTCTTCAAAAGACGAAAATAGCGAAAAAGTCAAGGAAATTGTGCTCCGTAATCGCCATTCCAGCTTAAGAGAGATAGCACGTGACCTGAACCTGAAGTCTCATGAGTCCATTCGCTCGATTTTGGTAGATAAATTGGGCATGAGACGCATCGCCGCTCGGCTCGTTCCAAAGGAGTTGAATTTTCTACAACAACAGTACCGCAAACAAACTTCTTTAGACATGCTGGATCGCGTCGATTCTGATCTCACATTCATAGAACGCATTATAACTGGCGATGAGACATGGGTCTATGCATTTGATATGCAAACAAGTCAACAGGCATCAGAGTGGAGGACAAAAAACGAGCCAAAACCGAAAAAACCACGACAAAGTCGTTCAAAAGTCAAAGTGATGCTCATTGTTTTCTTTGATATTCGCCGTTTAGTCCATCACGAATTTATTCCAGAAGGACTCACGGTCAATAAGGAATATTATTTGGCCGTTTTGAAGCGTTTACGTGATAAAATCCGTCAAAAACGGCCTGAATTGTGGATCAACAATTCGTGGATTTTCCACGACGATAATGCACCGTCGCATAGAGCAGAAATTGTGACCGAATTTAAGGCCAAAAACGCGACAAATACAATTGATCAACCACCGTATTCACCAGATTTGGCCCCGTCGGACTTCTTTCTGTTCCTAAAACTAAAATTGCCTCTTCGTGGTACCCGTTTTGAGTCCATAGAGTCCATTAAAGAAAATTCGTGGAAGGAATTGAAGGCTATACCGAAAAACGCCTTCAAAAAGTGTTTAGAAGATTGGAAAAAACGCTGGCGAATGTGTGTTGCATCAAATGGGGACTACTTTGAACGTGATAAAATAAACATTGACGATTAAACGAAAATTGTGTGTTTTATTTAATAATTCCCGGTACTTTTTAGACAGAGTAGTATATGTAATATTATAGAGTTTAGGTGCAAGATATGTGTAGTCTCATTGTCCGTAAATAGTGCTAAAGTTTAATGTTGCAGTTAGGCCACAAGACCCATATGTTTAGGGTCGGTCAAACGCACGATTTAACACCCATCCGGCGGCATCCACGCAGAAGTGCGAGCCCGGGTAGGACTCTGGCCTGCGGGTCAGTCTCCCCTAGGAGTCAACCTTCGGGTGCTCTAGGACGGTTTGCGCACCGTGCGGTGTCAGCCAATCGATTGTGCATTCCGACTAACAGCCGAGGTAGTCTGGAAACGGTAATGTTTTCTATAGAACGGGGATAGTTGTTAATATTACGGCAACTGTTAACATTGAAACGACCATTCGGCCGCCTGATTCCGGGTGAACAGCCGGGCAAAGGATGCCGTGGTCCGCGATACGGCAGACACCGTATCATCGTATCATGGGAGATGGGAGAGGACCGCGCATACGACCTCGACCCAGTAACCAGTCAGTAGGTAGGAGGTATCCTGATGATTAATTCCAGATGGAGATATCCGTCCAAATTGTTAGTCAGGGGGCGAGGATTCTCGCTAGGAACTTTTGCCGGTGCCTTGCCCTAAGACGATGGCCTCTGACGGGCGAGTGGCGTAACTAGACAGTGGACTGTTTTCGTCCCAAGTCTTCTACGCTCACCTTACGGGAGACAGAAGGATCTAATATCGTTCAAACTTTCTGAGGTGACGGATTTGCCGGTTGTAGTCGACAGATCTAGTTGTACGTAGTCCTTATTTTTAATTATATCTGTTTGTCTTTGTATCTATTGGTGCGTTTGTGCCCTAATTTGTCTTTATCCGTATTCCTCACAAGGTCCCTCAAATAGCACAACCGCAATACTCTTCAAATATGAAGAAAGATTTTCGCCCGAATGACGAAAATATCTAGAGACAATTGCGTCATATTAAAGCTATGTCATTCTTTTTAATGATTTCGAAACACATGCAAATCCGTTGTGCAAACACTGAAAATCATATGTGATAAGCTAAAGAAACAAAATTATATCATATTTGTAATAAGGCTCAGATAAAAACATTATTTTATTGGTACAACTTATTTTTTGATATACTTATAACATTTGCTGTACTTTTTTTTCGACCAGTATTTTTGAATGTTATAATAATATTTTATACGCCTTTGAAAAACAACAAGAATTTTGTTTTATAGCAAATAAAACAATTTGTTTTAACTATTCTTGTGTGATTCCTAAACCTCCTATAACACCTGTGGTTCCTAAAAAATGCATTAATCAGTGCCAATTAATTAAGTAAAGAAAGAACGGAAACTGAATGTATCCTCATGACATTTCAAAAATAGCAACCCATTTACACACACACACACACACACACACCCTCTCACACACACACACACACACACACACACACACACTATACACACCCTTACATCACTGTCAATTTTTATTTATTTATTTATTTTACTTTAAATATAATGAAAAACACAACATGCTCAGCGCATACCCAACTAGGCCGAATATAGCCTGTATTTGGGCATACGACTTATTCTCTACTCGGCTTTGGGTACTCATATAGATACATATATACATAGGTACACACATACATATACATACATACACAAACATATAAATATAACAATCTAGATATACTATAGTATTAATATTTTGCATTATATTACAATACATTACATGTTGTTTAATATCTTATATAATATTATATAGTATAATAGTAAAGTTATGCAGAAATATTATTCTTTTAAGATATGACTTGCCGAAGTTTCTTCTCTATCCTTGAATGACCTATGTCGTCAAAAAGCCATTTTTTTTTTAAGAAAATGGTATTTTCTTTTTCTTATACTTTGTTATCAAGACAGTTGAATATTTTCGGTGCTATATAGTTGAATTGTCTTTGGCCAAATGAAGAATTTACTCGGGGAACGGCATAATTCAGACCTGCAGACCTGCAGATGCTGATCTTGTAGTTCGGTGTTGCTGGCTTCGTGGTCTTTTATCTGACAATATAAATTACCTATAAGTGTACAATGGTGAATGCAGATTTTTATTTTTATTACAAATTGTTTTTGTCTTTGGATCTATTTTACAAATATTTTTGAGTACTTTTGTTATTTAATGATTATTTAGTTGTTTTTTTTTTTGTTTTACTGTAACAATTTCTTAATATATCTTTCATAAAATATAAATCTTAAATTGATATAATTAAAAAACTGTTTTTTTTCTTGAAACACGCGCTGTCTAGTGGAGTGACGCAAATTCATTGCGTAAAAATAATTCATATATATTTTTTTGAATAAATGAAAAAAAAACAATATTATTTTCGAAACAACGTTTATATTATAGTACATGTATATTGTACGTTTATATTATAGACATGTATATTGTACATGTTTATATTTCCTCATTTATATTACCAAAATTCCACTAGAAGGCGGGATGGCCATTTTATTCGCTGATGATAACACTTTAGTTTCTAAAGAAAAGTCTTGGCAGAGTGTTTATTACGCCGTGGATGGTTTAGCCTAAGAAATGTAAATCGCTTACTTAAAAATAATCTGCGTACACTAAATCGTGATAAAACAAATCAAAACATGGACGTAATCATAATGACCTTGAGATTCATACTTGTAATCGAGATTTAAATTATATCTCAATCGTCAGTTATAAATTATAAGAAAATCTGATAAGATCTACGTTGAGAGGTGTCAAAACAACAGGCGAACCCGTCACCCCAGGGAGATGCAACTACATCGAGCCACTCTATCTCCCATGGAGTGAGCATAATAGACTTGGTGGTCAACACAATCCACGGTCGGCCTATGTCAGCCTCTGAGTCCAACGCCTTCGCGCGGGGCACTGGGAAGAGCAACCAGCGAGCAAACCTCGCGCCCCTAGTAACAGATTTAGACGGATTTCTCCATCCTCCAGATTCGATGTCGATTGCGCGGCCTCTTGATGTTAACGGTAATTTAGTTCGAACTCATCGCGGACTGAGGCGACCTTTGTAAGTCAAGCTCACTCGGGATCGGGTGGCTAACGAATCGTTTCTAAGGAAAGGTGAAGCTAGTTCATTATGATTCATGATGAAAGGCTAACACCGCTCCTTAGAAAACGCAGGCACCCCCGGTTATTCCCCGGATTGCGCAAGCGATTGGCTGATACAGCCCGGTACGCAAACCACCCTGCTTCGCCCGATGTGTTCCCCTGAAGACGCACTTCCTATCCCAACTCCCTGCGACTGCAAGTTCCATCAGCAGGCAGAGTTCACAGCGGCCGTTCCAGGTTCAGTACCTCTTGGAGTAGGCAACCGGATGGGAGCTGAGCAGTGAGTTGGGCCTACCCAAGGAATCACAAACAGGCCATTAGGAACAATTATGAACCAAAGTATATACAATACAAGCATACATAACAGCATGTACAAACACAAAGTCAATTAAAAGTAAAATAACCTTAACTGTACTCGAACTTGGTAAAAACGAAGTCGAGACGTTAGGCTGTAATTTAATTACCCAAAAGTTTAACGGACGTAACATTTTGATAATTATATAGTTTCAACCTATGTTATTATGTATCTATCAAATACAATTCCTAAAGTTGTTAAAGTTTTACTTTTTAAGGTGTACCATAGCCTTTAGCTAAGCTAGGCAGATTTTGCACTTGATACACCCTAAAATGTAAAGTCTAAAATAATGAATTGTTCTTACTGCAAGTAACCATAAGACAATATTTTAGCGACGTAATGTTACAGCCGCTTAAAAAAAATGGGATATGTTTATGATGCTATGGGATATGATGAAATTGTTATGAATTCTTATTAAAACAGTTATGAATAACAAGAACAATTATTTAAAGAATTATTTAACCCGACAGCCTTTACAAATAACAACTACTTACTGAAAGTTTACATGTTGGTGCAGTTCCGATGGCAATTTTAATTTCAATTTTAATTTCAATTTATTTCCAAAAAATCTTAACATATTGTAGAAACGTAATATCTAGGTCTATTTATAATATCCAAATTTATCACCACGTACATACAGTTCAACGTTCTTCATTATTGCTTTTATGACATATCGATATGCAACATTGTAGTACTGGCGATACTCAAAATCATTTTTAGGACGTACTTACTAAAACCACAAATTAAAATAATCAAGAAATATAAAATCAGAAAAAGTCAGAATAATTCAAAAATGCTAGTTAAAATTGACAAAAAAAATATGGCCAAAAATAAAAAAAATCATTTAAAATTAACAAACTCCTCGATCGAATAAAAAGCTATGTCTAATAAGAATTCTTTATGTAATTTTTTGAATAAGCTTTCCACTTGGATCGTTTTTAAACTTTCCGGTAGCCTGTTAAAGTAATATGGCCGGAGTATTTTGTGTCTTGCCTTGCTGTGTTTAGTTTAGTACATGGTATAAAAAAAAAATATTTCTCGTATTTTTAGTATGTGTATTTGAAAACTTTTTATAATGTGCTTCTTTATTCTTTGATAACTCAGTCAGTAACTTAAAGAGATAGAGTGAGGTTAAAGTGAGGATCCTTAGCCTTTTAAAAATGGGTCGACACGACTCTTCCCTCAATTTAATTTTATGGTGAGCATGACGTGATTCTACACCCAGGATTCGGCTCCCGACGAGGCCCCTCTGCATAGGGACCTTAACTGTCCAAATATTTAGTAAGTGGTTGTCTTAATGTCCAAATAAATTAAATTAGGTATATCGTGTTTACTATTGAGAGGTCTGATTGAGTACATTCCGGAATTATTCATGTATCTATATGGATAAATACATAAACCACAAATATTCCATAAAAAACCGTAATAAAAATAATTATATATATATATATATATATATATATATATATATATATATATATATATATATATATATATATATATATATATATATATATATATATATATATATATATATATATATATATATATATATATATATATATATATATATATATATATATATATATATATATATATATATATATATATATATATATATACAATAGTTCATTTTCTGTAATGGAAGTAGTGTTTTTATTATTTGTATTATATTTACTTGTTAGTCTATATTACTACATACGCTTTACACGTGGCTTCGCCCACTCCAAAGTCTCCTGCATAAAAAAAATGTGGGGAGGCGGGGGGGGAGGGGGTGGTTTGCGGAGGAGGGGGTTCAACAGAGGGAGGGGGCGGTAAGGGGTGGGAGAGTGGTTAGGGAGAGAGGTGGGAAGGGGAAGGGAGGGGGGGGGGGGGGGGTCAAATATTAACGCCGTCTATTAGCGCTTAGCTGAGAAATGAAACACGCTGCCCGAGGTAATTGCTGCGGAACCCACTCGGGTTCCTCCGCGGGCCGAGAGAGGCAGTCATCGATTTTATTTATGAAATTAATATTCACACGAAATCAGTCCTTGTGACTTGCCGGGAAAGTCTTTGGGTGACAACACCGTTTTTTTTATTATTTGAACTACGTATAATTTACGTCAACTTATTATAATTTACATCAACATATTTATTAGTACAACAAAGTATAATTTACGTCATATTACGAAAATCGGGATTTTGTCGCTTTTATGAATGACCAATAGTCAACCGAAGCCGTCAACGATCGGTATCCGGCCCTTTTAGAAAACCTGAGTAGAGTTCTGAAGTTCCGTGGAATCGAAAAGAAATTTGGCAGATTCTACTGACTATAAGTCAGAAAAAAGTAAGTCGTAGAGTAGGTAGAATATTTAAACATATCTTGAAAATGTAATTATATTATATAATATTTATATTATTCTGAAACGGCTAGGCTATTTTTTCTAGATTATTATGTATTATTTTGTAAAATATGTTAAAAAAAGGTATATTTTACTACAGAGATAGTTAGCTTTTTTCAACGTTGTGAACTTAATACTACAGTGTCCGCAGATAGACAACAGTATTCTGACCTTGTAGATTATAATGTCCAATTTCAATCCATCAGATAGTTAGATTACCTCATGTTGTGGCGTACCAAAAAGCCTTGCAAACCTAATGCTCAAACAAATAGGTTTAGAACAATCCGTCAACCACTGGAACAACACGCCAGGGTTGAATCATTCCAAAGCGCTAATTAAGGCTTACGACCGCAAGACGGCCCGGGAGGCCTTGTCGCTAAATAGGAACAATCTACGCATACTGGTGAGGGCGCTCACGGGGCATTGTGGCCTGAACAAACACATGTTCAACCTCAAGCTCAGAGACACAAAAATGTGCAGGTCCTGCCAAGGAGCAGAGGAAACTCCACAGCACCTCATGTGCGAGTGTGGCCCGCTGATGCGTAAAAGATACACCCACTTGGGTGGTCATTACCTCCAACCTGAGGAGGTAAAACAATCTGGCGCCAAAAGCTTGCTGCGGTTCTTAAATGGCACAAGGCTTAGCGCAGAACTATAGTAGGTGGCGAACACAATAGATCAGCAGTGGTCGCAGTGTTACAAGGCTCATAAAGACCTTAGAAAAGCCCCACTCAACAAATAAAAAAAAATAACAAAATGAGTACAGTGTTACATAATAACTAACATTTATTAACTATAGCAAAAGGTTTAATAGAAAAAAAATACTATGAAAAGTATCAATATTTTTCCATAGTATTTTTAAATATATTTTCAGCACTTTTTTATTTCTTGTTGTAATGCAAATATATAATGAGAGTATACAATTTCAGAACTTGGTATTATGAACAAAAATCAATCAATACCAGAAAATTAATACATCGCATAGTTCAACGGCAATGTTGCCTAACTAGGCTGGAACCTATTATAAGGTAAGTATTGATGTTTGTAAGTGCTTGCTCAATACCGTAATTATAAAAATTGCATATATCCATTTGTCAATAAATGTACTATTTGTATTATGAAAAATTAAAATAAACATAAATGATTTATGAACCAAAGTATAAAAATGCAAAAGATATATTAAACATTACTAAAAAATACTTAAGTGAGGAGTGGAAAATTAAAACAAGTAAAATCAGAATAATATATTTATTTGTAGTAAAATTGTTAAATCAGAAAATTATAAACACGAATACCTAAGAAATACCTAATAATACCTAGCATTCATACCTCTTAGACAATAATAACTAATAAAATATTTAATTCCTCTGGTATGTACTAGACTACTAGAGGAATCACTGTGCAACGGAGCGGACGTTACTGAGAACTTCTCTTATCCCAATCGCTCCTTCGACCCTGGGAGACCTTGAAATGTCCCTTGATCATAAGCAGAAGTCAAAAGCCCGCAAGATAAAAGGCTAAAGTCATGGCGTCGGAAGACTAAAGTCCAGGAGGAAGCAAGATCAATGTGATCTCGGTGTCTGAAAAATCAATAAAAAGCTTATTAATATGTATTTATTTGATAGTTTTACGTCCGTTACAAGTGATCAGGAATGGGAAAATTAAGAAATGAAAAAAGATTGTTTTTTTCCGTTTTAACGTACGTTTAGTTAAAACCAATGTATTTAGTATACACTCGAACCAATATTGTAACTCCAAACACTACCAATGCCAAGATCGGGTTGTTAAAACGACTGTTTTTAATGCTTGTACAACTTCTTCAGATTTCGTGCAAACAGTAACAGTCCGCTAGCAGAAACACAGATACGATGAATCAGTGATTATATGAGGTATTATATTTATTTATTTATTTCCCAAAATTGTTTTTGTATTTATTTATTTATTTCCTTACAGATGATTCCAAATCGTTAATTATTTTTCTAGATTATAACTATTATTCTACTATAGACTATTATTATAGTATTACTCTTCTCCATTACTATTACTATCATTTTTATTATAATATCATCTAATATCATTATTATTATTCTATGTTGATCAATGCCTAAGTACGAGTTGGGACCTACGATTTTACAACGGAACCCAACGTATAGATGGAACTCATAGTTCTAAATACTGATTAATTATGTATCTTCTCTTATGCTAAATATGAAGGCGTTCGTGGTAGGTATGCCAGTATAACGGCGCACTATAGAAAGCAGCATAAACACGGCTATGCGGTATCATATCTCGAAATAAAATAATAATATAATAATATACAAATTTGGAAATTCAAGCTTTTCTTATTTGAATATTATTTACATAAAGATGCCAATTTTTAATTTGGTATACAAGTTTCAACACGTAATAATTGCGATCCTGTGTGAGCTAATATCGCAAAACGCTTGCTATTCCCACTTTTACCCACCCCGCAATTGTTTATGTTCAACTTTCCGATATTCCGCATTTCTTTCTCAGCAACAAAGGGCTAAATATTATATTACAACTATCCTTGGATATTCAGACTTCGTTTTTTATAGAGAATATTTTTCTGTAAAAGATATCTCCCAATGTTTAAAACATTTTATTCCCATAAATATCGATAAATTATAAGATGATACTATTATAATATATTGATATATTATCATCGATTTACTTGACTTCAGGGTTTTTTTTTGTAGTGGTAGTCTTTATTCATAAAAAAGATACAAATTACATGCCACAGTTCCCCACTAAGACTAGTGCCTTTTCAGTGGGTAACTAACAATAATGTGTTCATATCTGATTTGATCTATTACCTATTATACTTACCTATTAACTTTTTACGTTAAGTAGATGTATTGACTTCCTAACCTAACCTAAACTAACCTATATTTCCTATAATAACTAGCTGAATATACACTTATAAATATTTACTGTAAAAAATGATTTTCCACTAAATTGATATATCTATATACTTCCTAACCTAACCTAACATAACCTAACCTATACTAATTATCTTGGTATACACTAAATATGTGTACTTACTTTGTTTAAAATTACAATAATAAATGATTACATTAATAAAATGATTTACACTATATATCTATACTTATGCCCTAACACAACCTAACTTATCTTAACTAACTTGGTTTACCCTAATTATCCTACATAGTGATGTTAATTCTAATTTAGCCTAATAGATTTTTTATACCTACGGGAATTTTTATAGCCTAATTCATTTTTTACATAATTCGTTAATTTTAATTTCAAGATTTACTTATAGAAAGGGTTAAATTTAATTTTTAGGTGTGGGCCCTGCTTCCATATATTTTGCCAGTTGATATTAATCACTGATTTTGTATTGTTAACAAACTACCCTTTATGATAAGAAAAAATACTTTTTCTCAATGACAAAATTAAAACTTGAAAATTTTGTATGTGATTTTCTACTGTTTTTTCTAGCATCATATTATGAGCGAAAATACACAATAATATTCAAACACTTTTTTCAGTGAAGAAAAAGCCAGGCAATTTGTTTGGTATGTTATAGATATAACTAGTTTGCTATACCTCATTTTATACCTCAACAATAGACACAATAATAGTGTGATAATTTTGTAAAAAAAGTTAATTTCTTCATAAATAATAACATCACGGTTTTCATGTATTGAAAGATTAAATATTTTTTTTCAAAATCCCTTTCATTTAAAAGAATCCATATTAAAATAATGTTATTTTAAATTTCGATAAATTAATAGTCACCTAAAAAACCACTAACCACTATGTCACTGGTAGTTAGGATCACCATTCCAACGTAGTTGGGATACCTTTTAAATAATTCCAAAGACGGACATGGTAATATTACATTTTCTTTTGAGTCTTCAATTTTCTGTGTTTAGAGCCGGGCAAAAGATGCCATGGTCCGCGATAGATTCAAACTGAATCACAGCTAAAAATACGGCAGGTAAGGGACTGCGCAAGCGACCTCGCACATTTAGGTAGAGGCGTAAGCCTAGTTAGTTGTGTGACGGGCCTCGGGTTGCATGGCAAGGGGAAGAACCAATTTATTATTTTATTTTAACTTATATGTCGTATTTTTTTCCTATTCCAATCATCGATGATATGTAGGATATGAAATTATTAAATATATAAATACATTTTTAAAAAATCTACATCTGGTGAAAGAAAATGGAATATTTTCGTTTCTTTTGGTTTCATTTTAATTCTTTAAAAATGTAGTCTACCATATGTCGCTGAAGAAACTTATAAAATACATACCGCGAACCTGGCAAAAATCCATCTTCTGGGTTGGATGAGGTTCCGGTAATTAAAAAAATAGCAACTCCTGCGCGTTGCTTTTATATGCCCCACGTGCGACAATAGTTGCGTAAGCTTTTAAAACTAGTGTGTACATAAGGATTTTACATGAAAAGTATGATAAGCTACATACATTTATTCAGCAAACTGGATAAAGGATTTTAAAATTTACAAATCACTATTATCTTAAGAATTTTGTGTACTTATCCAGCACGTACGTAAAAGTTTAGCGTGACTAGTATTTCTCATGTGCTCATCATGTGTTTCTTGCAAAAACTCAGGGATGTACCTTTCAAGGAGTCATATTAAGGAAAATTAAAATTGAAAGTTGTTAATTGACCGTGTGCAGACATATTAGGTCTTATCTAAGGAATTGCCGTTATACAAAGAAATTTTAATAGGACACATTTAGTTTCAAAAATTTACAGTTTTACCTAAGGGTCAAAATGGAGAAACCCCGGCATACATCTAGGCGATACTGGACGGTTTGCGCACTGTTCGCCGATGCCAATCGGTTGTGCACTCTGACTAATGTTGAAGAAGTCGGGAGACTATTGAAATATACTGTCTCCTAAGCAGCGGGGGTGGATGATGACCTGTTGTCATGCCACTCTTGCAATGACCTTGGGCTACTCGAACCCGTGTGGCAATACGGGCAAAGAACACCCAGGTCCGCGATAAATTCAAATTGAAATACCGCTGTAATTAAATCAGGTAGAGGCTGCGTAAGCGACTTCGGACCCGTAACAAAGCGGGAGGATGGAGGTATCCTGAAGGTTAACTCCAGACGGAGATATTATACCAAAACTGGTAATTAGAGGGCGAGGGTGCCCGCTGATATATTTATATATATATATATATATATATATATATATATATATATATATATATATATATATATATATATATATATATATATATATATATATATATATATATATATATATATATATATATATATATATATATATATATATATATATATATATATATATATATATATATATATATATATATATATATTTATATATATATATATATATATATATATATATATATATATATATATATATATATATATATATATATATATATATATATATATATATATATATATATATATATATATATATATATATATATATATATATATATATATATATATATATATATATATATATATATATATATATATATATATATATATGTATATATATATATATATATATATATATATATATATATATATATATATATATATAAATATATATATATATATATATATATATATATATATATATATATATATATATATATATATATATATATATATATATATATATATATATATATATATATATATATATATATATATATATATATATATATATATATATATATGTATATATATATATATATATATATATATATATATAGGTATATATATATATATATATATATATATATATATATATATATATATATATATATATATATATATATATATATATATATATATATATATATATATATATATATATATATATATATATATATATATATATATCTATATATATCTGGTCACCACAGACCAGATAAGTGCCCTTTCATTATTTTATCATTTCATTTATTTAGTGATAAACATAATTTCAATTTGAAAAAAATATATATATATATATATATATATATATATATATATATATATATATATATATATATATATATATATATTATTTTTTCAAATTGAAATTATGTTTATCACTAAATAAATGAAATGATAAAATAATGAAAGGGCACTTATCTGGTCTGTGGTGACCAGGAGTGACTCCACGCCTTCTTCTTCTCCTCCCTCAGTGTTTGCTGGTGCTTCCTGCTGTGGCACTAGAATCCGATTAAAAATTTAGGCAAAATAATAAGGTTTATCATATTATCATAATCATCAAATGCTTTTTCTTTTAATTTATAATCATTCATTTTAAAATAACGTTTTGCACGGTTGGTTATGGTACCTTAACTAAATCGTGTAAAATATTATTAATCCATTTCTTTTTGTTCGATTCCTTGAATTTAAATTTTCAACGAATTGTTCGATTTCAGAAATGTCACATATCTTGACGACGGCTGAGCCGAAATATTGATATACATTTTATAAAAATCATTAATATTTAAGAAACACTAATCGCCTATTATTTTCCAGCATTCATTCTCGTCTTTCGCATTGTTGTGTTGCCGCTGTGTGAGGCCATTTTAATCGGATTCTAGTGCCACAGCAGGAAGCACCAGCAAATACTGAGGGAGGAGAAGAAGAAGGCGTGGAGTCACTCCTGGTCACCACAGACCAGATAAGTGCCCTTTCATTATTTTATCATTTCATTTATTTAGTGATAAACATAATTTCAATTTGAAAAAATAATAATTTACACATTTACAATCAAATATTAAAATATATATATATATATATATATATATATATATATATATATATATATATATATATATATATATATATATATATATATATATATATATATATATATATATATATATATATATATATATATATATATATATATATATATATATATATATATATATATATATATATATATATATATATATATATATATATATATATATATATATATATATTCGCTACAGTAGTCAAATACCTTGGAGTCTATCTAGACCCAAAGCTCAATTGAAAGCACCACCTCGAGCGCAAGAGAACAACCTTCTATGCCTCTTTGTGGACGTGCAAAAGAGTCATGGGAAAAACCTGGGGGTTCAAACCCAGGGTCGCCTTATGGCTCTACAGGGCAGTACTGCTGCCTAGACTAACCTATGCTGCAATAGTCTGGTGGTCCAGGGTGAAAAAGCTTGAGACATCAAAAATGCTTAAAAGCCTTCAAGGTAGCTACCTGAGGGCTGCAACTGGCGTCACGAAGACCACCCCAACAGCGGGATTAGAGGTGGCACTCTGCTGCCCGCCTCTGGACTAGCTCATCATCCACTCAGCCAGACTTACAGCATACAGACTGAAGTGTTTGGGCGAGTGGAAGCGGGGAGGGCACAATCATCCTAAGCTAAACCTCCTCCACAAAAGCCCGTTCACTCTGACCCAGGATCGACTACGGAAAAAAATTTCGGTAGAGAAATCCTATAAAATCCTAATCCCCACCAGGGAAGAATGGAAAAATCCGCAGTGGCTTCAAAGCCACAACGCAGACGCCTGGTTCACCGACGGCTCAGGAACAAATGAACGTTTTGGGGCAGGCGTGTACGGACCCAAAACCAACCACAGAATCAGCATCCCCCTTGGACAATACGCTACGGTTTTCCAAGCCGAGGTACTTGCCATATTGGAATGCATAAAACTACAAAGTCGACTTGAGGTAAAAAACAGACAAATCCTCATCTGCTCTGACAGCAGAGCAGCACTGGACGCTCTGGCTAAAGCCACCACAGAATCTTCTGTGGTCTGGGACTGCATGCAGGAGCTCAACAAATTGGGAAAATCCAACAAAATCACCCTAATATGGATACCGGGTCACCAAGGCATACCCGGAAACGAAGAGGCCGACAGACTGGCAAAACTGGGCACACTGGATTGCCCAGTGGAGCCAGCTGTAGAGGTCCCCTTCGCTACAGGTAAGAAAATCATCAGGGACTGCTTGGAGCAGGAACATCGGGCTTCCTGGAAACAGAGTCAGGGATGTCGCCAGGCAAAAGCCATGATGGAGCAACCACTACAGAAGAAAACCAAGGCCCTACTTGACATGAGCAAGAAGAACCTTAGAACCACTATCGGTCTCCTCACCAGACACACGACCCTTAGAGCTCATCTATTCAACCTTGGTTTGACTGAGAGCAAGGATTGCCGAATATGTGGCGAGGAACCTGAAGACAGCATACACATTGTTGGTCGCTGTCCAGGGCTCGCCGCCAAAAGACACAGTTTACTGGGACGAGCCTTTCTCGAACCCAGCGATCTGCCCAACTTGAAGGTCAGTGACCTACTTGGACTGGTAAGAAGTACCGGGCTACTAGCTGACCACTGACCTAATCACACAGTGGGTAGTTACAAAAGACCTTACAGATGTAGGTGACATCAAGGTCTGGAAACAAGCCCCCCACTCCATCTACTACTACTACTACTATATATATATAAGAGTATAATGGACTTAACTGCTAATGGTCCCAGGTTAAAAAATCAATATTATCGGATATTGAACCATTGTAGGATTATTCGCCACGATTATTAATGTTGTTATTTTAATTACTGGAGGTATTTCATGTGCAATGCATTATTAGTCTCATTTGTTCCTACATAACAGGGTATACTTCTTTAACAATTGATACCCTAGGTCCTAAGCTGCTTGGTGATAAACAAAACTTCTGTTGACAAACGAAATTTCTATTTGAAAAATCTAACTCCTTATCATTGCATAAAGCCCACTATATATTTTATTCTTTATAATCATTATATAATCTACGTAGATTACATTATCGCCTCCTTAGAATTACAAGTATTTGTTCGTTTAGTATAAAAGAGCGTAGCTTTCCGAAGAAAAGCACACTTCAACGTACAGAACATCCTTAAACATGTCGGTTGTCGGCTTGATTGTAGTGGTGCTTCTGTCGGCAGGTGTCTCAGAAGGGGAAGAGGACAGCAAGGATTACCGGTATATGTCCAACTTGTCCAAGTACGAAGCATTAAGGGGAGATGTGAGGAATGCTAATATTGGATCGAGCGAAAATTGCGTCGCCAAGAAATTTTGGATTTTCAACCGCCATGGCACCAGGCTTCCCAGCGTTGCCGAAGCTGATCAGATCAATAAACTGGTGTCCGCCAGGGACGCCATCATCACTAACCACGAGGAAGGCAGGGGAGACCTCTCGAACGAAGAGCTGGAAAGGTTGAAGGCGTGGACTTTCGATTCCAGCGTGGACGCCACTCCGATGTACCTCACCCAGGAAGGTTACAATGAAACTTTCAGGAAGTCCCTCAGATTCAAAGAGAAGTTTCCATCGCTGCTGAATAGAGCATACTCTGAAGATGAGTTCTACTTCCAGCACAGCGATACTCAGCGAAACTACGCGACATCCGCTGCGTTCATCAATGGACTTTTTGGGGATAATGCTACGGATTATGTAAATAACGTAGTTCTTCCAACTTCAGAAGATCCCCTACTTTATGTGAGTATTGTCTTTTGGTTCCTATCTCTTCTTGAAGGTTGAAAGTCAATGTCTCGATTTTTTCCAACGAAATTTGAATCTAATAAAGTGTTCTTTTTATTTCAGGCATTCGGAGGAGCATGCTTGAAATTAGCTCTAGAAATAGAAGATCCTAACTCTTACACTGAAGCAAATGCTTTCCTACAAACCGACGAGGCATTAACTGTAAGAATACTTGCGTTTATTTTAAAAGCGGCTCAATGGTTTCATGTAGGTTGGGCAACAGAGCCAGCTTGTGTTGTGGCTAGTCCAATCCATGCCTCCTAAACCATTCATTATTTCACTCGGGCAAGCCCTGGGTAGTGTACTCTGCAAAGCAATGATTGAGTCTTGAAACGTAGTTTTCTAAGACAGTTGTCTAGATGTTTACCTTACGCCATCTAACTTAAACCATCCACCAGACCCCGGTGATAGGGAAAAAGAGCACCGTTGGCTATAATTATTTACACGAGATAGAGTTCGCGCATGTGACTCCGAGCGATTACTAATACCTATAACAGGAAAAGTATTTCTTCAAAAAATGTTAAGTATGCAGTACCCTCGCCGTTTAATATAGGACTCTGCTGGGCAGTGGCGTAACTAGATTTATGGACTTTATGTCCCAAAGTCTTTGCAACACTTTTTAGTGTGACGTTATAAAATGTTCAGGTTACTGTTTCGGCCATGGCATTGAAAACCTATATATCTTATGTATCTTTACTTTCTTAATACCTTACTTATAACAATGCTCAAAGACATTTCTTTTCTCGCCTTTAGGTTCATGTTGATGATGCTCTACTTAAATTTTGTTACTTGTGTAATCTACATGACAACAATAGGCAAGATCAAGAGCGATGTGTATTCGGATTGTAATTCTTGTAATTCATTCGGAATTTCAGTAATTCATTCGATATACCGATGTTATTCATTTGGAATTTTGTTTAAGAAAATCGCCAGTTAGGAAAAATACTTAATTCTAAAAGAAATTAAATCGTTATTTAACTAATATAATTTCATAATATTGAATCACCTGAATCATCAACGAGCACTGCACAAACCTCATGAGAAAATCTTTGGAGGTGCTCTATGACAAAATAAAGTTTTGCGAAGTGTTAAACACTCATATAGAGGGCCTTAAGAGGATTACAGACCTACTGAATCACCCTACACATTCAGAAGTTTATCACCTGAAACGACTTGAACTCCCTAGATTACAAACTAATGCATATATTTGATTGCAGGCCGCCGAAAACCTGTCAAATCGGCTGGGCTTCCAGGATACGTTGTCAGTGTCCGCTATAACAACCATATTCACCGCGTGTGGTTACGATTCGGCTTGGTTCCAAGAATCCGAATTGTACGGAGCGTGGTGCGATGCCCTCGGCCAAGAAGCACGCCAAATCGGGGAGTATTATTACGACCTAGAGTTCCAGGCCATGTCAGGATACTACTTGGAAGTCACCAGAAGAGCTGGCTGCGTTGCCCCTCAGGACCTCTGGGAGAGATTCGCCCAGGTCACCGGAGAGACGGACGCTTCTAATAATACTGAATCGGTGGTCGCTTATTTCGCCCACGACAACGTTATCATGAGTATCTACTCGGCTCTGGGTTTGCTGAATGACGATCCAGTAATATTGGCCTCTAACTACGCGACTCAAAAAGACAGACAGTGGAGAACTAGCCTCCTTGTCCCATTCGCTTCTAATTTTGCCGCCGTTCTTCTGGAATGCCAAGGAGAATATGAAGTGCAATTCTTGAGGAACGAAAAACCCTTCGAAGGGATTCCTAACTGCCCTGGAGGACTATGCTCGTGGGAGAACTTCAGGAGTTTCGTTAAACCAGTCGCTGACTCCTGCAATTTCGACGACTTCTGCTCACATTAATGATTTTAGAGATAATCATTTATTAATCAGTTACATAAATTCATGCAAAGCAATTAAAGTGAACATTTTTTTCGGGTAATAAAATATTTCACTTTGACACAATTTTTTATTTTGTGCAACATTGGACGATTGGTCTGAAATAGGAAAACAGTCGAATTAAGCTGGTCTCTAAGCTTCTGAAAAGACATACTATTGCATATTTCATTATTCCACGGTATTTACTTAGTCTTTTTCCGTTGAAGTTAAGGTAGCAAGATAAGATTATTGATCCAGCTCCCAATTGTTATAAGAAATAATAGACAAAATTTAAAAAAAAATAAAAGCCGACTTATTTTTTTTAAGCGCAGCAGCCATGTCATGGTGATACTTAGAACGGGCTATCATAATTGAATGCGTATACAAAATTGTATGTATGTGCTGTTGACCTTTGAGGAGTTCCCTCGTTGGAAGCCAACCCATCCAGGGTCCATGGTGAAACATAGAATGGGCTGTCGTAATTGAATACATATACAAAATTTTGTGTCTGTGCTGTTGACCGTTGATGAGTTCCCTCGTCGGGAGCCAATCCTAGGTGCAGCAAACCATGTCATGATAAAACTTAAAACGGGCTATTATAACTGAATGAGTATAAAAAAATTGGGGTCTGTGCTGTTGACCGTTGAGGAGTTCCCTAGTCAGGAGCCAAGCCAAGTTGGTAATAAGATAAGTTCGAAAAAGGGGTATATGAAGCGAAAATTAAATATGATTAATTGTATATTAATAGATACTTATAATACATATAATACATTATAATATGATATAATATAATAATGTGGTAATAAAGTATATATAATAAAGTACAGTAGGATGACAGTTAGTGAAATCTTAAGAAGTAGGAGATAGGCTAGATATATTCGAATCTTCAATTAAATGGAACCATAAAATAGTCTAATCCTTTACATATTGGATCAATAATACACAAAATTTTACCAAAAAAAAAACCGACTCCAATTTTTTTAAAAAGTGCATCAGCCATGTCATGATGATACTTAGAATGGGCTATCATAGTTGAATGCGTATACAAAATTTTGTGTCTGTGCTATTGACCATTGAGGAGTTCCGTCATTGGAAGCCAACCCTGGATGTCGCAGTCCTGATTCTGTCCTATGATCGAATCTTCATTTAAAAGGAATCATAAAATAGTCTAATCCTTTACATATTGGATCAATTATACACAACATTTTAACAAAAACCACCCGACTCCATTTTTTTTTGCATCAGCCATGTCATGGCTTAGAACGGGCTATCATAACTGAATGAGTATACAAAACTTCGCGTTTGTGCTGATAGCCGTTGAGGAGTCCCCTCATGTGGGCCAACCCAAGATGTGGAATCAGGTCATGCTTACCGTAAAAAAATACATTGTCATCAGAATTGAATCAACATGTATGTACATATTCAACATCATATTATAATATTTGAGAAGGTACCTCAATTCGTCATGGATCCCATCATCAGAACAGGATTTTGATACAAATCGGACCAATCTGCAAGTATATCCTTTCAAATAAAATAAGATTTTTTCCAATCAGTTCATAAATGGCAGAGTTTGACGTAACAAATATAAAAATATAAAAAAAGGTGCAACCGAATCGATAAGCTCCTTCTTTTTTTGAAGTCGGTTTAAAACACGACACATTCTGGTAAGAGGTCTATTTGATGAGACATTGCTATTGCAAACGACAACAGAAAATGTTTGAGAACTCCTCGTTAGTCGCAACAAATTAGCAATGAGGTTCAAATGAGTGAAGGAGGTGAAAGGTCTTGCGTAAGGCGTGATACTGATCAGTCGCGCAATCAGCCCTATATTAGAATTATTATTAGTGAATGATCTTTGCCTGTATGTTTTTCCTGTGAAAAAAAAAACAATAAATCTGCACGCCAGAGTTCGACTTGGGTAATAGGCTCCGCAATTGCTCGCCAGTCAGCTCAGCTCGTCTCTGTATTCTTTGCTGCCTAGATCGCTCGCTCAGTGGCTGCGATTGAGGAGAAGGGACAAATATCTAGGAGGAAAAAAATACCCAAAAATCGACAAAAACTTATCATCTCGACTAATATTTTTGAAAAACTTGATATTTTCTGCACGTCCGTACGGACCGACCCCGTCTTACCCTACTCATTCTGCACCTTCGCCTGGACTTGCCCCGATTTACCCTACTAATACCGCATCTGGCTTGTCCAGACTTAACCTACTCATTGAGCACCTCCACCCGAATTGCCTTGATTGAAAGTTAAAAATGTGATTTAAAAAGGTCCGTTTGAATGGCGGCTCATATTCCTATCATAGGTATGGAACACCAAATCTAATCAGCTCTTCCCATTGATGAATAAAACAGAATGATGATAGAAATTTTTAAATCGTACAAGGCGTTCTTGATATATCGATGAGCTAGACAGACGGACACACAATACGTGTATATTGTTATAACTGTTAGTCATGAATTTAAATGATCTTATATATAATATAAAAATGGATGTTAATATATCTGTCCGAGCTTAATAGACTCCGAAACCGTTTGACAGATCACCATGAACGTTGGCACATATATAGATTATCTCATGGAGAAGATTTTTATGATATCTGCTATTTTGTAACTTACATAGATGGCGCTGCAGCACATCAACTTCTATACCGCTCAACCGATCGAAATGAAAATTGGTATACATAAACATTTGAGCCCGCATAATATTTTCACGCTGTAAACTATATTGTAACTCGCCACCATATAGCGCTGCAGACGACTTCTTTACCTTTCAACCAATCGCCATGAAAAATGGTAGACATAGGTATTTGAGCGACGATAATATTTTCGCGCTATCCACGTTGTTGTAACTTGCCGTTAGAGGGCGCTGCAGCAGGTCAAATTATATACCGTTTGCCATGAAAATTAACCCTTAAATAACTAATTCCCATGCAAATTTTATAAAATCGAAAGTAGAAGGAACAGCTATTAACATCGGCTACTAAGGGGGGGGGGGGGCGAAGAGAGGGAAGAGTGGGAAAGGGAAGGAAACGGTTACCCGAGCATCGCCGGGTAACATTCCACTAGTACGCTATAAAACTATTTGTTTCTTCATTTTGGTATGTAATCAAAAGAAAAATTACTTTCCATACATTTATTTATATTTTTATTACATCTTAACTAAATAAAAATATATAAAAAACCAACCATGTTTGCTTTGTTTCATCATTTGAAATATGTATAAGGAGGCCAACATCTGCGCATAATGTCCGAAACCCAAACATATTATGGAATATATGATTCGAAAAAGGTCTGGTATTCCCGTAAATGTAGTAGTCATGGTGATTTGCATGCAGGGAGAATCCTTTGTCCATGCCACGCCTGCTTACATCAAATCTCTCGCAGACTGTCCCTAATAGCTCTTGTGTGAGATGTACGAACTGACTAAGCGATTCTGAACTCTTGATGCTAGAGAGGGTGTTTAACGAAACAATCGAGTTTATTACCTCTCGATTGATCGATAGGACCTGAGGTTTGTGACATTTAGAATATCTAGCCGCGTCCAACATTTTCCAAAATCCTAATATTGAATAACTATGTTTTGGTATATTTCACCTATTTTTATTTTTATCATTTAACCCTTTAACTCCAATCTGGGGTGTGTTACACACGCACGATACAAGTAACAAGTCACTTTATCCATTCATCGCAGGCTGCCACTTTAGAGTTCCAACGCACAACGATGTATAGAAGCGTAAATTTTTAAATTAATAATTATGTTGAGTTTAGAAACAATATGTATTATCAAATTGTTTGTTTGGTTTGAGTAAGTATTAACTTAGGGATTTATGTTATTTTATTTAAATGTTACATTTGAATTGTTTCTTTCATATCTGTATTTTCTACACCCAAAACGGGTCTTTTGAAAATATAGATGATTTGATTTGATTTACGCCTGGGGTGTGATACACCACATGTGTATTACACTCCAAATTACAAATTACAAATAATTACAATAATTACACATTACAAATAATTTTGTAATGTGTTATTTTTAATAATTATTTAAACTTTTTTATTTGTGATTTTTAATTTACCATTACCGTAATATTCTATGTATTCATTTTTAATTATGTATTAAATAAAATTGCTCACTATTAATATTTTTTCACGTATTCACACATTAATTAATGTAACTCTATCTTATTAGAATGTTCCCCTAAGCACAAACTTTGCTTAGTTAGGGAATATCGGACAGTAAACAGCATATTATAATTGAGTTTAATTTCTTGCTGTGGATCAAGTAATTTAGTTACATAATAGTTTATTTGACATTGAAAATGGTAAATTGTAACATTTGTTAATTGCTTTAAATGAAATTAAATCTTGGTCTTTATATATGAAGCTATCTTCTACAAAAGAAATTTGACCTTTTTTATAAAAAAATGGGCTTGATTGCGTTTTGTCTCGTGAACTAATAGCGGAAAACAGTTCATGCGAACAAGACAGAGCCTTGCGTTAGAGTGGAATGTAAAATGAATAATCGAATCTTTTCCGACACAAAAATCACTTGCCGAAAATAAAATCATCTGAATAAGTTTGAAAATATTTCCTCTGGTCTTAGATTATGCTGTTTAATGTTTGATTTTATTATGGAAAAGTAGTTATATGATGAAAAAAACGTAGTTTTTACAAGCTTTATATCAACTTGTACCTAATACCCGTATGTAAGTTGTCAGTTTCAAAATTTTTAAACCATTTTCCAACCACTTGCTGGTATTAGATTGAGATGAAATTTGGCATAGTTATATAAATTCTGTGACAATGCAATATTATCAAATGATAGAGCTGATTTGATGATGAGCTGAGTCGGGATGTAGTGACTGGAACTGCCTGATGGAAAATGGTAAGAAAGTCAAATGGTCCCGTGGAGACAGACATGGTCCGGTGGCATAGTGGTTAGGTCGCCTGATTTTACATTGTAAGGTCCCGGGTTCGATTCCCGGCTGGGTTACCATTTTCCGTTGGGATAAAATTAACGGAATTGCATTTTCAACTCTGTCGATTGAATGCAATAACAAGACACACACTTACACACATGTCACACGCACACATACATCTAAACACGTCATAGTAGGTTGTAAGAGATTGTCATATTTATGACAATAAACCCGCCCATTGTGATTTCACGATAAATAGTAGAAACAAACAAACACACAAACAAATTTGGGCTAGTATGTTTTGTTATCATGAGTGCTTTACATCACACACAATGACGAGGGTCTAAAGATGGAGCCGAAAGATTGTCACTGGAACTCCTCAACGATAAGTGCTAAGATAGTCGAGTTTAGGCTCATTTGGTTTGCTGTCTTGAGTACTTTCCATTACACATGATGATGAGGGTCTGAAGATGGAGCCGGGAGATTCGCACTGGAATTCCCTGGTTGAAAATAAATCTTGATTTTAAAAATCTTTTTTAAATTTAATTTATATGATGGAAAAGTGAAAATTATTCGTTTGAAATTCGGCTTTAACGTATTGGCCTATCTCGCTCGCATGACCTGATTCCGATTTTAATTCACGAAGAGACGCAATCGGGCCCAATCAGACCTAATTATACGAACTATTGACCCCTATTATCTATACAGTTTTGCTATTTTAATGGAAGTTGCCCACTGCCTCTGCTGTAGAGTAAAACTCTCGAGAATAGGAATCAATGGTTATTTTTTAATAAATATTGATAATAAACTAACGTGCTAAATCCTAACATTAACAAATTTGCAATGTGATCACTTATTATAGCTAATATATATACACAAGGCAACCGCAAGTGGAGGATTATATTTTGATACAGTTTTAATGAATGCGACTTATATATTATTATTATGACTATTTGATAATCGTAGAATTAAAATGATAAAACCACAAAAAAATATACATTCGTGGTCAATATTAGTCAGTCATATTATAAATAGGATTAAAACTAATTTTTCGTGTAAAATTTGTAGCATCCGACTTTTCGGCTATGGTGCAACCGCCGTTGTCCAGGCTAGAATGACGTGCTGTAAATCGTCATCTGCGGGTAGACGGCAAACTGCTGCTGTTACTTAGCAGAATATAACGGTGAAGGAACGGCGGATTCAGCGCGCGCGATTTTTAAAAAAACCGTGTGCACACAGTACCCACTATATCTTGTGTTACCTCCTTGCGCTCGTCGATGGGTAGTTAGGCCATTTTAAATTATACCATGTCATATATATATATATATATATATATATTTATTCCTACCTACCTCCCAAACAGTGATAATTAACGCGACAGACGAAACAGACGTGCTTCTAGTTTGAGTGTTCTTGCTAATCGTGCTGTGATTATATAGTCATTTACACGTTCGTGAGCTGGCCAGCTGAAGATTTCGAGACATTCGGGTGAAATTGCAGCAAGGAATCGCGCGAAAAATAGAAAGGTGCGTAAACTTTGATTCCTTCTCCTCTCCACAATGATGATTATAATTCTTTGAATTAACCAACCTTCCTTACAGTCCACTCTCCCTATTATTTAACTTAAACCCAACAATGGGCATTGAGAATATTTTAGGAAGACCATTTTAGGTTCCTCGTAGTAGAGAGTTTATAACCGTCGCGTCGTCTTTATTGAAGCTCGGGGTTCTATTTATTTCAATGGCATCGATACGATAGTCGAACGGCAACGATAGTAAAATTTTCTTTTGAATAGCACAATGGGATTTTAAAACTGCACCTAGTGGTTAATTCCGCTGTTCAATATATGTTCGCAGATAGCCGATTTTCTTTCTGAGCGTTTTTAAAAGCTTTGATGTGTTCAATCGGACGAGTGGCGATGGACCATTTCGTTTGCCCAACGTAGGCCAAACCACAGCTGCCAGTCAGTCTGTAGGTCAGAAGAGGTCGCAGAAATGGCAATAAAAGAACCCTAGTTTTAATTATCTAAGGTGATTCAAATTCGAATTCAAATTTCATTATTAAATCTATAAAGTTACACTTACTTTAGTTTCAAAGCCATCCTAACTAGGCCTCGTCTGTACTAAGGTAGTCTTAATGTAAAAGAATGTAGAGTGTTTACGTAAGTAGCGGGTTTTTTTTCTTCTCGATTTTAAAAGACAAAATAATTTAACAACATTAAATGATTTTAAAACACAAATAGATGTTAAAAATTAGAAACAGCATCGAATAGAATCGAACGTTACTCGATTACCGATAGCTCGATTACCGCACCGCACACCCCTGATTTTTACTCTACCAAAAGATCATAAGACTCCGGGTAAATTACGTCAACTCTGACGATAAAATGGCACTTAGACCCTTCATCTCGAGGAGTAAATACGCCCCTCAAGGGTCCAAGTTAATGTTCAAGAGGCTGACCCAAAATTGACGAGACACTTCTTCTGTTTTATTAACTTCTGTAACCGTACACTTGTGGCTTTCTTCGCTTGCTAAATAGCCCGCGCTGTGATTATAGGATTATTACAAGGCTGTTCTCAGGGGCGGACCGTGCGTTTGTGGGGCCCTGGGCTAATATTACTTGGGGGCCTGCCTAATTAATCAACTAATTACCATGTTGTCAAAAAACTTTTTTTGATAATGATGTCTAGGTCACTAGGTACACAACATATGAAAGAAAGAGGACAATACAATATTTTATTTGTTTAATATGACAGACACACAAACACAACTGTGAGACATTTAACTTTTCACTAAAAATAGACAAATCGATTAGCGTAAGGAAACGTTCTACTAAATAACATTAATACTAATGCTGAATGCTGTTGCTACTAAACAACATTACACTAAACAACATTAATACTAATTGTAATAATATCTTAATTAGGAGCATAATTAAGCAAGTATTGATATTAATTGTAAAGCTAGTTCATATAAATTAAAATGTAAACAAACATTCATTACTAGTTACCTATTGACAAGGCACTAGCCTCGGTAGGAACTTGGTTCACAATATTGTCCATTGTTTTCAATGGAGGCTAAGGCGCTTTATATCCACGGGGCCCTGGGCTGCAGCCCAAAAAAGCCCTTATATAGATCCGCCCCTGGGTTTTCTTCATCTTTTTCTTCATATTTTGCTTGTTTTTCCCCACTGACTACATGTAAACCATAAGAAACGAATGCAGTTATATAGAATTTGCATTTTTATATCGCAATGTTGGAAGAAAATCTAAATGGTTTTTACGCTTTGTATATTTTAAGCATACGGATATTATCCCTACTTGTACCTAGTTTTTTACTAGGTATGGTGGGCTATAATTCCCTTAAATTGCGTAGAGAAATGCTAACTTTGGCCTATGTTTTTAAGCTAGTCTGGGGCAAAGTTTGTCTCTTTGTTTCGGATATTTATAATCGAGCTCGGTCACATGCTCTCTTTGCGGAGCCGTCCTCGCGAACAAACTTAACTCGATGGAGTACTTCTAAATCAGTAAGAGCGTATAGAAGTTATGGTAGAATAATGAAACGGAAAACATACATAAATGAAAAAAAAATGTTTAATTTTAATTGCATACATTTTTTCTTCTTTTTATTTTTTGTTTTAATTTATTTAAAAACACATTGTTAGACTAATTCCTTTGTTAGATATAAAAAGTCTGAAAATAGGAATCAAATGCGTCAGTTCGCGCGTCAACAACCAATTAACTCAGCACAGCCAGATACAGACCTTATAGGACTAGTTGGTTGTGCGATTTCGCTTCATTTCGGATATGCTAACACATTTATATGCATAGAGTTATGTTTTTTCTCTATACTAATGTTTATTTTTAACGATTCTGCATATATGTCCATATCTTTTTTTGTACATCACTTTATAAAATAAATAAATAAAAAAATAAATCCTGAACACGTAACAGTCTTTTTTGTTGGGCAGTCGTGTAAAAATAAATAAATGTAGCGTGGCGCGCAGTATAAAAGCACAAAAATAAAACACAAAATGTGGCGGAGGGCTCCAACTTTAAAACGATAACACCCGCGGGAAATAGTGGAGAGAAAGACTTAATTTCATTTAATATTTCTTTGTTTTATATATCTTATTTTTTAACCAGAAAAATATACTTCATTTGGTTATCATTTGACGCTATTGACATCATTTGAAGAACTACAACAACGAATCGACGTCGCTATAGCGCCTCAGCTGTTAATGAATTGATATCCATAAAGCAAGGAATCAATGAATAATTAATATCCTTGCATAATTTATCATACATACTGGCATTGTCTGAACGCATTACACTCGCAACCGAAATCTTTAATAATAAATTGGAGAAAGCTGAAACGAATATAAATTGTCAAGACTCACCGTTGCTGCCATTTTCAGGCGGTATTCTCTCACCACTTCGTCGAATCCGCATCTCTGACGTGTTTTTTTGTTCTGCGCACTGAAACAGCTGTCACTAATACTGAATAAGTCACATTTCCACACCAGCGCTCACAAATGCGATTATCTGCCTATATCAACACTTACACTAACCTACATCACCACTTACAAAATAAAATAAGATTATATTTATATAATATACAACAAAAAAAAAATGCTCTAATATTTTTTTATGTTGTTAAAATCTGTATCAGTAGTATTGGTTGAATAAATTATCACATGATTCAATTTTTAGATGACTTAAAATACATTTTTTGTGAATATCAAGCCATGTAGCATTACATTCATAACTTAAATTAATATATTCTACATATCGCTATCATTCATGATCAACTATCCTAAAGTCAATATATCCTATATTAAAATAGCATTCTTTTACCAAAATTGCAAATACAGTTGGATATGTCATATTAAAAAATCTTTAAAATACAAATAATCAAAAATATAATAGAAACAAATAATAATAATAATAATAATAGAACAATCCATTTAGGTTTCATGTTTTATGTTTATGTCTTGTATGTTTTAACATAAGTATAATCCATTGCGAAGCCTTGCTTATTTTTAATTTTACCTATATGGCTACGTTTGTAAGTAGTTATATAGGTATCTTAGAGCAACTAGAGTTGCTATCTACAACGGGCGAACCTGTCACCTCTGTAAGTTTTAACGATATTAGATCGTTCTGTCTCCCGTGAGGTGAGCGTAGAAGACTTAGGACAAAAACTGTCCATCGTCTAATTACGCCACACGTCTGTAAGAAGCCAAAGCCTTACCGCGAGATTAATTTCAGTTGCCGACACTTGCTCCGTTATTTTCAGTTGCAACCAGATTACTCCGGTCTCCCGACTGGTTGCAGGTTTAAAGTGGCTTGCGCGGTCCTCTTCCTTACGTAGCGGTGATACGATCTCCCTTTTGTAGTGGTGATTCTTTTCTCGGCTGTTCACCCAGTATCGGGTAGCTGAATAGTCGTTTCAAGAGTGGCTGCTAAGTTAAGCAACCAAACCTGCCCTATAGGAAATAAAGCCTTTTTCAGACTACCCCGGTCCACACAGTCGATTGGCTAACGCCGCTCATTGCGCAAACAGTCCAGGAGCATCCGAAGTACGATTCCCAGGGGAACTGACCCGCAGGCACAGAGTGCTACGCGAGCTCGCACTTCCGCTAGGAAGCTTCCGGATGGGTGTTGACCTGTGAGTTCGGCCGACCCTAACACAGGGGTCTTAATGGCTCAATTGGACTGAGCTTATTAGCCCTCAAATATCTAGCCAATGTGAGGAACGATATATAGGTAAAATATAGTTTTCAATTGCTGTAACAAAATGACAAGATGGCGCAATTCGTCGAAGAAAAGTAAGCCTTAAGCTGGCTCCTTATAATAACTTCGAAACATTAAAGGAATCAACAAGTTAGGTATTAGGCGTTCTTAAATAATTGTAGACGACTCTGTCCGAGTTCGTCAAAAATTCAGAGTCGATTATTCATATGCCGCAAGAGGGAGTCGTTTGAAATAGACGTATAATTAATGTCAAAACAGTGTGCATATTATAGTAGCACGCCGAGGTGAGGGAAGAAATTAAGTGGAAAAACGTAGCTATACTACTCTGTCTAAAAAGTACCGGGAATTATTAAATAAAACACACAATTTTCGTTTAATCGTCAATGTTTATTTTATAACCTTCAAAGTATTCCCCATTTGATGCAACACACATTCGCCAGCGTTTTTTTCAATCTTCAAAACACTTTTTGTATGCGTTTTTCGGTATAGCCTTCAATTGCTTCCACGAATTTTCTTTAATGGACTCTATGGACTCTAAACGGGTACCACGAAGAGGAAATTTTAGTTTTGGGAACAGAAAGAAGTCTGACAGGGCCAAATCTGGTGAATACGGTGGTTGATTAATTGTATTTGTCGCGTTTTTGGCCGTAAATTCGGTCACAATTGCTGCTCTATGCGACGGTGCATTATCGTCGTGGAAAATCCACGAATTGTTGATCCACAATTCAGGCCGTTTTTGACGGATAATCTCACGTAAACGCTTCAAAATGGCCAAATAATCTTCCTTATTGACCGTTAGTCCTTCTGGAACGAATTCGTGATGGACTAAACCGCGAATATCAAAGAAAACAATGAGCATCAGTTTGACTTTTGAACGACTTTATCGTGGTTTTTTCGGTTTTGCCTCGTTTTTTGTCCTCCACTCTGATGCCTGTTGACTTGTTTGCATATCAAATTCAAAGACCCATGTCTCATCGCCAGTTATAATGCGTTCTATAAATGTGAGATCAGAATCGACGCGATCCAGCATGTCTAAAGAAGTTTGTTTGCGGTACTGTTGTTGTAGAAAATTCAACTCCTTTGGAACGAGCCGAGCGGCGATGCGTCTCATGCCCAATTTATTTACCAAAATCGAGCGAATGGACTCATGAGACTTCAGGTTCAGGTTACGTGTTATCTCTCTTAAGCTGGAATGGCGATTACGGAGCACAATTTCCGTGACTTTTTCGATATTTTCGTCTTTTGAAGAGGTCGAAGGTCGCCCGGAACGAGGGTTGTCTTCGACGATCTCTCGGCCCTCCTTGAATGCTTTGTACCACACGTAGATCCGTGTTTTGGATAGAACTGATTCACCATAAGCCTTTTCTAACATTTGTAGGGAATCGGCACACGAAAATCCGCTCGCAACACAAAATTTAAGGCAAACTCTTTGTTCAATACTTTGGTTCATTGTGAAAATCGTGGCGCACTACTAAGGTGTACAATTCAATTGCTGTTCTAATCAAAATGGCTGACAGTTCGCCCGCATTCTAGGCATAGAGTAAATAAAGGCAGTTCTACCAACTTAAGATTTTTTTTATTTTTTTTAAATCATTAACAGAATCTTTTTAAATTCTAAATTCCCGGAACTTTTTAGACAGAAGGTATATTGTTAGTGAGAACGTTTTCAGGATTCAATATGTTGTTTATAATTGGTCCTATTTGTTTGTTAGGCACAGGGCTAGTTTCCCCTAGGAGTCAATCTCCTACTGGCGCTCCTAGACGGTCTGCGCACCGTGTAATGTGAGCCAATCGATTGTGCATTCTAACTAACAGTCGGGGGAGTCTGGAAGCAGTACTGTTTCCTATAGAGCGGGGGTGGTTGCGGACCTTACGGCGGCTGCTCTTGAAATGACCATCGGCTATCCGATCCTGGGTAAACAGCCGGGCAAAGGACGCTGTGGTCCTCGATAGATTCGGTTTACACAGTTTCACCGCTTCGTAAGGGAGAGGACCGCGCAAGCGACCTCGAACTCGTAACCAATCGAAAGACTGGAGTAATCTGGTCACAATTGGACGTAAGGGCGTGAGTGTAAGCCCGCCGGGTAACACTCCTGGCTATCTCGCGGTTAAGGCGTTTGCCTCTTACGGGTTTGTGGCGGAGCTAGACGGTGGACTGTTTTGTCCAAGTCTTATGCGCTCACTCCAGGAAGATAGAACGACTAATCGTTAAAACTTCCTGAGGTGACGGGCTCGCCCACAGTAGTCGACAACCCTAGTTGTTTGCTATAGAGCGGGGGTGGTTGCTGACCTTACGGCGACTGCTCTTGAAACGACCATCGGCTACCCGATTCCATGTGAACAGCCGGGCAAAGGATGCCGTGGTCCGCGATAGATTCGGTTTACATCGTTTCGCCGCTTCTTAAGGGAGAGGACCGCACAAGCGACCTCGAACTCGTAACCAGTCGAGTGACCGGAGTAATCTGGTCGAAACTGGAAGTAAGGGCGTGAGTGTATGCCCGCTGGGTAACATACCTGGTTATCTCGCGGATAATTCATTGGCCTCTTACAGGCATGTGGCGGAGCTTGGCGTGGGACTGTTTTGTCCTAAGTCTTCCGCGTTCACTTCACGGGAGATAGAATAAACATTTCGGTAATCTCTAGTTGTTTGTTAGACACGTGTATGCAATGCGAAAAGATTTATTGTGACATTTAAAACGTTATAGTGATATCTATTTTTGGCCAACTTACGAGTAGCCCGATACATTTTAGTGATATATCTGTGTCATTTGTATAATTTTAGTATTATATTATGGTTTTTTAAACCGTTGTGTTGCAATAAAGTAACAAATGGGTGAGATCGACTCTGATAATAAGTCATTTTATGATATAGTGGTGATGATTTTATATAAAAAATCCTGCCTGCCTGTCATACATTTCACCTTAGAGTGACCATATTAATAATCGCGTTTCGACGTGAGGATGTGTCGAAATCCATTGCAATTGTATAACCGTCATATCATTGCGTAGTATTATTTTTTTAGTCAAAACATTGTCTATACATGCCTTTCAGACGTAACCAATCGCAGTGCAGTGCAATGTACCTATCTTGTGACATGTCCTTGCACTCGGCGATGGGCATTAAGAACATTTTAAAAAGAGGGTTCCACGCAGTAGAGAGTTTGAAACCGTTGTTTCTATTGAAGTTAGAGGTACTTCATATTTCAGTGGCTTTCGGATCATGCGAGGAAAGTAAAGTAAAGAAAATTAATTATTTATAGTACATTGTAGCCACAGTATGACTATGACAATGTTTTAGCTAATAAATAATAAAAATTATTCATTGCTAATGATATTTAAATGATTTAATTAGTTTATACAGAGTATTATTCACCGAGATTCACAGTTGATCTTGCATTACAGTATGTATGGCTGAGCGATGCGCGCTCTCCGCCCTCTATCACGAAAAATATTTTTAGCGAAATTTGTCGCAACTCGTATGCTCTACATTTTTTATCGTAGATGTTAACATCATTGGAGCTATAGAAACCTAGATAATGGAGGAAAACCAATTTTGGTTAACTTTGACCTTGAATAACTCTCAACGCAGACACGAGATTTTATGAGACTTTTGAGACAACTTATAGAACGCCTAAATGAAGGTGTATACGAGTTTCCAGCGTAGTATCTCTCATTCCGAGGTGAAACCCTAATTTGACTTGACTAGTACTCAAGGCGTAGCAAACAGATTTAAGTGTCTAATACAATTTTCCGTTTAACTATTGCGACTGGAGTGAAATGATTTAATTGTCAAATCATTGCGTAGCATTGTGTTATGTCTAATCAAAAAATTGGCAATATATGCCTTTCCGACCTAATCGAGGCGTAGCAAACAGATTTGTGTGTCATACAATTTTTTGGTTCACTATTGCGACCGCAGTGCAATGGTATAACCGTCTTATCACTGCGTAGCATTGTGTTATGTCTAGTAGAAAAATTGGCTATACATTTCTTTCCGACGTAATGAAGGCGCGGCAAACATATTTAAGTTATACCGTCAAATCCTTGCGCAGCATTGTGTTGTGTCTAGTTAAAAAATGGCTATATAAGCTTTTCCAACCTTATCGAGGCGTAGCAATCAGATTTGTGTGTTACGCAATTTTTTTGTTTCACTATTGAAATAGAAATAGAAACATTTATTGTCCGAAATTGTGGTGGTACATTTATGGTAATAATGCATAAAACTATGTCTCTCACAATTACCTGTTATTAAAACAAATTGACAAATTTACTTATCTGCTAATTATAAAACCTTATTAAAAAATGTAATTATTTCACTGGTTTGCCTATAATATATAAATGAAATCAAGAATAGTTCTTAATGTTCATTGAATGGCATAAAATAACATTTAAAAGAGAAATATAACATGAAAAAAATCTAAACAGACCGGAAAGTAGAACTAACAGTAGAAGACACTTAATAAAAATAATTCACCACGTCGGGTCCTACAAATTTCACGCGGTAAATTCGTTTTCTGTCCTATTAATATGAAATGTATATGATTTAAAATGTAACAGTAAAAAACAATAATTAAAAATAATTCACCAATAATATAACAAATAAAGAAAAAAATCAAAATAAAGGAATAATCAATCGATAAAGGAATTGCGACTGCAGTTCAACGATATAACCGCCATATCATTGCATAGCATTGTGTTATGTGTAGTCGAAAAATTGGCTATATATGCCTTTCCGACGTTGTCGATGCATAGCAAACAGATTTAAGTGTGTAATACAATTTTTCGTTTCACTATTGCGACTGCAGTACAATGGTATAACCGTTATATCACTGCGTAGCATTGTATTATGTCTAGTTGAAAATTTGGCTATACGTGCCTTTTCGACGTAATCGACTGCTGTATGTTTTTATTTCAGTGTTTTAGTGCGGTAGATAATAAATCCTAATTCGCAAGTAATCGATCTATCAACAACACAGCACATAATAAAGAGATACACATACACCATTAAATGGGTCATGATCACAGGCGAACTGGTATAATGTTACCCAAAAGACAAAGCTGTCATTAGGCGAAACATGCTGCTGCTGACGCCCGAAGGGCGTTCTGTAACTGAAACGGGTATTTTCAATATTTCAGCTGAAAATCAATAACCCACCGGTTTACTTACTTGCCGTTGTACTCAGCCCACTAAAATTACGATATCGATACTTGCGGTGGGCTTTCGTGCATGACCGGCCATCAATCGATCGGATAATTCGTCAACGACTCAACGTTCAATGTACACATTTTAACCCCAACCCATGAAAGGGGTGTTGCGTATCTACGGCGACCTTTTAAGGGCTTCGTACTGAAGCGTTGCTCGTGCTAACGGAACCCTATTAGTGAGACTCCGGTGTTTGTCTGTAAAGTATCCTTTCGAAGCAGCCTGTTCGCGATGCCATGCCGCCATCCGCAGGGCGAAAATTCAATTGTATAGAACAGTATTTTTCAACCTTTTATAAATCGCGCCCATTCTTTTTAGTAAAACAATAAAACTCCTACCCGTGAGACTGTATTCTCTTTCACAGCTGTAACTGTAAGCATCCAATAAATAAAGTTTATTTGAAAATAATGGTAAAAACCATTTAAAGTTAATCGGTTTTTTTACTTTCGAAGCTGCACATAACTGTTATCATCTTAGATCAACATAAAGTTTTGCAAAAGCAATAGCAAAAGACATAATAAATACGTCTCTCTTCAGAAGCTGAAAATATTTTAATCTGTAAAATTATATGATATGCAAATATTTGCATATTATATAAATATACACTTGATAAAATTTTCAATTTCTATTTTTAAATAGGTACCCTGTGACCGCCCCCCCCCCCCCCCCCCCGCCGGTTTCTCCGTGACCCCCAAGGGGTCGCGATCCACTGGATGAAAATCACTGGAGTCATGCAATATATATATCAAAAATATGCATTAAAATGGAGGAGATTCCATATAGCATGCAGGTGAAGAACCATGGTGTCAATTTCGACCGGAATGTATCCTGGTAACACCATACTAGGGAGATGAGAGGAGAGATCATTCATTCACAGATGTCATTCGCTGAGAAGCTCCAAAATGTTCTCCCTGAGAAAGGTAAAGAGACAATTTGCCAATCTTTTTTTTTTCACAATGGCGACGCCGCCTACCTCGATCTGACAGAAGAGCTGGCCATCAAGATTGAAAGGTTACAGCACTTCTGCGTCAGATTATCTATGGCCTAAGAAAATATGACTATATCACGGAAAATCAAAGTAGACTGCAGTGGCTTACCACCAAGGAGACGAGACAGGTTAGAACTCTCTGCTTGTTATATGCGAGGGCCCATTAACTCTGGGAGATAATGGGCCCTTGCTGAGTTGGCCACGAAGACCCATTCTGTTCTGTTCAGGGTTGGTCATACTCACGGGTCAACACCTATCCGACGGCCTCCACGCATGAAGTGCGAGCCTGGGTAGGAAAAAGAAAGATTACTCATGTCTCTCGATTCGTTATGAGTTCGAGGTCGCTTCCGCGGTCCTCTCCCTTACGAAGCAGTGAAACGGTGTTTACCGAATCTATCGCGGACCACAGCGTCCTTTGCCCGGCTGTTTACCCAGGATCGGGTAGCCGATCCTGAGTATGACCAACCCTGAACAGAATGGGTCTTCGTGGCCAACTCAGCAAGGATATTATCATTTTTTGTATCCGACTGCATTTATCACATGGTTGGCTATAATTCTCTCTGTCTTAAAAAAGAAATGCTGACCATGTCCTATATTTTTAATCCGATTCGAGGTAAAACTGATAACCTTAGCTTACTAGCTAACGTTGTTCACGGGCTTTGCTAATAATATCTGATTTTAAAAATTA
Organism: Micropterix aruncella; assembly: GCA_944548615.1. Lineage (NCBI taxonomy): Eukaryota > Metazoa > Arthropoda > Insecta > Lepidoptera > Micropterigidae > Micropterix > Micropterix aruncella. The sequence continues at coordinate 6,305,125 of OX155958.1, forward strand.
ATATTGCGTACGTTCACCGTCCGATAATTTGATTGGTGAAAGCGCGGTCCGCATACAATAGTAATTTTAGCAGTACCTAGCTGAAAATCTATGTAAATTTGGTTATACTGGGTTATCCAATTCGATTGAGCCCAATTCGATAGGGGTTATCCAATTTGGGGTTATCCAATTCGATAAAACTTTGCTATTTGTCACGTTTTTGTTTAGTCGAAGGTTTTCCATTTTAAAATATGCACCGTTTTACGACCGAAAAACGTGTTAAAATTGTTAAATTGTTTTACAAAAAATCATAATCGCCCAAAATCGCGAACAATCGCAATACACAGTGAAAAAAATCTAAGAAACTGGGTCGGTCATGGATAATGCAAGGCATGTGCATCATCGTAAAGTACAGTTGGGGACTGAGCTAAATGTAAGCGGTGGCTGAGGTGCAAGGACCGGCGTTCGGTCTCCCCACCACAGACATTAGAGCTGTGACATTACTCGCCCGGTGCTACTCGACAGTAATAGATGTAGGTATGTACGTTAACGAAAGAACGCGTGTTCTACGAACGCCAGTCTCTGCACGTCAGCCAGCGCTTACCTACATTTAGCTCAGTCGCCAACTGTGAGTAATATCGAAAATATCGCTGATGTTGCTGAAAGTGTGGCTGAAGATCCAACTTTGTCCAAATTCCAGGCTCTCTCAGAAATTGGGCTTGTCTTATCTATGGCGCATTTTCCATATGGATTTGAACCTTCGTCCTTAAAAGTCTAACTTGCAGCCCACCGACCATAACAGCGCAGAACATACGCAATTAGATACTGGAACAACAAGCACTGAATGACAATTAAACAGAATTCGTAAGCGATGAGGCCCATTTCTTGCTCGGTGGATACGTTAATAAAAAAAATTGCCTTATATGAGGCTACGAAAACCCTCATGTTATCGTAGAGAAACCATTGCATCTGTAAAAACTGACTGTCTGATGGGCATTGTGGTCTAGTGATGTTATTGTTCCGTATTTTTTGGAGGACAATAAAGGAGCAACAGTTACAGTCAAATCTGAGCAATATGGCAGCATGGTGATGGATTTTTTTGGGCACGAAATTGAAGATATCGATACAAAGACTATTTAATTCCAACAATACGGGGCACGAGCCACACAGCATAATCAATTACGGCTTGATTGCAAGATAAATTTCCAGGTTTTCGAGATTGGCTAGGTACAAGTAATTTCGAAATTGGCGGACCGATCTTGCCTTTGGACTTTTCTTGTGGGGAATGCGAACAATCCTCAAAATCTTTAGCAATTGAAAACCAATATTCGTGAAGTTATAGCCGAGTTATTGCCCGAAATTTGCGAAAAAGTAATCGAAAATTACCTCAAAAGCATCGAGTCCTGCAAAAGGTCCTATTGAGGATATTTGAATGATGTTGGATTTTACATATAATGGCGAATACGAAACATTGTAACTAAATAGTTATTTTGTACGAAACCTGTTTTTTTTATTGACTTTACTTTCTGAAAGTGAACATGGATATAGTAAAATAAGAACAGTATAACATCTCCATAGTACGCACCGGTTTCGCACTCATACAAGCGCCCGTTGTCCATACGCTACCACTTCATAGATTCTCGGGCGCCTCGGTACCAGCCAGTCAGGGCTGTCGCGCGACAGCTAAGTATACAAAGTGGAATGTTTTCTGTACAGGCTGTAATGCAACCTATCAGAAATTACATTTACGAGTATTTACATTTACGTTACGAAGTTACATTTATGACGTAACGTTTATTGTTCATTTGCGTAGGTAAGTATGTGTCTAGGTAAGTAGGTGCATAGGTATGTAACTGCATAGGTAGGTAGCTAGATGCGTTTTTGTTAAGTACAGAAGGTGTTGAACTCAGCTTTCAATGGCTTCACCGAACATATCCGGGCCCATTGGCAATAAAGGAGGGTGTCGGACGAGGTGGGACTAGTGAGCGGCCGCTCTACAGTTCTCCAGCGCGCGTGACATTTCGGCTCGCTACAAGCCCTCATCAGCTAGTCTGCGATGACTAGGACGCGGAGAACCACCAGTCCCGCCCTCGACCTCCCTCTCTCTACCTATCCATATTCTGTAGGATGCCTCCAGTGCCGCTTTCGAGGCTCTCTCCATGAATGAGCTCAGCGCCGCTCTTGGCAGGCCTAAATTCTTGAAGAGGCTGTAGAGTGACTTCGCCGGTAGTCCTCTTGCTCCGACTTCTACGGCGAAGAGATCAGTCTTAAATCCGTTTCTCACTATCCGGTCTACTAAATTGCAGTACTTGTTTACTTTGAAGTTGTGGTCCTTCGGCATGTTGCTTTCCCATGGGACTGTAAGTTCGACAAGTACAACATGCTTTGTCGCCATTGAGAATATGAGAATGTCCGGTCTGTAAGCTGTGGTACAGATTTCTGAAGGCATTTGGTAATGCTTCTCATGTGTGTCCATCAGCAATTGCCAGTCCTTTGCTGCTCCCAAAATTGAGGACGGTTTAGTCCTATCTTTAGGCATCTTATTCGCTCCGGGTTTTACAAAGTTGACCTTCTTGAAGCCATTGCTCGTTTGCCCTTTTCTGGTCCGTGCAATTGATAGGCTGATAGCCTCTCTGATGATTTGGAGGACTTTATCATGGCGATAGGAATAATGGCCTTTAACTTACTAAAATGTACGTATTTTGAACACATGCAACAAGTGATGAATGCTGTCACACAAAGTCAGCACTAACCCATATATTCTGTTTTGTACAGTACAATTTTGGGAACCGACTCTTGATCTATAAAAAAAAATACATAAACGTAGATAATCATTATAAAAAAATGCATTTCTGCTTTAATGGGATCACAACTTGTCAATTGTGTATTTGTTGTGGCAACCCTGGTGGTTCGGCGAAGCGTAGGTACTTATTTCGAAAACGGGCTCGAGATTTCCTACAGATGTTATTTTACTATGACATGGATAACCCTGTATTTACATATATTAGTGACTTACTTTGTGTTTTTATGTGAGTGTGCAGTTTGGAAACTGAAGAGCACATTCTGTGTTCATGTCCGGTTCCATCGGTTGCCAAAACAAAACGTCTAGATGCGATCGGTGGCCACATCAGTGGATTGTATTATATATAATTATTTATTTTATTAACTTATGAAATAATAAAATGGGATGAAAAAACTTATTTTTTCAAGTAGTATTATTGCGGAAAAGTTGCGAAAAGAAGTAAATTCGGTTTATAACTTCCGGTCGCGCATGTGTTTCAAAGTTTTAAGAATTTTCGAAAATTTACATTATTCGATAATTTTAAACATTTTAAAAATAGCATTTTCACGAATGTAGTAGCTCAAATTCTATTGTAATATAACCACAGATAATAATGTCTTAATTTTTAAATTACAAATATAGATAGATAACAGTTAAAAAAAACTAACAACTTACATGTTTTATTTTTGGTTCTCTCTATAGAATATAAGGTTGTACCTATTTAAAGAAAAATAAATTATTTTAGACCAATACTGACATGAGTCGTAAGTCCAAGAAACTCGTGTTGAACCATGAAACTTCCCCCGTTTCACTCATTCTTAGCTGAAGGTAATTGGAAATATAATTTATGGGCGAAGCTATGCATGGTTGACCTTGACAGCAGAGTCGTTCTGATAAAACCATCCTAACTTTTCCTGCGGCTTCTGTCACGAGTGTCACACATCGTTCAACTGCGATGTGTAAACTGGGAATGCGAATGTCTTGATTGTTATCTGCAAATTAAGGACTTAGTCACTCTGAATATGTGATTTAATATCTTTCCTTATCTTTTATAATTTGTAAATATTAATTTAATAGCTCTGGTTGACTCTTACTCGGACTGATAATGATTTAGAAAAAATAATGGTTCAAATCACAATTGGTGCCTCGAGATGGTTGACAACAACAACTCGAACTCTCAGAGTGTACCTACTTAAGTGAAGAAATTCCCATTCGTCAACTTCAAGAAATAGATTTATTTATTTTGAAGTGACACATTATGGGGCTTAGTATATAGACAAGTATATACTTTAAAGAGGGACAGTCTTGATCAGCACTAGATTTACCTAATATTGTCATCACTGTGATTGAACAAAATGGCGTTTTCGCTCATCCAGAACATTTATTGTTAGCCATAACAGATAATACAAAACACATAAAAGAGCTCGGACTTAGCGGAAATCTAAAGACGAGACAGTAAGATCAAAAGAGAAAAACTATTTTTTATTTATTTTAAAAAATGCGCATTTTTTTAACTACATTACATTACATATTATCATTAGAGGCTCCGTTGTAAATAATAGCAAAAAAGAGAGTACCGCAGCCCGTCCTTCTTTAGATCAACGCTGCCTAACTAGGCCTAGGCCCGTACTAAGGCAAGCGTACCAAGATATCGTACCAAGAAATAGTGGCTTGTGCATACTTCAAACTACATATGTTAAAAGGGAAAAAAAATAAAAAAATAGTATCTAATAATATTAGGAATTAACTTAACGCAATAAACAATGTATGTAGAAATTAATCATTACTCTAAAAACTAGGTCATTGATATGTCAATGCGTCTGTCAGTCTGTCAGTCTGCAAATAATATTTGTAAAATACTTATCATAAAACGCAATAAAATTAATTTCAATAACATGAAAAAGGTAAATAATAAATAGGAATTGCAATGAATAGTGAAATAATTATAAATGGAAAAAGGAATTATAATAAGTAGTCAAAAAATCAAATTGAAATGGTCAGAGGATTATCAAATTGAAATAGTCAATTATACATAAAATGTGCATGTTACTAGTTATAATATAATTTTGAATGTAATCGAATTAAAAATGAAAAAAAATAAAGACCCACCAACAGCGATAAAAAATGCAATAATAATAAATTAAAAAATCTACATAATAGGGTCAAAAATTGTGTGGCTCACATGCCGACCTTCAATCATGAGCCACCTGTGACATCGTTTTTTGAATTGGCCTTTATTGTGTACGTTCCTATCAGAATATTCATGTCGCCAAAACTCAATGTCAAGTCTCAAGCTACTCGGACATAATTAACTGGATGGATTATGATGTATTATCTCCCCCGTTATTAAAGGATATGAGTGGCGGTGAGATTAAATCCCATATTCAAAGTGACTCACTCTAATTGGGATATAACATTAAAGACTTTCGCATACCCAGTACAACACCGCAGTTGAACGATTTGTGATACTCGTGACAGAAGCCTCAGAAAAAGTTTGCGGAGCTGAGTCTAAAGGGCTCTCTAGACGATCAAGCATGGTTGTCAAGCATCGCGTCGCGGGCTAGGAGGGGATCGTAAACCGCAGGAAATATGCAAATATTTTGTCAAATATTTACCAATAAAGCCTAATTTTGTAGTTTTATACCAGGGAGTCACGTCATTCATCAATCACTACTACAAAAAGGCATTTTTGGTAAATATATTTTTTAAAAAAGCATATTTGCTGCGGTTTACGATCCCTTCCCAGCCCGTAACGCGATGCTTGACAAGCATGCTTGATCGTCTAGTGAGCCACTAAGGTTGGTTATAAATAATAATAATGATCTAAAATAATTTGTTTTTACACATTTAACCTTGTATTCAATATTCTTAGGTGGATAGGAATATTTCCTTACTGCGTGTCAGAAAAAGTTAAAATCGAGACAAGTTTCCTAACACGTATTAATATACTCCTCTTTCACCCTTTATGTATGGGAGAGTCAAGTAGCATGGCAAAGTGGATCGTAATTTGCAGTTATGGCCTTATGCAAGAAATTTTAGCAATTAATATCACTTTACAGTCTATAACATCTACCCTCTAAAGCTAAAACAAACCCCCCATATTTACAAGCTTATCATTAGTCATGTCACAAAACCTCGATAGGTGGCTAGTCATTATTGTAGTTTTTTTTAAGATAAAATCGTGTTTACTATCAACTTGGTAGCTATTTTGTTTCTTTTGAATATTATATCCTACTACTATTATAAACGCGAAAGTTTGTAAGAATGTATGTATGGATGTTTGTTACTCTTTCACGTAAAAACTACTGAATGGATTTTAATGAAACTTTACAATAATATAGCTTACACATCAGAATAACACATAGGCTATAATTTATAAAGATATATAGTTTTCTATCATCATTATCACAATTTTCCATCACCACGCGAGTGAAACCGCGGGGCGCAGCTAGTAATCATATAATGTTTTTGCATTGCCTTATAGGGCTGTAATCTCAGAAACATATCCTTAAATCTAATTAAGTTATTAGGAAAACAGTTAACTTTTCTTAATACAAAATGTGATGTGAGGTCGTATTATAACCGGTATTAATGATCGTATGATTGTTTTAGTCTGTTATTTTACTGAATTGTATGTTACCAGTGTTACTAGGTTGCTGTTTCCAATTAAAAATATTTATTTGGTTGATAAGATGATAACAAATTAGGTATTGGCGTTTATTTGGTTTTGATTCAAAGATTTTTAAAAAATATTGTAAGGAATCATCCATTTTGGGATAGTTTTAAATTAGAAAATTTGCGTAATTGTAAAAGTTAGAAGCATTTCTATACGGTTTTGAAATTTTTAAAAATGTCCTATGTTGTCAACAATATAAACAAATACCGGAATCGAATAAGCGTCACCCTTGATCGGATTCGAGAATGCTTCAGGTTTAAACGAGAATCCTTCCTTTAACGTAAAATCACTCAATTATTTATTATTTAAACCGAAATAACAAGAAAAAAAGAGTTACTTTATAGCAATAAAAAACAAAAATTCGATTTTTTTAATTCCTGAACCTGTCAAGTAACTCTTCTTTTTTTGTTATTCGCTTGAAATAATAAATAATCGTTGATTTTACGTTTAGGAACGGATGGTTGCTTATTTTTAAAGATGATTGGATCAATGGTGAGCGTTTCTAGTGTAAAATTGGCTAATCTAAACCTACATCTCTTTCCGCAAGTTACGAGACATCCAATCATTCTCGTTTAAACCTAAAGCATTCCCAAATCCGATCAAGGGACTCCTACGTCATGATGTAGTGGCTTTTGTAGTTATTTTCTTCATAGCCTTCACCAATGCGGTCGGTAATATTAATGCACTATTTCACTGGTAATTAAAACGTATTTTCTTTTAATTTTGACAGCGTAGATAGCAGAACTTCAACTAGAAGAAGAACATGTACTGAGCCTACCTATTGTCCGTCTAATTATGTCTGAAAACATACATAATGCCGTGAATCGATTTATACGCGTTCTAATAGCGATAAAAATTTCATAGGCCGCGGGAAAGTCAAGTCGGAAAATTGCCGCCAATTTTCCAACCAGGGAGCTCTCTGCGCGGACGTCCTCGCGCCACGTCTGTTCGCGACACACTGTCTAATACCACCCGAGTTGGTATACACTTCAGTGCGTTCCCGCCACAAAACGTCGCATTCAAGAACTGATAAAAAATCTCGGGCCCTTTTATAATAAATTTTTATTTTAATAAAATATTGCCATTTATTCCATGCGGACCATTTTTTTTTTGTTTAATTTTATTTATTCTCGAAAAAAGTTTACATTACAGTTTACAACTAAGTTGTTGCCTAAAAGGATTGTGAATGTTTAGTAATATTTTTTTGGTATTCTGATGCGGTTAGGAATTAAAGTTTTAACATCTTTGTGTGACAATTTTTCATATGTTTTGTTTTGCTCAATATATTTCAACGGGAAACATTTTTCAGCTAAAACCACATGCAAAGAAAACATGTCGCCTCGGTAATGACTGTAGCCCTGTAACAACGTACTAATCGCAATACATTTATATATCGTTGAGTAGAGTAAAATATCCATTCCTCAAATCCTCTGACGCATGTAGCTAGATGGCGGCAGAGCCACGTGACATACGTCGCAGTTTGAGCTAAAAATTGAAGCTTACAAGGCTTTCGTTCGCTTAGTACTCGTTGTACGCGTACGGATACGCATACGGTTGTTCGTTAGTACGTGTACCCATACGCATAATATGCAAGTGGTTGCGTTAGTTGGAATTCGTAGCTCTCTAAATACGTTTAATATAACTATAGAAAATAAATAGAGCCTATCAATAGTTATAGTGGATTTAATAATAATGTTGTTGAAAATTTCAGAATGCTTCGGCTATGGGGTCTCCTAGAAGTATCAATATGCGTCAAAAACCGCAGGAAGGGGCTAAAGGGAGAAAATAGGAGGCGGAGGGACTCCAAACACAGCCAGCCACCTCGAGTGAACGATCCCGAGAACAGAGGAAGCTCGCCAGAATGAGGCAAGCGCAGGAGACACAACCGCACTTTAGTGCTGCTGGATTCAGCGGATTGTTGCGGCCTAGAATTTAACCAGCCGAGTCGTTTGTAGCCCTAATTAAAGTATACGAGACCTCCAGCCCATCAATGGCCACCCTGGGTAGCCAGGTTAGGCTCAACTGGCCGAACGCTTCACTTCAACCAGAGCAATGTGAACGTGCAGCCGAGTATTCTAGGCGATGGGAGTTGGCCGCAGGAAAGGTTAAGTAATGTGTTTATGAACAGAGGGTTAATGGGCCCTTGCTGAGTTGGCCACGAAGACCCATTCTGTTCAGGGTTGGTCACACTCACGGGTCAACACCTATCCGACGGCCTCCACGCATGAAGTGCGAGCCTGGGTAGGACTCTGGCCTTATGGTTAGTTTCCCCTGGGAATCAACCAGCGCTCCTGGACGGTCTGCGCACCGTGCGGCGTAAGCCAATCGATTGCGCACTCTGACTAACAGTCGGGGGAGTCTGGAAGCAGTACTGTTTCCTATAGAGCGGGGGTGGTTGCGATACTTACTGTGACTGCTCTTGAAACGACCATCGGCCACCCGATCCTGGGTGAACAGCCGGGCAAAGGACGCTGTGGTCCGCGATAGATTCGGTATACACCGTTTCACCGCTTCGTAAGGGAGAGGACCGCGCAAGCGACCTCGAACTCGTAAACAATCGAGAGACTGGAGTAATCTGGTCACAATTGGAAGTAAGGGCGTGAAAGTAAGCCCACTGGGTAACACACCTAGTTATCTCGCGGTTCGGGCTTTGGCCTCTTACGGGCATGTAGCGGAGCTAGACGGTGGACTGTTTTGTCCCAAGTCTTCTGCGCTCACTCCAGGGAGATAGAACGACTAATCGTTAAAACTTCCTGAGGTGACGTGCTCGCCCGCTGTAGTCAACAACCCTAGTATATATTAAATAAAAATATAGTAAAATATCACTTAATATAGTAAAAATAACTTCTACAGGATATTTTTTTGTCAGTGAAAGGGTTCTTTATTAGAGTAGGGACGAAATTAAGTCAGTGCATTGTGAAATTTACTATTATTGTTGTCGATATTTTTGACGTGAATGCCAAAATTCCCAATCATATTAAATTAAGTCAAAATTAGCAATACCAAAACTACTCGTATATCTACTTAAATATATATACATACTATAAACCAAAACTAAAATGGTTCGCTTTTGGAGTCGATGGCAAATTTTGCCCTTTAGATAAGTAATAAATATTAATTGTGGTTATTTATTTTGGATGATAAGTTTTTAATACCAAGTTTTACTCTAGCAGACAGTTGTATATAATTTGCTCTTAAAACTGATGAAGAAATATTCTCAATAATTTGGTTTACTAATGGAGCATGAAGGGCATGCAGATACAGATGTATTGAATGTCTACCTTGGGAAGCTTCTGGGATACCGTTTCGAAGCATAATTTTAACTCCTCGTTTTGTTAATGAAGGAACAACTGTAATTTCAAATGGAAATCAGATTCAATTTGTGTAATGTATTAACAATGGGCATATTGTTAATTTTATGAAGCTTTAGTAAATTAAGGACCTTTTTCGTGTTTAAACCTAACAAAATAAATTATCACTTAATTAGCACTTTAAGTAAGAAAGCAGAACTTGTTATTATCAAGTTATTATATGTTGTTAGAATATATTGTTTTCATAAAAACACAAACATTTTAAATGTTAATCAACCAAACTCGGTATTCATTTTGCAAAACAAACGTTTTTCAATTTGATTAATACCTTAAACGCATTGCGTTAAAAATATGTCAAATCTCTGGACTAATATAATATCTGTAACAGGAAATTTTGGTAATAAGTATTTAGGACAAATATTATTTTTCAAACATTTAGAAAGAAATTCTTGTTTTAAGCTGTTTTAACTGAATGGTAATTTATTTGATTAAACTAATGACTGTACATAATGAATGTAATTGCAAAATAAATAAAATTAGATTTGCTTAATAGAAACATTTTAAATTTATTTTTTATTTTTTTTATTATGTATTATTATTAAATGAAAGGAATCTTTTATGCTGGTGGTAGTCTAGGAGCATTTCCGCGCTTGTCACTCCTATAATTCTTTTTTTTTTTTTTTTTTTTCAATTCAATTCTTTATTGAGAAATCACACAGTATTACAGTAATAATATTTTTTTAAATGTATGCAGATTTACAACAAATAAAACCGGTTACGGATTTCAATAAAATTACATAAATTACGTTTTTTTTTTAACTACTTAATAAAACTAACGTACCTTCAATTTTAATTTTTTTCAATTTTAGAAGTACATAAGAGTCGAGTATGCAGGGTGTGTGTATGTGTTTGTGGGAGTGTGTTGAGCGTGTAAGTGTGGAGTGTGAGCGGGTATGATATTAGTAATGGCGTATATAAAATATAATAATAATAATAATAATAATCAATAAAAATAGCTAAAAACCAAGTCAGCTTATTGTATCGGTTAGGGTTTGATTTACGGAGTATTTGTAAGTGATTATGGAATTATTAAAGATATCAATACCATTTAAATGGGTATTATAAAGCTCACAACAGCGTGTGAGTACTCCATTCCTTGATGCATTAGTTTTAAAGCGCGGCAATCGAAACAGGTCAAATTGGCGTGTGGTCCTCATTGGGGCGTTAATATTGATCGCTCCCACCAGGTCAGAGCAATCGAATATACCGTTCATTATTTTATAGAGGCACAGAGCATCATTCAAGTTGCGCCGATAACATAGCGAATTTATTTTAAATAGTAAGGCCGCCTCATTATTAGTATTACAATAACTTTTCGTCTTGAAATTTAAGTATCGAACGAACTTATTTTGGATATTTTGCAGTCTGTTAATGTGGACCTGATAATAGGGAGACCATATTGGAGAAGCAAACTCAAGGTGAGATCGAACAGGCAAAGCAAACTCAAGGTTTTTAAGTGTTATACTCCTCTAATATTTCCTACTGTGGTATTGTTCATTTAGGACAGCCGGGTCTCTTCCTGAACAGTACCGCACAATTTTGGATGCTGGAAAATTAATCCAACTTGGTTTGTGGCTTTTAAAATAAACAATAATAAATTAATTTTGTTTAAATTCGATTTTTGGCTGTAGTCGTCATTAGGTCATATGACGTTTCCATAAACGAACATTTCCCCGAAAATTCAAGTTATTTTTATAAAAAACCAAAATTGCTAAATATCTACATGTTTGGCTTTGACACCTAAAAACTGGCTAGAGATACACATAAAAAAAACCAAAATCAGCAAATACCTCTAAAACCGTGGGAGTTAAAAACGTGGCGATTTTTTTATTTAATAGCTATTTTAAACTTGGACCAAAAAGCTGCTAAGACTTGGATCTGATATCCCTGCTTAGTCCATTCTACCGGGTTGCAACTGCGTAGGCGAGACTGCCTTATACGCAGATGATTTATGTCTGGGTAGGATAATTTATAATAGTGTAGATTCCCAAGATCATTTAACAGCGCTGCATTTCCCTTCCCGCCCGAATCAGAGAAAAGTTTTCACTGCGCCACAGTACACTAGAGAGAGAGGGCTGATCTGCGTGAATTTCTCCCATCTCCCTCCTCCTCTAGTTGCGAATGCTGTATGATCTATCTAGGCTTACAGGAGACGTTGCAGCCATTAATAATAGCATAACCCCAATAAACAATGGATTAATTTCGCTCAGTACAAATGTGTTATCATCATGACCTAATAGCAAAGATTAAGTAATATACGAGTACTAACATTCTAATAGTTTACTAGTCATGTGACCTAATCATTAAAGCCGTGGGCCCACTTATAATAGTTTACCCTGTGTAATAGGGTACTAAAATATTTATTGCATTTTTATTGTCGTTCATAGCCTTCGACCGTTGTAAAAAAAGTCTTCCAACATCAATATTGATGAATAGAGTTGTACCTATTGTTTATTGTAACTTGTTTAACGTCTGTATTGCAATAGATTGTTACAAGCTTTTATTACAAGCTTTTATTTACCTTGCAATATTTCTTAGTTTGTTTAAGTCAAATCTTGTAAGCTGAGTTAGAACCTCTTCCTCTTATTTATGAAGGAGAAATTTTACAGGTCGGTTAAGTTCCGATGACAAAGTATTGTTGTGGTGAGCATGACCTGATTCTACACCCAGGATCGGCTCCCGACGATGCTACTCTTCCACGGTCAACAGCACAGACAAACAATGTTGTAAACGCATTCAATTATGACAGCTCGTTCTAAATTTTACCATCATATGGCTGCTGCACCCAGGATTAGCTCTCGACGAGGGGACTCCTCAACGTTCAACAGCACATAAAGTCCTTAATGGTATCATCAGCGAGCATGTACCGTCGAAAACTATTTCGCATCGTCAATTTCCTCCTTGGTATGATGCATCATTGATCAAAATAATCAAAGAAAAGCACAAATTCCACCGTAAATGGAAGATAACCGGTAATCTCGTCCACTATGAGGCATTTTCAATACTTAGAAGACGCCATAAAGAATTAAATAGTCTTCTTTACGAAGCCTATATAGAGAAGTCTGAAGAATACATAAAAGACAACTCAAAATTCTTCTGGAAATATGTAAAATCTAAACGATCCACCCCCGGTATCCCGTGCGAAATGAATTTTAATTCTGATGTAGCCACGAGTGGTCCGGATATATGCAAGTTATTTTCTCAGTATTTTCAATCAGTTTATGAAAACCACGATCCTCATATTGACTTCCGCGTACCTAGTTACCCCAACCAACAATCAGTCGACATATACGACGTACGATTTGACGAGGAAACAACCTATAATTATTTGCGCAAAATAGATATAAACAAAACCGCTGGCTCTGATGAAATACATCCTATATTTGTCCTTAACTGTGCATTAAATTTGGCTTATCCACTAACGACATTGTTCCGTAAATCATTAATAGAAGGCGTTTTCCCCAAAATATGGAAACAAGCATATATATGTCCAATATTTAAGCAAGGTTCGCGAAATAATGTTCAAAATTATCGTCCAATATCAAAACTCCCAATATTTAGTAAGTTAATGGAAAAACTCGTATTCGAACAATTATTCGCAGCTGTTCGTTCAGTCATAGTCCCAGAACAACACGGATTTTTCAAATCAAGGTCTATAGAAACCAACCTTATTACCTTCACTGATTCTGTCCTTAAGTCTATGGATAAACGTATACAGGTTGATGCTCTATACACAGATTTTTCTAAGGCATTTGATAAAATAAATCATAACTTACTTTTAAAAAAGTTATGGGCTTTGGGGATTAGGGGTGACTTGTATCGCTGGATTTCCTCGTATATCGCATATCGGACTCAAGCGGTAGTTGTTCAGGGTTATCAATCCGAGTTTTCCGAAATTCCTTCAGGGGTACCGCAAGGCTCCCACTTAGGACCACTTCTTTTCCTTCTATACCTCAACGATATCACCAATTGCATGCTACATTCCAATATAGTCATATATGCGGATGACACGAAGATTTTTAGTGAGATCCGATCAATTAATGACTGCCTTAATTTGCAGGCAGATATAAACCGCCTTATGAAATATTGTTCAGATAACTGTCTCTTCGTTAACGTAAACAAATGTCACATAATCACATACTCCAGAAAAAATACTAATATAATGTTTGACTACAACTTGAATGGCGCTATAGTTGGAAGAGAATCAGCGGTGCGAGATCTTGGGATTACACTTGACACGAAAATGCTATTCGCTGAACACATCGATAATATTATTAGAAAAGCATATAAATTACTAGGTTTTATTCTAAGGGTATCATCGGTATTCAAATCCACTGACACGCTTAAAACCCTCTATAATTCCTATGTAAGAAGTCAGTTGGAATTTGCATCAGTGGTCTGGAATCCCCAATATTTGACTTACATATCGCGGATCGAATCGATACAAAAAAGATTTGTGAAGCGATTAAATTTCACTTCTTTCACTAAGCCCAGCTCCTATGAGGAATCCTTAAAAGCCCACAATTTAATGTCATTGGAGAGCCGTAGAGTCTTGATCGATGCCGTATTCTTGCATGGGTTGGTAAATAATTCCATCGATGCGAACGCGATTTTGGAGCGCATTGAATTTTATGTTCCTCCCCGCCCTGTTCGATCGCATCGGCTATTTCATCTCCCTGTGGTGAAAACCAACGCATCTCAAAATGCATTTCTATACAGAGCGTGTCATAGATATAATACAGACTTTTTAAGTGTGGACATATTACACTCATCAAAAACCTCTTATAAGAACTCAATAAAAAAAATTCTACAGTCTATCTAGATGATCACATAACATTTATACATATTATATTTCATTTAATTTAGTTCAAGGACATAATTTTATCTCAAGTATATTCTTTATAATAACTATATATCATACCTAAAATTAAATATAAATATATTTATATACATACATAATATATTTTTATCTATTTTGTCTCTCCCTTTCACCTCACTTCCCATCCTGATTCCCCCCATTCTCAAGCGAAAACAATATAAAATTATATTGCGTTCATTTTGTATACTTTATATTCGGAATCACATTAATGGATTTTTGTCACTTTTAAATAGGTTTTTATTGCATTGTATGTAGTTCTGTTTGGTTCCAGAATAAAATAAAATAAAATAAAATAAAAATAAAATAAAATAAACGAATTTTAGTATACGCATTCTATTATGGCAGCCTGTTCTAAGTTTCTCCGCGACAGGACTGCTGCATCCAGGGTTGGCTTTCAACGAGGGGACTTCTCATCGGTCAACAGCACAGAAACGAAATTCTGTATAGCATTCAATTATGAAAGCCCGTTCTAAGTTCCTATATGAAATGGCTGCTGCACCCAGGGTTGACTCGGGACAGAGCATTTTAATAAAAGCACATTTTTTAAAATGTGTCTTTACTTATTGATTGAATTAACTTATCTATTGAACCACAATTGGTGAGATCCGATTGTTAGATCCAATTTTATCAATATTTCTCTTCTACTCCGAATCTCAAACGTTTCCATATAAACTTTCAATATCTTTATTTACATTGCATTTGTATCCAATTGGCGAATTTACGTGGTAGTTATAACAAATTTAGTAGTAAGGAGATAGTACGATCAGGCACTGCTCAGGGGAGCATTTGGGGCCCAATACTGTACATCATGTACACAAACGGGATCAGCGGATGTACTTCCGACTGCTAAATGTATACCTACGCCGATAACACCACCCTATCATAATCTCCAGCAGGTAAGCCTTAGGCTTGGTTGGATTTTATTCAAAAGTGTATTTAAAAAATGGTTATTAAATTTAAAAATAATAAATAAAAAGAGTCACAATATACTCTAGTAATATACAAGCTACTCTAAGTAACAGCAATGTTAACAGGTAGTTATAACAAAAAAAATAACTTCTTAGCTATTTTAAAGGAAACAGATTTTTTTTATGAAATCAGCATCATAACTTATTATATTTTTTATTTCATTTTTATTTTATTTTGTTTCTGGAAACATACAGCGCATACAATTGAAATACGTGTGCATAAATATAATGTAGAAAAAAAAGAAAAACATTACGCCGATAATCGTTTCCTATGAAATTAACAGATTTCCGCATATTACACATTTGGATTTCGGCATATTACACTTAAAAATTAATTGTAAAATAAAGTAAGTTCATATTAAATATAAAATTAATATAGAAAACCGATGGGAGAGGTAGGGAATTGGAAGTGATGAGGAAGAAGGAGTTAGACGATGGTATGTGTATATGTATATAGATATAAATAAAGATATAGAAAGGTCTTATAGTGGATATATAGATACAGATATTTATTGATGTTTATAGATATTTTTAGATATATAATAAATATTTATAAATATTTGTAGTAGCTACTGATATGTTGCATGAAAATTATATAACTAAGAAAGATAGGTATTAACAAGCTCGTTAGGTGCAATTGATTTGAATAATTCTTTAACGAACGTCGGTTGGTTGAGGTTGAAAATGTCGATGGTGGAGAAACGATGGTATAGAACAAGTACCTACTCTATACATAAGGATGCATGGAAGACAGAATGCCATTAGTCTATCTAAACGTTAAAATGCTTAATTATTACGTATTGAAACCTGTATATTATTTATTTGAGTAAAGTTAAAATAAAAAATTACATATTTATGTACATAATATTAAAATGATTTATAAGAGCTGTGATTTAAAAATGCGCTTGTTATTATATTATTAATTTATACAATACAGGCGTGTTTAGACCGCCATCTAATTCATACTTTCATAACACGAAAGTCGCCAAATTAAACATAATAATAGAAGATTATTGATTTTTTGGAACTACGAGTACCATTTCCACATTACGTTTCGTAGTAGAATTCTGGTTGCCAAAACGTAGCACGACGTTGAGCAATCTTATACACTATATATTCAATGTTCATATGTGTAAGTTTACTTTTATTTGTTCACTCAATATTATAATTATAAAATTGTGCATTTTTGTGCTCTCCAACATTTGACGTTTTTTTGAGTTGTGTCTTTATCCTCGTAGGGATACAGTATGCTAAGAACAGGGCTATATTGCGTATACATTTGTCTAACTTTACCTACACCTTTTTTACAGGCGAATACATGCGATTACTCTATAAATAAGGATGCACGCAAGACGTAAGAAAGTACTAAAATGGAAGAGGCTGAGTGATATATGGAGGACGTCGAAAATCCTTTTAGACCGTCACTAAGTGCGGTATGCCACAGAAACGCGGCCAACTTTGGCCGTTTTCTCATTAACCGCTTATAAACCGCAAGGGAAAATATTGAGTCTTTACTTATGAAGTTGGCTGTTATATACCTAAAGGAAATTTAAGGCCAAAAATTTTATATGAAAAATATATACTTAATTAATAGAAATATTGGCCCCTATTATCTATGGATATTTGTAATTTTAATGGGAGTTGCTTAATTCTTCTGCTGTAAAACTCACCGTAAATAGGAACCAATGAAAACTTTGAAGGCGGTTTTCACCGACTCTTAAAAGTAGATTTTTTTTTCTTGTTATCTGAATTCTGGAAAAAAATAAACTCTATTGGAGCAAGGTCTGGCACGTACGGTGGGTGACCAAGAGTCTCCAGACGCTACTTCTGCAACTTTGCAACTTTGCAGTGAAATAATAATAAACTCTTTATTTGAACTTAATTATTATACAAAAAGGCGAGCTTATTGCCACATGGCAATGTCTTACAACTAACCTAACTGTGGTTCTGAAATCGCAACTAACCTAACTGTAATCTGTGGTTCTACGTTGTCATGCAGAAGCAGTGGCTATGAGCGATTGACCAGGCTCGGTTATTTAATCACGAGCTTCTCCATCATTGTTATTATGCTTATTCGGGTTATTGCCAAGAAGTCCCGAAGGTACCCCTCAAACGACTTGTTTTCAGAGCTGAAAATATTAGACATCAGGACATCAGAAAATATTAGCATCAGACATATGCAAAAACAGTCCTTCTCAACTACCTGAAAAGTGAAGATACTCACGTTAAACCTGAGCATAAAATTTCAACGAGGAGCGCCACAACCTTTAAACACATTGTACAGAAAACCCGAACATCCTTCGCCCAAAGACACTTATAGGACCCAAAATTTATAACAATCTAAAAGAATCTATAAAATCATGCCAATAAACTAAGTCAGTCCAATTAAAATTAAAAATTACACAACATTTACTTCAACTTGATAGAAATGAGGTGGAAAAGGCAATAAGTCATATTTTAAAGTAAAGGTCTGCATTATTATTATTGTCATATATTGCAGTACACTTTATATTTTAAAACTATTGATTTATTTGTTCTACAAAATTCATATTACGACATTTTATATTAATATTTATTTCCATGACCATGCTATATCAATATTTTTAAATATAATTATAAGTTTAATTTGAATTCCCTTATCTATTTTATATTTTATCATATTTTGTATGTTTCGTTTTAACAGTATGTGCACATGAATAAATCTTTTCCATACTATTCCTATATAATATACCATGCCATACTATTCCTATAATAAATATTTGCCATAGTCTTCCTTGGTACGGGCTATGGCCTAGTTAGGCAGATTCTGCAACTAATATTATTGTAAATGTATGTCTTTGAATGAATAAAATTATTATTATTATCATTATTATTATTGTTAGCAGTTTTAAAAGTACACATTTACGTTAACTCTAAAGCCAGACTACAAGAAGCTGTAATAAAAAACACCGTACAGGATCTCAAATTTGAAAATAATGCAAATTTTCAACTTTACCATGGTTGTAAACACGAAAATATTTAAGCAAAAACAAACGACGGAAAGCCAAATAAACAGCTGATTCTTAATAAAGAACATGGCCTGGAATTAAAATTTATTTGAATTTGAAATTCCAACTCTATCCCAAGTTATTCAAGTTCAAATTGGCCAAAGTGAAAAAACAGCAATAACATAGGTATGGACCCATATTAGGAGAGGTTAAGACAATACGACATATCATATTTGTTTTTCTAGTGTAGCTTTAAAATCATAAAGATTCACATTAGAAAATTTATTTTTTTCGAATCTTTAGTCACATAATTATGAAATAAGATAAAGACGGAAATATCCATTTAGACCATTTGCAGATTGAAGTATGTCTGTGTGTCTATGTATGTGTATGTATTCCTCCACGATATCGCCCAAACGCTCAATCATAATGAGCTGAAATTTGGTATGCAAGCATTATTTGGTCATGGCAAGACTTGAATAGATTGTTGTTGAAATTTGACCACCAGGGGGCGCACTAGTCATATCAGTCTGTCTTCTGGTTACCGAACGGAGAATGAGAAAACGCAAGGGAGAATGGCGCTGACTGCAGAATGTGTCTCTTCCCTCTTTTAATGGAGAAATATTTCTGGCGACCAGACGAAATTAAACATCCCCTTCTCCTCTACAGAAGGCCACACGAAATGTAAGAGAATAATAAGAAAATGGCGATTTACCTGATTACATTGCCATGTATACAGCTACCCGCACATTTACCTTTTGCGAAGGTGGGTATACTTATTTTGCACTGGTCGTGTTTAATCTGTACAGTGTCAGGACGTAATCTACGAACGTAATCTACGAACGTAATCTACGAATGTAATCTACGAATGTAAAGGGTTCATTGCGCTTATAACTGTATATAAGTGAAATGTTATGTCGGACTTATTGTAGGCTAGTAACTATCTTATAGCTAACCAAAAAACTGGTATAGAATATGGTGGCTATACAGTCAATTAATAATTAAAAGTTAAAGCCTATGTTCAGTTTAATTTTGTCGCGGAGCAACAAACATACGCAAAACCCACCTACTCAAAGTACTATAAAAGGAAAGGACCGGAAGAAGACTCCACCCGAAAGCGGCAGGAAATGGTATCGCCGAGGTGCAATGGCAACCCCGGAAATAAGGAGATGGCGATGTGCAATGCCATCACTAGGAATACCTACCCCGAACGCCCAATAATCAAACACGTATTAAGTGCCTCCGACGAGGCGTTTATTTTATCATCACAAACAAGCCGTCAACGAGAAGCTAAAGCAAACATCGAAATTTATTTTTAAAGCAATGTACATAATAAGCAACAAGCGTAACAAATTATATTTAATATCTACACTTAAATAAAACCCACAGCAAGTTGTGTCACGCTTATAGTGAAGATCGGTCCCATGTCGCCCAACTAAGTATGAACACTTGTTCTAGGGCAGACATATTAAACAAATACTAGTTTAAAAAGAAAACATAATCAAAAGAAAAAAAAGTAGTTTAAACAAAAGAAAAAAAAGCGAAAATGGAAAAAAAAACATTGAATTAAATAAAAATATGCATAAAAATAAAATATGTAAATATATAATTATATTAAAATAAAACATTGAAGTAAATAGATAATTAAATACACATATCCTTCTGTTAATAATAAACTATATAGTAATAACTTAAATTATAAATAAAATTTGTAATATTTGTAAGAAAAATAAAATCACAGTAAAATTATAATACCATTAATAATAATAATAATAATATTAATAAAAAACTCTTTATTTTAAATGAAAAAGGCGAGCTTATTGCCTTGCAGCAATGTCTATCAGCTAACCTATAGCTTAAGTTTATAACAGATTTAGAACGTTGGCTACGCAAAAGAACAATAAAAACACAAATGATAAAAAGAAACAAACAGAAACTAGAAAGAGACAGATAATAATAGTAAAGTTTCTAAAAAAAATTAAATAGTCACAAAGAAAATAAAAGAAAAGAAAAGAAAGAAGAAAAGAAAAGAAAGAAAGAAATCAATTTGTACTCCGCATTTTGAGAGAAATAAACGACTACTGCAATTCAAACATCGATCGCGAGTTTCACTCTTAACGACGGAAACCCTCGCGACAATTTAATTTATTTCCTAATTCACAATAATATACACTTAAATAGACAACATTTACAATAAAAATTCATAAACAAAACTCCAGTAGCAAAAACCTCATAACATGATATGCCTAAAATTGTTGCCAATGATCCTAATTTAATGTCGCCTAAATAGGCTGTAGCCTGTTCTAATGCGGACATTTAAATAGTATAAATATGCGTGTAACCTATATAAAATTGAAGTAAAGACAATAACATATTACAATTTTTTTTAAAATCTACACTATAAATAATATAAAAAACGAATTTACTGCGTGAAGTTTGTAACACTCGACGTATCGACGACGTTGCAGCCGCCGTTGTCTAGTCTACTCTAGATAATGGCGGCTGCAAAGTCGCCGAAACGTCGGGTGTTACAAACTTCACGAGGTAAATTCGTTTTTTCATCTTATTTATTATATTAAACAACCGCGATAGTATCCGATATTAATGTATACACTAATATTTAAAATAATATTAGCTGGAAGAAAAAAGTAAATTTAAACAAATAAATTTTGAAACCTTAATCATAATAAATAAATATTTTTTTGTGCCTATTATATTGTCCCTCATCCCAGTGACTTATCTCGTACGGAAAAATTGGCTGGGGAGGAGTGGCCAGAGTGTTCTTGGACCCGGTAGTTAAAGCCCAAAAGGCGATCGTTCGAATGATAAATAAAAACCCCTATTTATATCCGTCTGAAGAGCTTTTAACGGTAATTTAATTATTGGATGTGAGACACTTATAGAAATAGAAATAGAAATAGAAATATTTTTATTGTCCGAAATTGTGGTGGTACATTTATGGTGATAATGCGTAAAACTATGTATCTCACAATTACCTGTTATTAAAACAGATTGTCAAATTTTCTTATCTGCTAAATTGACTTATCTGCTAATTATAATATCTTATTAAAAATGCAATTATTTCACTGGTTTAACATGAAAAAATTTAAACAGACCGGATAAGTAGAACTAACAATAGAAGACAATTAGAAAAAATAATTCACCAATAATATAAAAAATAAAGAAAAAATCAAAAATCAAGGAATAATCCAAATTCGGCCTATAAATACGAAATGTATATAATTTTAAATGTAACAGTAGAAAACAATTAATAAAAAATAATTCACCAATAATATAAAAAATAATGAAAAAAAATCAAAATCAAGGAATAATCAAAAATCCGCCTATAAATACGAAATGTATATAATTGAAAATTTGTAATCTTCCTAATTGAATTAATTTAAAAACAAAATGAAAATGCATGCCTACAATATAATATTATGAGAAATATTCGTTTAATGTGTAAAAGCTTTTATCGATAAGCCATTTTTTCAACGCTGCGGTAAACCCTTTTCCTTTTATTTCTTTGATATTTGCAGGTAAGTGGTTATAGATTTTTATTGCATTGTATAACATTCCTTTTTTAAATAGAGTTAAATTTGGAGCACATATGTATACATACATACATATGTGCTAAATATCATTTTTCGCTAAATCACTCACATGATACTCGTAATAAATGTAAGCAAGCCCACCAACGAGAGAATACTAGATTTGGACAGGGGCATTATGCATTTCTGGCAATGTGTCTGTATGATTCCTTCTGATCTTCCTTGGCGGAGGCTAAAGCACAGAGTTCAATAAGTAAAGTGGCTCTAAAAATATACATTAACAAGTGGCGCATAACGTAAATTATAAATGAGTGAAATTAGAGTAATATCTACTATGACTAATAGTAGATATTATTTTGTATCTTTTGTGATTATTACTTGTTAAAGCTGTTTGTTTACCAAATAAATAAAGTAAAATAGAAGAGTGATTTTTCAGTATTAAACAAGGTCGTATAGTTTAACTGAATATTCGGCTATTTGGCCAAATTTTAGGCCGAATATTCAGTGTTCTTTATTAGACCAAATCGTCAATCGGTACAACTATACTTTTAATTCAAATTCAATTTATTTTACATTTTTTTTACAAGGGATTCCATTAGTCATAGTAATTAGTAGGTGATAAAGTATCAATAAGTAGGTAACGCTCAGTGGCGTAACTATAGGGTGGCAGGGCTGGCAACATGCCACGGCCCCCCGATCCGAATGGGGTACCAAGGTTTCAACAAAATTTTGTAACAATGGGTTTTATGAAAAAACTGACAATGGAGCTTTTTTATGATTCGTTTGGACATTTTTTTTATAAATAATTAAACATAAATTATCTTCTAAAAAAATCTTGCTGGAAGGGCCCCATGCAACGGGCCTCAGATGGTATAGTTACGCCACTAGTAACGCCACTATTATATGAGAAGTTAGTGCTTGTCATGTTAGGCAGTGTATTATTATATGTAGTGTATTATTGTGAAAGTCTTCGCGATAAATGCTAGCAACCACTCGTCCGTGAAAAATAAACCACAATTCTACTCAAGTATAATATGATTACGAAATGACATCATACGGGAATAAAAGCAAACCGATATAATCATAATTTCCGTATTATGATACTCTTCTAGAATACTAATAATAGGAAATTCTGAGAAGGCAGAAGTAATTATACATTTGTCATATATATTTGTGTGAAAATAATACATAATACAAATAGACAAAACATTATAAATAGTAGCAATAGAAAATTACAATCAAAATTATACTAATAAATTATTTAACCAAGCAATCAAACCAAAAAAACTATTTTTTTTATATATATTTATTCCCATTTTATAATATCTTTTTAATAATTTTTAATTTTTATAATTCGGTTTGACTATCTCACTCTATTTTTAAGCAATTATGATTATCTAAATACTAGCTAATTGTGCATCTTTTTTTATGATTATGTTAAGGTTAATAATTTAAGATTATCAATTTCACGGACGAGGACGGGGGGCTTGTCTACTTGCCCGAAAAGTCATGGGGTGACCCAACAGATTTTGTTAAATTACAGAACAAGTAATTCAAGATTTATTTGAAACATTAGGGGTGACTGCTTCACTATATTCTACGGTTGCACGGTGGTGTGCGGAGTATAAGAGTCGAAAACCATCCACCAAAAATAAACCTCTCTCGGGTTTGACTAAAGAAATAGCTAAAAACGTTGAAAAAAAGGTTTCAGCAGATCGTCGTTCTATAGCACGAGAAGAAGTGGAGATGTAACATTTATGAGCAAGTAGCATTTTTGTAACATTGTCGCATTTTTATCCACAATTGTAGCATGTGTATTGTATTGTACACAATTGTAGCAATTTTGTACACAATTGTAGCAATTTTAGCACAATTGCAACATTTGTCATCATCGATTGTAATGATAACGATATCCGCGCGTTGGACACTCAAAGGAGTATATATTGAAAAAAATTGCATGCCAAATTTGCCTATGGTTCGATTTACATGAGCCATAGACAAATTTAGCATGCTAAATTGTCCAATAACAGGCGGTAGGCCCCGAGAATGCTGAGCCACGTGCAAAAACCAACCAGAATGAGCATTGATACAATATCTTGACCGTTTTATTGGCTCGATTTGTAACCATGGACGAAACATGGCTTCAACATTGCGATCCCGAAGCAAAACAATAACCAATGGCTTGCAAAGACCGTCAATTCATAGTAATTCGATCCGCCAGTAAGATCATGGGCTGTCATTTATAGACTGTTCTAGGGGTAGTTAGTAATGATTGATTACCTTGATCATGGAGCTACTATTATAGCGAATTTATAGAACATATAAAATCGAAGACTATCGCGGTTGTTTGACATTATAAATAGGATAGAAAACGAATTTACCGCGTGAAATTTGTAGGACCCGACGTTTCGGTGACGTTTCAGCCGCCGTTGTCTAGGGTAGACTGAAGAGCTGTCAGTCCGTTGTTTTGCGGGTAGGCCGCAAACCGCTGCCGCTACTGCGTAGGTTATAACGGTGGTAGGGGGCCGGGCTCGGAGCGCGGGAATTTTGAAAATCCGACTTTCACAGAACACTCGTTATCAGAACGCAGAACCAGGACGCCGTCTATCCTGAGGACGCAGAGAGGAGTGCAGAAATTACAGTTTTAGGAGTAGTTATATGGTGTTTTAGAGTTTGTATATTATAAACCTAAAATACGTGACGACTAGTTCGTCACACTCTGTCACACGTTTTACGAGCAAAGGGTATGGAGCCAACTTATTCGTATCTGCATATCTAGCTAATATATCGATGGTTCTCGCCCCTATCGCCCCATTTCCGAGATTTTAAGAGGATCTGAGAGGCCATAAATTGGAAAATGACGAAGCAGTAATCGCCGCGGTGCAAGAATATTTTATTGCATGATATTCTCGAGTTGCAAACGTTCAATGCTTCCATCGTCTGTATAACTGATACGTAAAACTAACAGTCTAACTTTTACCAATACTTCTCATTGCAGTTAATTTGATACGACATTTCTTTTTAACTTTATGTCGTTTTCTTTCCCACTTAGTGTAAGAAAACTTTTATTAAAAGAATAACGACCACGTCTTTTAGTCTATTGATCAGAGTTACTAAGTGCTAATTTGAAATTTCGCTACCAATAATAGAATTGATTAATATTTTTGAATGGTACTCTTATTTACACACTAGGGTTAACATCATTCAGTGATCGTGTTATTTTTCTGTCTGTATTTGTTTATCTTATGTAAGAGTTTAAGAAACCTTTTATTAAAAACTGACAGCCACGTCTATTCGTCTAAAGATCTAATTCACTAAGTGCTTATTTGAAATTTTCCTAACAATAATAAGATTGATTAATAGTTTTGAACGGTTGTCTAATTTACACGTTTGTGTAAACATCATTGATTGATCGTGTTTATTCTGTCTAGAGTTGTTTGTCTTCTACTTCGCCTAGCGATTCGGTTACACTAGCATTAACAATGGCTATAGTTCAAGAGGCAGCGACAAAAAAAGTGCATGAGTTTTGGAATGGCTGATACTTTCAGATCAGACAGTATTTTGGCCGTAGAATGCCAGAAAAAAGTCAGCAGGCTAGATTCGGGACACCTGGCGCTGGCGTACTAGAAAAGGTGTAATTTTAATTAGTACCCCAAAGTGTTTTGGAAAAGCTGAAAATACATCAATAGACAGTGGATGCAATAAAGAACTCGAAACATAAGGTCCGACTGCTTCATAATCAAACGCGTGGCATCAGCATATCCTCACTATCATATTGTGCCATTACGACCATTAAATTTCGCGGCAATGTAGACCGATGCGTCATAGATCGATGCGTGACATGTATAGAGATGCTGACGCCACACGTTCGATTATAAAGCAGCCTGGCCATACGTTTCGAGTTATGTATTGCATCCACTGTCTACTGACGTAGGTGTCCCGGAATCCGCCCTGTCGGCTCTATCCCGGTATTCTATGGCCAAAATGCAGTCTGATCTGAAAGTATCGGCTTTTCCAAAACTCCTTCACTTTTTTGTCGCTGGCTGCCCGACTACTGGCGGAGTGCGCGAAGATTCGTGGGAAGGTATAATTAACGACCTATTCCCCAATTAGAACGAGATTGCCTGCTGGGCCGGTGAGAGGGAGAGCGAAAGATGCGAAAATTCAGGGAGCAAATTGTGTCATCGGATCGGATCGGCCATTGGCGTTGCCTGTCACTAGAGGCCGACTGAATTCGGTGTCGTTTTCGGTTTTCGGCAATTTAAATTTTAAATTTAAATAAATCGCATTTATTGTCTTCAAAAAAACTTTACATAGTTGTTTAGACATTTTATATAGCCGCTTAATGTTAAAATAACTTTAAAATGTATACTAAATATTTCATTAGAGACTCACCACATAATTGAGTTATATTAGATATTTATAACTACAGATAGCCATGAAATTATAATATTAAAATTAAATGGTCCTGTAAGTAAGAATTATAATTGATTATGGGAGACAATTAGAAATAATAGTAATAATATGACAATCAATAAAATGGTACAAATGTCAAGTTAAATCAAAAAAATCGAGATGGAAATTGTCAGTAATCTAATTATAATTCGTTAATATTATATAATTCTCTCGCAATAAGGTAGCCTTTTAATTTCGATTTAAATTGGGTGATTTTTCCGTTTCTACATACACTTTTGATATTCTCAGGCAGTTTATTGTAACACGCCATTCCAACGTAATTTGGATCCCGTTTGAATAATTCCAGAGATGGACGGGGTAATTCTAAATTGTGCCTACATCTGGTGAAATGCGAGTGAATTTCCTTTTGGGTCTTCATTTTTCTTATGTTTTTTAATATTAATTCTACTAAGTAGTAGCAGACTACTATAGACAATAGTAACGGCAGAAGCAGACTTTGAATCATGGTTTGCTTAGTGCTTACAGGGAGGAATCTCTGCATAGATAATAGGGGTCATTATTTCTAGTAATTAAATATATATTTTTCATACAAAGTTTTTGGCCTTAAATTTCCTTTATAGAACATCAACGTCATAGGTAAAGAACCAATATTAGTATCGTTAAAAATCTGTAAATTTTTGTAATAAATAAAATAAAAAATAAAAAAAGATATTCGATTTTTGAATATTTTGGAGTCAATGGCCTAAGAAAACAACGAAATCCGGGTTACGTTGTTATGGAAATAGCCAGTTTCGAATTTTTTAATGTGGCTTGTGAAGATAAGAGATTTCTGTGATAAGAGGTTACTGTCATACATTCATTACTTTTGAAGACGTGATGTTTAATACGTGTCTGAACTCATCATGTGTTGTGAATATACTTCAGGATCGACTGGGCGATTGCTTACTTCGTCAATACAGTTCCTGTTCGCTGCTCAATATATGATCAATGAGAAATGGCCACCAGAAGCTTCAAATTATATTCAAGGTATGAAGCTTAAACATTCAAACGAAAGCTAAATAAAGTAATTTTCTAAATAAACAAAAGATATAATAAGAATCGCTATAAAAACACAATATTAAACTCTTTTTTCAGATTTAACCTTTGACTATATCGTTATGGGAGGTGGAACTGCCGGGGGTATTGTAGCATCAAAACTCAGCAAAGAGTCCTGCAGGAGGGTTTTACTACTGGAAGCTTGGAAGGATCCAACATTAGAAAGCTTGGTAAGGATTAATATTTCATAAATTTATCGCCATTTTAATTTCCGGGCTCATCGACCGAATAACTAGAGCTGTCAACTACAACGGGCGAACCCGACACCTCGGGAAGTTTTAACGACATTAGATCGTTCTGTCTCCCGTGTGATGAGCGTAGAAGACTTGGGACGAAAACAGTCCGCCGTCTAGTTACTCCAATCGCTCGTAAGAAGCCAACGTCTTACCACGAGATCAGGTTAATCACTTAGCGGGCCGACACTCGCGCCCTTACTTCCAGTTGCAACCAGCTTACTCCGGTCTCCCGACTGGTTACAGATTCAAGGCCTTACCTAGCGGTGATACAGTGTTTACTGTATCTATCGCGAACCACGGCATCCATTTCCCGGCTGTTCACCCGGTATCGGATAGCCGATTGGTCGTTTCAGGAGCAGTTGCCGTTAGATGTACAACTACCCCCGCTCTATACGAGACAGTACTGTTTTCAGACTTCCCCGGCTGTCGGTCAGAATGCACAATCGATTGGCTGACGCCGCACGGTGCGCAAACCATCCAGGAGCGCCCGAAGGTTGACACCTAGGGGAAACTTGCCCGCAGGCCAGAGTCCTACCCGGGCTCGAACTTCTGCGTGGAGGCCGCTGGATGGGTTGCAACAGGGCCCATTAGCGCCCTCATCGACCGACCAGTAGGGAAAGTATTGTCAACGCACAAAAACAAAAATCGGGATGATGACGGAAATTTGTATTTTGAACCGCCTGAGACGATTAAGACCATTTCAAGATTTAAGTCTGCCTGTGTGTACGTATTCCTCCACGACAGCGCCGAAACGCTCAATCCGATTGAGCTAAATTTTGGCTTGCAGGTTTAATTTGGTCATGGTAAGAGTTGAAAATATTGTAGTTGAAATCGGTCCACCAGAGGGCGCGTTAATCATATTTCAATCTCGAAATATTGCAGTTAGAGTCTTGAAATTCGGTACACAGATGCCTTGTTGGACAGAAGTCACGTTGTGAAATTTTGTTTGACTTATCACTTAGAAAAGTATTCGACCTACAGACTGGAAATTTGATAGAATGATACCTAGTTGGTCCGATATCACATTGTGAAATTTTGATTAGAATATCTCATATACAAGATGCACTAACAATATATATCCCTATATATATATATATATATATATATATATATATATATATATATATATATATATATATATATATATATATATATATATATATATATATATATATATATATATATATATATATATATATATATATATATAAAACAAAGTCGGGTTTGTTCGAACACTTATAACTCGAGAACGGCTGGACCGATTTTCATGATTTGTTGTATTTGTCTCCGTCCCGAATAGCAAAATTCTCAATAAAAACGAAAATTGGAAAATGGTCGAAAAAATAAAATGAAAGAAAAAACATTTTCTCATACAAAATGTAAATCCGTGTTTTTCTCATGGTTAGTTGTACGTGGCATGTTCACGTGTCGGCAAATCATCCGCTTTATTTGCTCTTGCGCCTGATTAAAAAAAACAAAAAATGTCGTATATCACAAGGTGCTTCAATGAAGAGAATTAAACCGAGTGCATCACATGCTGCACAATATGTAAATAGTTTAATTCAATCATGTATTACTGAAACTCGATTGATATACTTAATTTTTGTACTTTCATATTTCTTTTTGTGCTATTATCTTAATAAAGTAGTGACCTTAATATTTATTTTCTATTCATTGTATTACTTTCATAAAATCAAAAATTAGGTTCAGCTAAGCTGTAACACGACATTCATTGACTGTTAGGCGGTGCGAAGTTCGCCGGGTCAGCTAGTAACAATATATGTTTGAATTCCGCCATACATTTTAATAAAATATAAATCCCTCGGGCGGCGCGATACGTTTCACGGCAATGGACCAACAGATAGAACGGAACTAAACCGGGTTCGTCCGTCGACCGAGAGAGTGCGCTCATGAAATTTATTTATGAAAATCATATTCAGATGAAATCAGTCTTTTGCTACTTGCCGGGAATGTTTTTGGGTGATACAACGGACTTTTTTAATTGCAACGCTCTTGCATAGTAGCTATGTAAATCAAATTATTATATTTTATAGGTTCCATCTGCGACGGCTGAATTACGCTCAAACGTGTGTGTATACAAATCAAAGAATGATTTGCGTGTATGCCAACTACTGCCTGGTGGAAGATGTATAATTTATACTGGAAAAATGCTGGGAGGTGACAGTACCCTCGAATGAAATGCGTTGCTATAGAAAGAATCGCCAAGACTTCGACGAATTAGTGAATACTGGCAACACCGGATGAAATTATGACACCGCTGTAAAATATGTTAAGAAGATAAACAATCGTTGAATTTATTCTTAAAATTGTATATGGTAAAATAATTGATTAGGATTAATTCTCGATTACTCAGATGGAGTATGGTAAAAGTGGGATAGTTACCCCAGGAGCCGTCGTCGAACTTTATTTTTACACAGTGGCCCGTATTTCTCGCAGATGCCGTACTTGGGGTCTAAAAACACGCTAAAACGACGCTTAATTTTTAAGTGACGTTTTGGTATTCCCTATCATGGGTTCTAAATGGAGCGTGCTTATGTAGAGCTCATCAGGCGCTTAAATTGACGTTAAGCACCGTCTAGACCCTTTTTGGTATTCCGTTTCTACAAGTGTCATGGAGGATGGGTCTTGTTCGGGGTCTTAACCTAGAACGGTTTAAATCGAGCAGTCTGCGTCCGAGCAGTCGGCATGTAGCTTTTTTTTGTCGCAATTTCAAAGATGTTTGCTCAGCATTGGCTTTTAATTCGAAGAATGGACGATGAGCTCCGATTATCGTAAGTAATCGCTAATTAATATCAATATTTTGCCCTGAAAATCCTGTGTCAATAGTTTTTTGTAGATTGTTAAGTTCACAGCCTTGTATATTTTTTAGCCTTGTATATTGTATGATAAAAAGCCTTATATATTTGTACATTTCAAAACAAATAAAACTGGCGACAATCATTTTGCGGCGACGAGAAGGCGGCGGGCGGGCGAGCGAGTAACCGAGCTGTCAAAATTAAGACCCCGCTTTGGAACGGCCATAGACAAAACGGAAAATTTTAAGATTTAAGATCGGTTCTTAATTTTGATGAAACGGAATACCAGCAAAATAAAGATGGTGCTTAAGTTCTTAATTTTTAGCACCAGCTTAGTTTAAGCTTGCAAGAAACAGAATACGAGCCAGTGTGACAAGACAAGTGCAATATTCGCCGTTGCCGATCAAACACTAAAGGGGCAGGGGTTTGTACGTTGCTTATAAGTATTAGCTGCGACCGTATCATGTTTGCAACTATCCCACTTTTACCCTAGTACCCGCAACTTTTATATCGCCCCTTCAACACAGGTCTAAATGGATAATCAACGATAGTATAACCCGATCTTCGACCAAATTGACTATTTGAAAATTAGGCGATTCATTATCATATATAGTATTATTGGTCCGTATAAAAGCTCCCGAAGTTTCTCCTCCAGCGTTACCCGAGGAGGGCAATTAATTAAAAAATCCTTTTCCGAATGCGAGGTATTTTACCGCGTCCAATATTACTTCTACCGCTGGCAACGCTGGTTGTATTTCCATTTGAAGGAATGAAGCTGTATGATCGACTAGATTCTTTCCGACTGGTAAATCTGCGATAACCGGTATGTTGAACGTACTCAAGTGATCCCTCTGACCGATTCCAGATAGCATTAAAAAATGCGGAGACCTGATTGCCCCGGCTCTTATAATTACTTCTTTAATTGCGGTTGCCTCGATAACCGTTCCATTTTGAAGAGATATCAAAACACCGAACGCTCTTTTATTAACCGACTTCAAAAAAGGAGGAGGTTATCAATTCGGTTGTATTTTTTTAATGTTTGTTATCTTAGAACTCCGTGATTTATAAACCGATTTGGAAAATTCTTTTTTCATTTATTTATTTATTTATTTAAGTAATTCAAGAATAATTTAAAACAATTTTATCTTAGGAACTATGCATAGAAATATTTTAAACATTGAATAAATAGCAGAAAATGAATACATTGCAAATTCTAGTGACAACGCCACCTAACTAGGCCGGGACCTGTAAAAAATATAAAAAACAAATATTTTTGTAACAAAAAAAAATAAAATAAAAAAATTAATTGTCGTAATAAAATAATTATTTGATCACAGAAGAATAAACATGCAACAACTATCTTAAAAGCTATTAAATACTTAAATTAGGAGTAGAAAATAAACATGTAACTAAGAATATATATACACATATATACATACATACATACACATACACATATATTTAAAAATAATAATATTAAATACAATAATAAAAAGTAAATTTATTATGATATAAAATATAGTATAACATAAAATTCTAAATATTAATGTGTTTGAATTAGTATATTAATATATAATGTCCAATATTTTTGTGACTTTTTGTCGTCCCTCTTTTCGATAATGTGCTAAGGACTGAAATAGGCCTATAGTTGGAAATATCCTGCTTATTTCCAATTTTAAATATTGGAACAATTTTTGCACATTTTAAATTGTCAGGAAATATCCCCTCTCTAAAACTGGCGTTTATAATATGTGCTATGGGCTCACATTTGAAAGGATATACTACGAGATTGTTCCCATTTTTATCAAAATCCTGTTCTGATGATAGGATCCACGAGGAATTGAGGGAACTATTCAAATATTAACATATGAAGTTGAAAATTTACATGTTGATTCAGATTCGATGGCAATGCATTTTGACAACTTTTTTGAGTCCAAATTTTAAATTGGTTCCTAATACAGGGATTCACTTAGAAACTTTTTTTTAAATTAATGCTTATATTTTTCAAAAAACTCATACAACTCAAATTCTTCAGATATGTTCGTTTCCAGGTATCATGTCACCTTAATGTTGTCTGTAATCGGCCCGAGGGATCACTTGAGTACGTTCAACATAACGGTTATCGCAGATTTACCGGTCGGGAAGAAACTAGTCGGTCATACGTATTAAAAAAGGCTGTAATTACGATTTTTTTCCAGAAAATAAAAGAGCGATCGGTGTTTTGATATCTCGTCAAAATGGAACGGCTATCGAGGCAACCGCGCTTAAAGAAGTAATTATAAGTGCCGTGGCAATCAGGTCTCTGCATCTCTTAATGTTGTCTGGAAACGGCCCGAGGGATCACTTGAGTACGTTCAACATAACGGTTATCGCAGATTTACCAGTCGGAAAGAATCTAGTCGATCATACATATTTGATACTTCAAGTGTAAATAAAACCAGCGTTGCCAGCGAGAGACGTATTATTGGAAGCGGTAAATTACCTCCAATTCAAAAAGGGATTGTTTCGCGAATCGCCCTTCGTGAGTAAAACTATACGATCATCTACGAAAGCTTCCATAACGATGAATAATACTATTATATGATAGAAATTTACCTAATTTTCAAATAGTAAATCTTGTTGGAGATCGGGTATAGTCTTATTGTTTCTCTATGTAGACTCGCTTTCAAGGGGCGATAAAAAACTTGCTCGTACTGATCGATCTGATTATTCAAAAATTTATCTCAATTATTATGATTACACAATAGATTTCGAGAACTGGTTGAACGCATTTCAACCAGCTCTCGATATCTATTTTATCATGGTAACAATTGAGATTAATTCTCGGATACCCAGATGGATCAGTATCAGCAAGTTTTATATTATGTATTTTTGTATATTATATATGTAGACTTTAGTCTATCATCACCATGTAAATCCCTGATTCCGTTAGTGGCTATTATAAGGGGGTAGCCTTGTTTACACGGCCCAAAAAAAACGTTTTTTAATGTTTTTTTTTAAAATTCAAAGTTGAAATCTATTTATGAACCTTTTACCTCTGGAATAACTGATATCCTCATATTGTTGTAGGTAAGTGTAAAAAACTTACTACTTTTCTTTAAAGATTAAACGCATTTTTCTCAAAATCATATTTTTCAGCATTGATAAATAAAACTACATGACGGATTGAGTTGTTCCAACAAAAAAAAACAATATTATTAAATTCTTTTCTAGGCGAAGTAAAAAAATAATAAAATAATGTTTTTTTTTGCTAGTTAAACACAAAGTTTTGGGTCGAAAATTGATTTAATTTTTTTAAATCCTTGAAAACTATAAAGATTATAACTTCTTTATTTTTTTAGTTCATCTACAAAATACATAATATGTAAAAATTGTTATTTTCTTTTTTTGTTTGTTTCAGGATTAAATTACGCTTGCTATTACCGGCGTAAGCAGATACCGTAATTTCTGCAGCGGTAGAAATATTTGCAATTAAATAGCTCAAAAACAGTTTTTATTACTATTACAAAAAATATTTTTATCTTTCAAATGTTAATCAAAGTGATCATGATAAGATTTCAACTTAAGGTTTATAAAAAAATCATGAAAGACATGTTTTTTTGGCGCTCTAAACCAGGCTCTCCCCTGTAATATACGAATGGAGACTATTTCTAATGTATTTTATATAGACTTTCCGAAGTTGGTCAACACCTTAGGGACACTGTTAAAATAGGTCTCCTTACCGACAAAGAAGCAGTGGTCAATCCACAACTCCAAGTCAAGGGAATAGAATATCTTAGAGTGGCCAACGGCATTGTTGTTCCTGGAGTCATTAGGGGAAATACAAATGAACCAACAATCATGTTTATTGATAGAGCTTCACATCTTATAAAAAAAGCACATAAACGTGACGTTTGTTAACTGTAGGTATGCCGTCGTATCAAGATCTTTGGTTATTTAAATATTCACATTATTATATTAATTATAATATGGTTATCAATAAATGAAATATAAGTTATTGTATTTTTACTAAAATTTGCATACCAGCATGAATCGTTTGATTTGAAAAGCAAATTAATAAAACTCGCTGAGGGAAGTTGCTTTCGGTGTCTAAAGAATATTTTTTTCCTATTTCTATTTCGTTTGCAATTTTTATAATATAAATCTTCCGGCAAGAGATGTTAGTTCATTGCTTTTCAGTTTGCCATGCAAAAAAAGTATTCTTAGACGTGATCAAAAACTTGTCTGCTTTAAAAGGCTTCGTACGTTTTTAAATAAGTTATATATACAAATAGAAATAAATACTCACATCTCTAATTTATAATGTAAAATCAGTGCTGACCAAGCACGAACTGAGTGATTAAGAATTTAATTCTCTCTTGGTTATATATTTTCTGCGACTTCGGTGACGACTTCTTCTGAGTCAATGGAATGAAAATGCGTTTTGCGCAAACTTTTCGAGCTTTTGGATGTAGTTCGGGGTTTCGACTTTATTGAGTAAACTATACCTTCACAAGTCAGTCGCTGCCCTTACTGACAAAAATAATTTTCTTCTGTCCATTTTGTGTCTCTAGATACAAGACCTTTAGTTTAAGAAGAACAGGGAGGTAGGTAGAATGTGATAGAATAGATCTTTCAGAAGGGATTCTAATTTCTGAAAATAATTGATTTGGGGAGGACAGTACACCACGCCCGATAGAAGCGAGTTATACTGAAGAGTAACTTCGATGAAAATGTACTCTGGGCGACCGCGGGAATTGGAGGGAGACTGGCAGACAAGTTTGTAGCGAGAATCAGAGAGTAGATAAAGGCCAACGCCACCACACATCGAGCCGACCGTGTCATTGCGAATAAGCATATAACTCGGCAGAGGATACTGGATAGAAGGCAGTGAAACCCCCTTTGAAACCCGCCCCTCAAATCCCTCTTCTGACTCCCCCAATTCCTCCTTCCCCCGCACTCCCCCCAAACCTTTCCTTCAACCACCCCTTCACTCCTCTCTTCATCCCTCTCCCATCATCCCTCCCTCCCCGAAACCATCCATTTCCTCCCTCCCTCTCCTCCCAAAACCTTTCCCCTTCAACCACCCCTTTCCACCTCCCAACAACCTCTTCCCTTCCAACCTTCCCCTCTAAGGTCGTTTCCTTACCCCACCCGTCTTCCCCCTCTCCCTCCCTTTCCCCTTCTCTCCCCCCACATCCACCTCTTATTCCCCTTCAATCCCCTCTCTTTCTCCCTCCTCGAGGGAGAAGGAGGGGAAAGAAAGGTCCCCACCCCCACCATCCTCCTCGCTCACCTCTCCCCCTTCTCTCCTTTCCCCTTTCTCCCCCACAGCCTTTCCCAACTCCCTCCACCTAACCCTTCCTCCTAATCCTCCCCTTCTCTCCCCATCCCTTCCCGCAACCCCCAACCCCCCACCGAACACCCCTCCCATTTCCTCCCCCTAACCTCACCCACTCCCCCTAACCACGCCCCCCAGAGTAACCACAGCCCAAGAGCCGGGAGGATTCTCCCGGGGTATCAGCAATGTCAGCTAGACGTTCAAATTATGCAAAGTTAATTAAGTCGACAACAAGTCGAAGTTGAAAACACATTCCGACTGTCAAAGGGCAATTTTAATGTCCTACGCTGAGACATCTTTGTGATTTGATCGCTGTCAAAGAACGGCAGAATGTAGCGTACTCAATGAATTTATTAAAGTTTAAAGAAAACGTCGTTAAGGAAGAAATCCAATTCTTACTTATTATATACTTACCATCTAGGAATATTTGTGGCAAAACTAAGTATCTACGGTGGTCGCGCGGTTACAATAATACAATGAAATTAACCACTATAAAATAAGGATATTCAGAAATGTTCGATAGCGCAGAATATGGGACTGCAAGTTCTTAAAATGAATTAACTACGGTGTGCGATAAGTGCAAGTAAGAATATGTCAAGGGAAGCTTCTAGAAGTTCATAGCAACTAAATATATTAATTTGCTCGCTACATTGCCGTTCGCCACTGCTTCTGCGTGAAAACGTACGATCACACTATTCACAGCAAACAGTCGCAAAATGCAGCAATCGTAACTGATGATTCTTAGTCACCCACCGCACTCGTCTAGCCTTACTGCAATAGATTTCTACTTTTTTAGGAATTCCGGTGTTCATTTGAAGGTAGGAAAAATTCAACATGGAAGAGGCAGTGAAAATGCTTTCAAACCATTCTTGTCCACGAGAGTTTTGCAGCAGAGGCATATAATAATAGGGTTCAATGTTTCGAGTAATTAAA
Source organism: Micropterix aruncella (assembly GCA_944548615.1). NCBI lineage: Eukaryota > Metazoa > Arthropoda > Insecta > Lepidoptera > Micropterigidae > Micropterix > Micropterix aruncella. The sequence goes on from OX155958.1 coordinate 6,342,134, forward strand.
TATAACCATATATTTTAATTTGATATTTTAATTTGATATATAATTGAATTTCATACAATTCCAATACAAATCGATTTCCTCACAACATCTGCATAAAACATAGGCAATCCGTTGCCAACATAATGGATATTCCACGAATGAAGACTTCATTTGGTCAAAGGAATTTTATTGTTTTGGGCCCCAGGGCATAAAAATTATTAGAAGATGATTGTTGTATCTAAAATAAACAAATATTTTGTATCCAAATTATTTTTATTTCATTTATTTTATTTATTTAAATTAAAGTATAGAGGATAAAGACGAACAAAATATAGAATAAAAAATATTTTCTGCATGTAATTCATTCATTCTACACAATAAACAATGATTCTCAGAATTACGACATAGCGTTTTATGTATATAAAAATTGCATTGTGTAATTGCTAATGAAATAAGTATGACTGGTGCAAATTGCCCTAAAATAGATATTGATAAATATTCGGTAATTATAGCTCTATATAGAAATATATCAGTACATTATATAAATGATTTTTTGAAACCCACAGATGTCATACTTCAAGAAATCACTATAAACAATAAGCACTCTTCACAGGAGATATAAACATAGGTTTATTTTTGATAGCTGAGGTATCTAATGTATGTAGATATAGTAAGTCCTTTACAGTAGTTATCATCAAGTGCTACGATGCGTCAAGGAGAGAGACGGCGTGAATATTGAGAATGTTTCTACGACTTTACTTGACCCATTTACGTGTCACGTGTCTGTACGTGTTGGAATCAGGAGGTAACATATAAATATGGTACACAGGGAAAAAGTATAAAATCTTAATTGTAAAATCGATGAAATTATTGAAATATTGCCAATACAATACAACAATACCTGATTGCGTATGTTAATCTAATAAATGTGTTCGTATTTATTACTAGAGTATGCAAAGTTTTGGCTAGAAATTCAATAAAAAAATTATTCGATATTGGAATCCCATCCCAAGTAATAAATTTGAATCTCTTCGCGTGCAAAATCAGGTATTAATAGAAATATATAATTTATACATATTACCAATTTATTCCTTCTTTCCCATTTTTGATTAAGGCCGAATGCATACAATTCAGAATTTCGTTATCGTTATTGGGCGAAAAAATAAAATGGTCTTCGATCGGCCTCTACCTGTCACCGACACAGTTTTCTCCTCTATCAAAACTCGGTGCTCAAATAACAAAGGTGCCTGCCCTCACCTACCATCAATTATTTAGAATTGAGTGGTTTTTAATTAGGAGCGACGTAGACAGGTCAAGTTCGGTTACCAATCGTTATGGACCATGGACAGGTGGTGTAATTAACGGCTTGGTTCAAGACGGAAATATCAAAATAGACACTTCATATCAACGAAGAGTCACGAAAACAGAACTTTTGCGGAAATATTTGCACTAGTTTAATGACCTGCCACCGCGATACCCATCGCTCGATGACCGACAATTACGAATGCAAAGATTACATAATGAGAGGGAAAAACCTAAAGCTATTTTCACTTAACATTCGTATTGTCAATAAAAATTTTGATGACTGTCTTATACTGCTTAAGCAGTTTGATTACCAATTTGACATTATTATTTTGACTTAATGCTGGATTAGTAATATTTATACCGCGAGAGTACTGCCAGGGTTTGACTCTTACCATACCAAAAATATAAGACTTCAGAATGATGGCGTTGTAATTTATCTGAAATCCGATCTAAAAGCTTTCGATATCAATATATTTGCCATTTATAAAACACCAAGTAAAACCAATATTAATAGCTTCGCTCAATCGCTAAACGGCTTGCTTTCGCAATACTTGAACGAACCTAATATAATACTATCTGGGGATATTAATATTAACATAATAAATAATCGACATCCACAGGCTGAAGACTACCTCAATATGTTAACCCAAAATAGACTAAAAATCGCCATCGACAAAGCGACAAGAACAGATCGCGAACAATCCAGTTGTATAGACCACATAATGGTCAAATCAAGAATGCCAATTAAGTCATTTATCTATAAGACTACTATCACTGACCATTATGCGGTTGGACTATGAATCTCGAAAAATATGAAAAAATTGTCTCAGCGTAGGATAGTCTTCACAGACAATAAGAAACTTTTAAACTTGTTTCGCGAGGCGACATGGGATAAAGTATATGATGCTAAGGACGTGAATGAAGCATTCGACCTCTTAAGATCTAAACATATTTTTGGATTGCATAAACAACGCCCCAACTGAAAAAAAAATTAACCTTTCTCGTTCAAAAGCTAAAATCAATCCATGGATAACGGACGGTCTATTATTCTGCATAAGAAAGCGAGACAAGCTCCACAAAGAAGAAAGAAGAAATCCTAATGATGTACAACTCCAATTTTTTTATAAAAAATTTAGGAATACCTGCAAAAAAATCATAAAAAAAACCAAAGAGTCATATTACAGCGAAAAATTTAAACAAGCAAATGGGGATATGAAGAAAATTGGGAGTTAATTAATGACATAGGGCACACAAATAAGAATTAACCCTCAATCAAGGCAATAAGGGTTGGTAATAAGATAAAAAGCGTGTGCAAGAATCTTCGAGAACTAACCAACTATGTCAACGAATATTTTGTGTCTGTTGGGTAAAAACTTGCAAACTCCATTTTAGTGGATATGAAATATACTGAATCTGCTTTGACTAACCAAATAAATATCTTTCCTAAAACTAAAAAGCAGTTTGCGATGGGTTTTGTTAACAAATCGGAAATTGCAAACACCATAAAAAATCTGAAAGCTGATTCTTCACCCGGGTTAGATGGTATATGCTCAATTTACTTCAAACTTGTAGCTGAGTTTATCTCTGAACCTCTCGCATGCTTAGTGAATTTAAGCTTCAAATCGGACATCTTTCCTCAGTCACTAAAGACCTCAAAGGTTATTCCAATATTTAAGAATGGCAACAAAGAAGATATTGGAAACTATCGACCGATATCTCTACAAAATATAATCTCAAAAGTAATTGAAAAATTGTAAGAAAAGAGGCTTATAAAACACGTCGAGGCTGAGGGACTCCTTTTAACTAACCAATTCGGCTTCAGAGAAGTTCGAGGAACGCAAGATGCAATTAACGGTGTTACCCAATATAAATCAGTAAATATTGATAAGGGGAGAATAGTTATGGCAGCGTTCCTCGACCTATCAAAAGCATTTAACACGGTATCTTGCCCGATTCTCTGTAAAAAAACTGGAGAGCTTTGGAGTTAAAGGGGTATCCATGGAATGGTTTAGAAGTTACTTGGATGACAGATTTCAAATAACAGCAATAAATGGACAGATCAGTGAGAAACAAAATATAAGATATGGCGTTCCACAGGGAAATGTGCTTGGGCCACTCCTGTTTTTAATATATATTAAGGAATTATGTGAACTCCAACTTAATGCGAAAGTCATCTCATTCGCAGACGATACGGTCTTGTTAACGGAAGCGACTAATTCGGCAGAAGTCACACTTAAATTACAAAATACTCTGGATACCGTTAGTGAGTGGCTAAATAAACATACTTTAACAATTAACTCGTCGAAAACCAAAGTAATGAACTTTAGCTTACGATCAGTTCAAATTTCCAGCTTCTTTAAAATCCACTCTCACAATTGCCTTAAAGACTGCACATGCTCATGTGAACGACTAAGTGTTGTAGATAACATAAAATATCTTGGAATAAATATGGAATCTAAGCTGAATTTGTCTAAGCACATAATTTAACTCTCTGATCGATTACGGAAACTAATATATGTTTTTCGTGAACTACGCAATGTATTATCTCGGAAAACAATTAAAATCACCTACATGTCTCTATGCCAAAGTGTTATGATTTATGGAATTGTAGGGTGGGGTGCTTGCATGAAACAGGCCCTGGATCCACTAATAAAGACGCAAAAACTGATGTTACGGATAATTTATAGGAAACCTAATGACTACCCGTCAGAGCGTATTTTCAAAGAGTCAAAATTTCTGGACGTCAAGCAATTGTTTATTAAATATGTGATAATATTTTTTCATAAACACAAAGATAGACATGATCAAAGTCAGCAAAACTCCAATACTCGGAGTTCACGTAGACAAAATTTCCTTATTCCTCGAGTCCAAACAACATTTGCACAACGACAAGCTTTTTTCATTGGTCCCAAGTTATATAATGACATAGAGGAAAAATGGAAAAACATAAAGAACAATCAAGAGTTTAAAGACAAAATTAATAAATGGTTATTTGAATTAGGGAGGTCTAAATCTGAAAACTTGGTTTATAAAGTGTATGTATAACGGTTAATTTAAAAATAATATTGTTTATTTATATACATTATTATGCATGTATTAATAGTATCATATTTTTATTTATATTATTTCATATTTTTTAGCACTGCTTTTATAATTGTATTTATATATTTTATTAAATTATAAATATGTTTATACCATAAAGCATTTATTATTTATTGAAATCGTATTTACGCATATGTGTATTTGCCATATTGTATTATCTACATTGTATTATTCTTACAAATTTAGTATTTTGATTTGTATTATAGTGTTATTTATTTATTCTTATATATTATTCAATCTTCATTAATTACATTCATTGAATATATCAAAAAAAGTTTTTTACGTTAATTAGGCTAATCGTTACATAAGTTGTATTACTTATTTTAATTATTTACTCTGACCCGCCTAGGTACGCAACATTTTAGTCCTAGTTTGTGCATTTCGGTGTTCAATTTTTCCGAGTTACCTATAACATTGTAACAATGGGGCTAAATGTACAAACAAATAAATTAATAAAGTATTAAACCTAAAACAAAAATGTGTCACATACAGCTCAGCCATATGCAGACCGTCTAGGTCCAGCTGGTTGTGCGATTTCGCCTCACCATGCTATGCTCGTATAAATATATGAATAGAGCTATATTTTTCAGTTATTGATATTTGTTTATAACTATTACATATTAATCTGTAACTAATCAGCAACCTGCATGTCTAGTTATTTTTTAAGTACTACTAATAAAATAAATTAAATAAAGAAAAGTTCAAAATTCAGAAAAAATTAAAGCATGCTAACAGAGAGTGGTCTCAAGATGGTTTAAAGTTATTTGGCCTAAAAAAAGTGCATTTTTTGAAAGTCACTCTTACTAGAGTCACGAATTCTTTGAGATTTACTAAGCATATTCAGTTCCATGAAACCATGAAACCTAATTTTATTTTAACCTTAGTTGAAAGAGCAGGGAGGATGCTCCCGGGGTATCAGCAATGTCAGACAGTCGTTCAAATTATTCAAAGTTAATTAAGTCGACAAAGTTGAAAACACGTTGCGACTGTGAAAGGGACAATTTTACTTTAATGTACCTTCGCTGAGACATCTTTGCGATTTTATCGTTGTCAAAGAACGACAGAAAGTGGGCCACCTAATTAATTTATTAAAGTTTAAAGTAAACGTCGTTAGGGAAGAAATTGAATGCCTACTTTGTGAAATGTTATTACAATATTATTTTATTAATCAGAAAATTTCCTTTCATATGGGTAGGGGAATTGGGGGCAAAACTATGTGCTCGTATCTACGGTGGTCGCGCAGTTACAATAATACTGGGCTCGATTGCGTTTCTTCGTGAAGTAAAATCGGAAATTAGTCCGTGTGAACGAGACAGGGCAATACTCTAGAGTGGAATGTAAAATGAACGGTTTTCACTTTATCGCATTAAAACTAGTTACAAATTAGTTTTAATGCGACAAACTAGTTACAAACAGTAGGCAGCTTGGAGCGGTCGTAACCGACAGCTTCAAGCTGTCGCGTTTGGGCGATCTGCAGTTTCAATACAAAATTGTCGTTCGCCATACACGGACCGCTCGAGCAGATCGCTTGTGGTCGCCACCAAAAAATGCGGTCGGCGTGCTGTCGAGTTTCGTCGTGCTGCCGGCAGCAGAGAGCTGCCCGACCCGCCGTAGATTGACCATTTCAAGCAGTCGCCTCCGACTGCACGCCACTTCGTAGTATTGCACAGTGTTGCGCAATATTGTACAGGAAAGAGCTTTAATTAATCGGCATCCTTGAAGTGGGTGAATGAGTACAAGCACATAAGCAAGTTTTAATAAAAAACTGTGAAAATAATAATTAAAAATAAAAAAAACTGAAAAAAATGGTAAAATGAAAATTGAAAAGTTTTATTTTTATTAAAATTATTATAAAAAGCACTTTTTATAGTAATTACTACTACTTTAATAGTAATTACACGTAATACGCCGTTTTCTACGCCATCGTTTGCGCAATAATAGCAGAAGAAGCAGTCGCATTGCGGTCGAACCCGACTGCTTGAAGCAGTCGTGTTGCGGTCGAACTCAACTGCTTGAAGCAGTCGCAGTCTTTCGTTTCATATTCCGCTCTAACGTATTGCTCGATCTCATTCGCTTGAACTAATTTCGGGCCCACTGTATCATTCACTACTATAAAATATCATTAACTACTATAAAATCATTACTCATATTATATCATTAACTACTATAAAATAAGGATGTCATTTCATTAATTTATTTATTTTAATCTTTACAGATTGTAGAAACAAAAAACTAGGTAGTAGGCACGTTTATCATTACTTACAATTTAATTCATTCGCGTGATTACACTATACAAAATCATCCAAATTCACCACTCGGCATATCTCCGACATCAACTTTCGGTTTCCGACTTCACACTGGATGTATCAGATACGTATGTAAATGAAATTAAGGTAAGTATGTATGGAGTAATTAATACCACTCGAGAGATTAGATAAGATTTGTGAATTATTAATAAAATAAGTTTTAAAACATATAAGAAGTCGTTTTTTTTTTAAATAAGGTAGTTACGAATAATATCTACATAATCAGAACAAAATACATTCTTCATCGCACGAAAGTATTTTTTTCTAAAAATAAAGGTTTATTATAAATGATCTAAAAATAATAAGGAAAACGTATTCAGATAGTAGTTAAAAAGCAGTAAAATAATCAAAAATAATCAGAAAAAATAAATAGTAAAAAATAATAAAAGCAGATCTAAATGAATAATTTAACTAAAAAGAACTAAAATGGTCATTGCAATTATTCAAATATCTGAAAATAATAAATTGTAATGCATAGAAATGAAGTCTAAATTATAATACTCCTCATTAATCAGGTGCTTCTTAAGCTGGTTTTTAAATATTCGTGGTTTAACTTTTTTGGCAGAGTTTTTAATTTTGGGGGCAAACCATTGAAAAGTTTAATATCCACGTATTTCGGGCATCGCCTGAAACCTCATTTCAGGGATGTGGTAATTCCATTAACTCTTGTAAATGTTTTGTGTATGGTACATCGCGAAGCTTTTGATAGCTTTTGAAGCTTGTGTATATACATAGCGAACATTTTCTAAACGGTTATACAGAGACATGATGCATTCAAATTCATAGAGGGATGCCAGTGTTAAGACGCCTAAAGATCTGATATTCCGACATGTTCGTTAGTGCGAAACATCGTACTGCAAGCAACTAATTAACTACGGTGTGCGTAGTTAATTAGTATCACTCCTCATAAAGTGCCATTTATGAGGAGTGATAATAAACATGTCAAGGGAAGCTTGTAGAAGTTCATAGCAACTAAATATCATACGTCTGCTTGCTATATCTCTCTTCGCCGCTGCTTCTGCATGACAACGTACGACTACACACTTCACAGCAAATAGTCACAAAAATCCAGTAGTCTTGACTGAACACTTCTTATCACCCGCCGGTCTTGCCAGACCTCGCCTCGCTGCAACAAATTTCCACTTTTTCTAGTCTTGAGCCGCCGCCTCCGTCCTTGGCTATATCATCGGTCCATCTTGTGGGAGGGGTGTCCCACGCTGCGTCTGCCGGTTCGTGGTCGCCATTCAAGAACCTTCTTCCCCCAACGCTTGTCGGTTCTGCGAGCTATATGGCCTTGCCCACTGCCATTTCAAGTTGGTAATTTGACAAGCTATATCGGTGACCTTCTTCTGCGGATTTCCTTATTTCGGATCCCATCAAGCAGTGAAACTCCAAGAATTACTCTCTGCATGGCTCGTTGGGCAACTTTGAGCTTGTGTATGAGGCCAATAGTTAGCGACCACATCTCAGTGCCAAATGTCATCACTGGCAACACGCACTGATTATATACATTTGTCTTGAGGCTCTACGGTATTCGTGACGAGAAGATATGACATAGTTTCCTGAACACTGCCCATCCGAGTTGGATTCGTCGGCAGACCTTGTCGAAGTTGAGTCTGTCTAGTTGGATCGTATGACCCAAATAAACATACTGGTTGACAGCTTCAATAGTGTCGTTCTCAACATGTACCGGTATGGGCGCGACATGGGCATTCGACATGATTTTTGTCTTACCCATGTTCATTTTTAGACCCACCTTTTGGGAGACGGTATTGAGGTCTCTGAGCTTTCTGCCAAGGTTGTCCATCGATTCCGTCATGATAACCACATCATCGGCGAATCGGGTTGTGTATTCACTATTGATGTTGATGCCAATGCAGAGGTGTAATCCAATGCAGAGGTGAACAGTTTCGGAGAGATAACGTGTCCCTGTCTCAGCCCCTTTTGCAATTGAATTGGATTTGTGCTATGATCCTAAAGTCGGATACACATCGTGGCCTTGTTATACAAACACTTCAACACTTCCATGTACCTGTAGTCTATTTGGCACCGCTGTAATGACCGTATTACTGCCCAGGTCTCGACTGAATCGAAGGCTTTTTCGTAGTTCCCAAACGCTATATGCTGCACATACCACGCTATATACTACAACGGGTATACGCCGGATACCAATTCAGCTAGTAGAGTAGCTAGGAAAGACCGAAATATTCACATTTTAACAAATTACCAAATACGCTTTAGGTCAGGTTCCTCTCCGATTTTCAGACCGCGACAGTTAATAATTAATTAGAGGGAAAGTAAACGCTGGGTGTAACTATTTATGTTAGCAGTGTAGACATAGACTGTGAAACCTTCTAGCTGTAATATATCTCGGAGCGAAAATCCGTCTTGAAAATATTACAACGCGACGCCATTTTCATTCGCCTACGATATGAGAGCGAAACTCATAAATTTTTACCCAACTAAAATATTTAATAGCTCTTATACTACGAAAGTTATTTAATAATTCACTGCTCGTACATTATACGGCGATGAATAGGTACCCACACTCAAGCGATGCCCGAAGTGAAATACTCAGCAGAGAGTTTGTGAATGGGGACTGAAAGTGAGAAAATTTAGTTTTACAACTGTGATCCCGAAGACGCAATAAAACCGGAAGTGTCACCCCAATATTTTCCCGGCAAGTAGCAAAGGACAGATTTTATCTGAATATTAATTTCATAAATTAAATCGATGCGCGCCCTTCTCGGCTAGGTGCCATTGCGGCGCACGGATCGTTTCTCGGCTAGCCTCATGCGGCTCGGCGTTAACATTTGATTGAAGTGTAAGGCAGAATTTAAAAATTAATAATATAGCATGTGTGAGATATTTAAATTAAAATTTCACATGTAATTACAGCCCAAATTTTAAGTCATTTCTAGGATGTTGAAGCGATTCAACCAAACTCTTGCCTTACCAAATAATGACGGCACACTAAATGTCAGCTCAATCGGATTAAGCGTCTGGGCGCTATCGTGAAGAAATACATACATACAGATAGACCAACAGACACATAGAGATATTTTAATCTGGAAATGCTCTTAATCGTCTCAGGGGTCTCAAAAATTTTTTTTTTGATTTCAACCCAAAAAAAAAATTGCGCGTTCACAATACTTTCCCTCCTGGTCAGTTGGTGGGCCGGAAAAGAAATACGGGTTCTTAGAAACCGAAAAATATATTCAGTTTGCAGGTGCTTTCTAATAGGTACTCATCCAAAACTAGCAGTTATATTTTTTTTGGAATATCGTACTCTTCAAGAATTGATCAATAATTTCGATGTACTGAGAAATGTTATAAACTAGGTATATATAATTCAAATGTTTAATATATTTAAATTCAATATTGAACAAACAATATTAAACGAATAAAGGAATGATATAACGTCTAAAAATAATCCTAATTAAGTATAATAATACCTATTAGTAATATGACAAAATTATATATGGGTGTCTTAAATCTACTGCTTAAACATAAGCTAAATTTAAAACAAGATCATATTTTAAAGTTAAAATAAGCCTATTAAAATTATGATATTATCCACTAAAAACTAAAACTCTAAAACAGTTGATACTTTAATTATACTGAACTGAATATCTAGGCATTCCAGGGTATTTTGATAATAATAATAGATAATACAAAAACATGTGCGTAACATTTTTGTAGAGAATTTTATAACTTTTTTTTTATATTAAGTATAATTCCGAAATCGCTAACATTTAGCAAGATATAAGCGACAAACTGAATCGGAGTGCCATTTTTTCAAGATGGCGGCTCGAGCGAAACAGATAAAGTAGAGGACTTTCAGTATGTTTAACAGTATGCCTGAATGAACATCTATGGCAAGTTTCTAAACATTAGCAGATATTTCTCGTAATGTTACCTATTTGTCTGGGCTATTACTCTACAAAGGCACGATAACACTCCTCACATGTCACACTTTTACTCTATGAATGACACTTACTTAAATGCACCGTGAATCTTTCATGTCGTGTAAATGCTCGACCACACTCGCGACACACGAAATTCTTCAATTTCTCGTGAACAGAATCAAAATGTTTCTTCAGATCGTCCTGTCTTGAAAACGCACGGTCACATTTAGCGCATGCGAACTTTTTAATTTTTTTATGAACTGAATCTTCGTGCCTTTTTAAGTCTCGTTGTCGCGTAAAAGCACGATTGCAGTCTAGGCATAAATTTTCTCTTATTTTCGAGTGAACGGAATTGATGTGTGAGGTTAAGTAATACTTCTTAGGAAACGCCTTCTCGCACTCCGAACAAAAATACAATTTTACAGTTTCTGATTGTCCATCTCCAGTGCGGTTCGGGTGAGATGATGTTGGATAAGCATGTTGAGTATCGTCTTTAAAGAATTCGGCTATGCTTCTTCGTTCGTTTGGTAGCAAATGGCTCATAGTCAAATTTGTATCTAAATCGACAGACACCATACCTTCCGTCTCATTCGCGATTTGTTCCTCAACCTTTACGTTTACGTTGCTGTACTCCTCGATAGTTTGCTGGTCTGTCACTATATTATACTTCCTATGATCTGCGTTTAAGTGTCGCTGTAAATTCCGTTTATACGCAAATGGGCTCCCACACTCGCCACAAACAAATAAATTTACTTTATTATGCGCGGAATCTAAATGTCGCTTTAAATCGTCATGCCTTGAAAATGCATGATTACATTCGCCACACAAGAACCTCTTAATCTTTCTATGAACCGAATCTTCGTGTCGCTTCAAATCACTTTGCCTTGTAAAAGCTCGGTTACAGTCACCACACACATTCTCCCTTAACTTTGAGTGGACGGAAATAATGTGCGAGGTCAAATAATACTTCTTAGTAAACGCCCTGTCACACTCCGAACAAACCCACGATCTGGCAGTTCCCGATGGTCCTTCTGTAGAAAGATTCGGTTCATTTTGTTGCGGCATTGTAAATCGATTCTCTTCTTTGTAGAAATCAGGTATCAAATAGCGCAGAGGAATATGATTTACTGAATTTGTACCGTAAGAAACCATGGCGTGTGCTTCGACGGCGTTTTCGTCTTGAGTCTCCACAGCCACATTGTCTTCAACAGTTTGCTCATTCATTTTATTACAACGCGAACTGTTCGAAATAAATAATTCAATCTAACAAAAATAATATCACATAACGAACGACTCAACTGAGAAGGGATACATTTGACAGCTGGCGTTGATCAAAATCGCCATTTTGTAATTACAGAATCAATCGTTGCCAGTATAGAAATATTTTCAATTTTATGAAAATAGAGGTACCATCGACATATAAAACAGTTGTATGAGTTCATTAAGTTCCTTTATTTAATATAGGTACGCGTGAATGTCCAAAAAACGAAATAAAAAACACAACATGAATATTACACTTATTTTTGCTATAGAATGTGAATCATATAATATATTTAGCAATCTTGAAATATCTAAATGTTGCATCAAAATTATTAATGGATCACAAATAGTTAGTACTATGTACCACACTGAATTAACCTCAGCTTACTAACATTATTATGGAGCAATGGCGTCATTAACCTTTCGTCTGTCAGGCTACGAAAAAAAATGTATTTTTTTTCACAGATATGACCATTGCAGTCTAAGCTTCAGGCAATCAAATAATTAATTAAATAATATACTTACACAGGACAGCTACTGCACATAGAAACAGTTTGCTCACCACAAACAAACCCAGTCGATAAGTGATAAATAGTAATTGAGAGATGGATAATCCGCCTTTGAGAAGTTATTTCGAGAGATAGCTGGAGTTATAAGAGGTTTGTATCTAAGGTTCGGAACGAAAATGTCAAATGACGGGTGATGAGCATCTTCTTTCACTAAAGGATTTAAGGCTCGTTCAATTTCTATGTCAAAATTCGCAAGAGCTAAGTCCAAGATTGTATTTGTTGCATTTGCTATATGATTAAATTGACTAAGACCTGCGAAGGCTACATGATCAAGAAAAATAGAACCGATAGTACCGGCGTTAGTGTAGTTATCATCGTCATCATCTCTCCATGTTAACGCTCTGAGATTAAAATCCCCTACCACTAAGAACTTGTCTGCGGGATGGTTTTGAACGAGATCACACATTAATTCTACAAACTCCTGCACTAATCTATCGTGTTCCTCGCCAGTGATATAGACACATGCGATATGCAAATCTGTGTCCGCTATGAGCGATGTGGACGGAATGGTAAACCAGAACCAATCGTCCCTGCTGAAAGCGTTTAACTCCCTTCGTACTCCTACGAGAATACCTCCGCCGCGTTTCTTACCCGTGGTGTCGGGGTCCCTATCCCTCCTCAGAGCGTCATAGCGTGAGTCCAAGACCTCCGCGTCCAAGATGCCATCCAGAAGCCAACTTTCGGTAGGCATTATTAGGTCATAATCGTTGCATAGAATGTTGTTTTTAAATATATTAGTCTTCGTACGCAAACCTCGAACGTTCTGATATCTTATAGAAAGACTATTCATAAAGAGGATTCACATACAGTATAAAAAATGCAAGAACAATTATAGCGGATAAATGATAATAATAAGAGTATCGTCATAAAGCGATGGTAGTAATTTATAGTTGATAAAATCGTGGCAAAAATAAGCAGTGAAAATGGTATTAAAATTTGATGACCAATTAACAGGTCGAATTGCAAACGCCGCACTAGCCTCAGTGCGTGTGTATGTGTTTTTGTGTAATGGTGTATGTGCGTGTGCGACCATAGCGTACGCATGCGTAAGAAACTATATGTGAATGTTGACAGAGTTGCCAACTTCCTATAGTTATAAATACATTTTCTGTTTAAGTTAAATAGAATTAAAAACATTAAAGTATGTTGAAATAAAAACAAAAAGTTTAAAAATATGTTACAATAAAATGCGTGCGCAGTTACTTGGCGACCTGGGTTGCAGTCAAATGTTCCTCGATTTTTTTCAGCTCCGTTTCGCTTCGTATGAAGATTGGGGGAGAGCCTTCGTTTTTTCGCATGAAAATTTTGCCTTGTCTTACCCAGACGAATTGCACTGCTTTGGATTTTGCTAGGAGTTTTGTTTTTCTCAGAAGATCCTTGAAAAACGGCGTTAAGTGCTCGTTGGCGAAAACCATGGTACTTTTTCCAGGAATGCCGAGGTCGGTCGTGAAGATCCCCTTTCGTTTCCTCAGTCCAGACAATATCGAATCCTTTAGCAAAGCATTTACTGCATTTTTTCCTGTTTTCAGCAGTTCTCGACACAAGTCTTTTTTTACGAGTGCCCAACAAAAAAGGAGTGCAATGTGTTCAGGATTAATCTATGTATGTTTTCCATTTCTTTATTCCGCCATAACTTCTAACTGCTTGAACCGATTTAGACGTGTGTGATATTGATAGAGTTGTTATGTCATCCCGAATGTTATAAGTTAGGGGAGAGTAGGGTTCAAAGTGTCGATTTTCACATACATGTAAAAAAAAGTCACCAAAATAATGTCTTATTTCCAGGACTTAGGGACAAGCAGGTGCAGAATTTATTCTATTTTTTAACTGTATCGTAATGTTGACAAGTATGTTAAAATGTTCTCGCTCAGAAACATTTTTTTTGCGAAAGGTCGGCTAGGAACAACCTACCCCGCCATGAGGCTGATTGTTCCGTTGTTGAGGCAAGATGTTCCGGTAGCAATTTTGATTACTTGATGATGCAATAATGAAATATCGATCATATGTAGATGTATCATGTATCATATATAATATATACATCTATCAATTATTATAAAAGTCAAGAAAATATTTCAGATTTTCAGAGAAAATTACATAATCTGAAATAAAATAAGGTTAAAAGATTTAAAACACCAACATAAAATTTAATTATATTACTAATTATGATTTTTTTGAACTTATAAATACTTTTTTGAACTTATACCAACCTTTTTTGAACTTATAAATAATGTCCTTAGGCATTTATCATAGATTTTAATATTTTGTTTTAATTACAATAACTTTGAAACCAACTGACTAACAGGTAAATATTTTATATTGCTAATGTACGTCTTAATCTAATATAGAATCAACTTTGAATCAATAATTTATATTAATTATTAAAGGCTTTGTCATCAGAATTGCAATTTAGACATAAATAATATGAATATCGTCCGTGTCCAAGCATTTTAAATGTGCCTAATTCTTGTGCACAAAATGCAATCAATCCATTGTTCTCTTGGCTGTGAGTTGGAATAGGAATCGCAGCAAATGATACAATACCAATCCAGGCTAACATTATCATTATCTTTTCTAGAATCCTTGTCTTCTAGAACACTTCGTCTTACAAGGTCTTTTGCATCCGTTGCTTTACCATTTGATTTTCTTTTACCCTACCCTTAGCCATTTCTTTATCTTATCTTTATCCTTTCTCTTAGTTACTCCATTATCCTTTTTCTTAACTACTCCCTTGTCCTTTACCTTCTGTCTCTTTGCCTATCCTGTGCCAAAGCATTCTTTTCAGGTGTGTCTGAGAATGCTGCTGATTTCCTTAGTTGTCGTCTGGACATTATGTACAAATTTTACAGCACAATCGTACCCCAACTTCCGCACATTTTAACAAATATTTAGCCAATACTGTTCTTGGTCTGGGCTGACCACCTGTCTAGGCGATAACCCAGCTTTTAACTTTTTAACAAACCGAAATAATGCTATGTGACATATCTCTAGTTCCCGAGCTACCGTTTTCAGCTTCCTGCCATCTCGTGAGAACAGCATTAGCAGCACGCAGCAATAACTCAACTAAGGTATTGGCCCGTCCTGTTTTTCTTTTGTAGTTTCTCAGTCTAAAATAAATATAAGTAACTGAAATCACTAGCTGCCTCATGGCGGGGTATGTTGTTCCGCGAAACTACCAGCCCCGAACCACCGGAACTTTGAGCCCCAAATTCCATTTCATTTCACCCCCAAAACATTTCCGAAAGTGTTTGAGACAGTTAAGTATAAGTTTCTCTTAGGTAGCTATAAAATTGATCAAAATGGACCAAAAAATTTGAATAGAAAAATATTTAATTTCGTATCATTTAGGTACCGCCCAGCAAACACCACTCTTACTGGCCAACGTGTCATCACTAAAATAACTGCCAAAACAGCGCAACAGTATGGTGTTTTGCGACGCTCTTCACACCTATTGGTAACTCTTGTCTTCGCGGAGTTATTGCTGTCGGAACAACTTACCCCCGGCACTTTGAACCCCACTCTCCCCTACAATAACTGTCCAAATATCAAGTAAATAATTATTTAAATGTCCAAATGTCAAAAAAATAAACGTAAATTTATCGTATTTACTATCAAATGAATAGTCTGATTAAGTTCATTCCGGAAATATACATGTATCTTCATGTATAAATAAATAAACCACAAATACTTCATAAAAAAAACGTAATAAAAATAATTATAAATACAATAGTTCACTTTCTTTAACGGCAGTCGTGTTTTTAATTCCTTTTAATATATTTACTTGTTGAGAATCTTCAATATGCAGATTATTGAGAAATAAACATATGCATAACTTGAGGATAAAAGTTACAGAGCTAGGTAATAATCTATCGTCTGTCATGCCCGGGCCACACAACCGGGAAATGCCGTTATTTATCGCGATATTATAGATGAGGCTGCAACATAAACGCCTATCATCGCGATAATTACCGGCATTTCCCGTTAGTGTGGCCTGGGCATCAACGTCGATTACGCGATATATTCCAATCCAATTATCGAGTATCGCAATCAGTGCATGCGGGTCGACTAATTTCACTAATTAGACAGTTATTGGAAGGGGTGGGGGCGGCGGGTGTCAGGGACTAATCGAGACAGCAAAAGCGCGGTGTACCCGTAGTCTATTAAACGAATTGTTATTGATCTAGGGTTAACCCTTAGAGGACTATAAGCTTTGCGCTAGAGTACGGAAAAGCCGACGAACTTGCTAAGACGGGAGCAAAGGGAACGTTATACGGACCTGAACCTTGCTGTGGTGTACCAAAAAGCCTTGCAACCCTAATTTTCAATTGCCATATCTCACTGTTGCTTTCAGGTGGTAGCGAATGGTTTCATGCAGCTTGGGCCATAAGATCCATTTGTTCTAGGATCCGCTAAAATCACGATTCAGCTCCTATTCAGAAGCCTCCTCGTGCGGAAAGCTACCCCGGGTAAGACTCTCGCGACTCAGGCCTCACGGCTGGTGGACCGGTTTCTCCTGGCGGGATTGCATCCCGGCGCTATTGGACGGTTTGCGGACCGTTCGGCGACGCCAATCGGTTGTGTTCTTTGACTAATTGCTGAAGGAGTCTGGAAATTATGGAAATGCACTGTCTCCTAAGCAGCGGGGGTGGATGTTGACCTGTCGTCAACCACTCTTGAAATGACCACTAGGCTACCTGATCCTGAATTCAGAGCCGGGCAAAAGATGCATTTGGTCCGCGATATATTCAAACTGAATAACCGCTGAATTGCGGCAGGTAGAGGTCGCGTAAGCGACTTCGGTCCCATAACCAGTCGGGAGGAGGGAGGTATCCTGAAGGTTCATTTCACACGGAGATATTCTACCAAAACTGGTAGCCAGGGGTCGAGGTAGCTCCACTGGGTTACCTTCCTATTGCGTTGGTTCCTGGCGGTTTGCTGGACGGTAGGTTTGTGCCGTTCCAGATTCTTCTACGCTAATCCCATGTCTGAAAGAACTATCACATATAGTTATACCAGCCTATGGTGACGGGAATGACATCGAATGATTGCAATTTATCTCACTGTTGCTTTCAGGTGGTCGCGAATGGTTGATTGGCAATGGTTGGCAAGAGTTGAATAGGCTGTCGTTGAAATCGGTCCAACAGGGGGCGCCCTAGTATATTTCAATCTCGATATATATTGAACTCTAAGACTTGAAATTTGATTCACATTGAATTTTTGCAGATTAGTATAATTGCGTAACCGATCGAATTGAACATGCGTAACCAATCGAAATGCGTTGCATTTTCACTATCCGCGCTCGTCGCCGATCATTACTTTTAATTAAGTCAACCTCCTTCCCGAAACAATATTGCTCAACATCCTTCCAAAAGTCTTTGGCTGTTAGCCAGGAAAGTCTTGCGGCGAAACAACCGATTTGGTTAAAGTTGTCATTAAATGTCGTTTTATCGCTTTACTTTAATAAAGTATTTGAGTCACATAATATGGGTTTGTTTATTATATAAAAATATCAATACACAATATTCTTATTAAAGTGGAAATAAATGAACTATTTCGAGAGTAGAGGGAGTATGAAAAATAATTGGTTATGTACGAAAATACCGTTATTATGAACAATACAAATTATCATGAACAATACAAAATTAGGTCATTGTAAAAACAGCACCCGTTTTGAAAGTTTGCTGCGTGTAGTTTGTAAAGTGTCACTCCCTTGAGTAATGCCAATCAATTACGTCCCAAGCACTAAATGATAAGAAAAGAGAAGATATGCACTACGACAACTTCACAGGATAAACAGCTGCCAATAGTCTAGCGATATTCAAATTTAAAACGTCGCGGGTCCAACTTGTGTCAGAAGAATTAAATCCCGGTCAGAATGGAGAGTAAATTAAGGTTTACAATCAGCAGCGAACAAAAATACGCTGAAAAAGAGATAGGCAGACGTAGAAACATTATAATGGGTTCGATTGCGTTTCTTCGTGAACTAAAAGCGGTAATTAGTCCGTGTGAACGAGACAGGGCGATACGCTAAAGCGGAATGTGGGATGACCGGTTGTCACTTTTTCGCATTAAAACTGCCCGCCAAGGTCAAAGCATCTGAATCTTACACCGCACGAAATATGCTAGAATTTATTCGAACGAGTATAAGTTCGACAGGTAGTATTTATCGACGATCGTTCGTCTCATATTCCGCTCTAACGCATTGCTCTGTCTCGTTCGGTTGGACTAATTTTAGTTTTAATTCACAAAGAAACGCAATCGGGCCCATTATCTACTAATCAAGGCTATTAGTAAGTCGTCAATTTTTACTGAAAATAGCTTAATCAAATTAAAGCTATTCTAGACTTCAAAGTTAATTATTTTAATTAATATCATATGTATTACTTACATAAACGTTTCGCAATTTAAATATAACTCATTTATATTCAATTTTAAAGTAAGAAATATTATTGAGTACCTACGCTTAAAAAATTAATTAAACCAAAATGTGAAGAAAATAGGAAATAATAAGTAGTTAATTAGTAAGGCATTAATACATAAAAAAGTAAACGTACATATGGAAATTAAAATGCACAGTAACTTAATTTTACTGTCATTTTTAATTTAATACCCCCCCCCCCCCCCCGCTCCCCGTTAGATGGCTAAGACCATTTCCAGATTGAAGTATGTCTGTCTGTCTGTGTGTGTATTCCTCCAAGATAGGAAAATTAAAATGCACAGTAATTTAATTTTACTACCATTTTTAATAAATCCCCCCCCCCTCCCCGTTAGATGATTACGACCATTTCCAGATTGAAGTATGTCTGTCTGTCTGTGTGTGTATTTCTTCAAGATAGTCCACATACGCTTAAATCGATTGAGCTGAAATTTAGCTCGCACGACATATTTGGGCATCATTTAGTTATAACATTTAATTATGGAATATAATTATTTATATAATTAACATCTTACGTCAGCGAGGGGTGGGGGTAATGTTGGATATTGTTAATTTTGCTTATTAAAATTATGGAAGATCCTTCCTCATAATTTTGATGAAAATGTGCTTACATAATACCTACTTAAGCGCTCCCTAGCCTATCTTGGAAGTTTCTTAAAATTACGAGGCCCTTTATCTGAGAATAGCCGAGAGCGGGTAGCTTCTTTCGCGAGGACGAGGATCAACTGAAATCCGAGCTTCCTTCGCAAAATCGTCGTAGCGAATGCGCCGCCCTTAAGTCCCCAATATAAATGATGGATGGATTATTAAGCATTTGGGTACACTCGAACAATACAATGGATCCTCTCATATTAATTGCGCTCGTCTCTAGGCTTCGCAGATTTTATGGGTTTACGCTGTCGAATAATAATATTCCATTTAACCCTAACAGCCTAACATTTCTTGACACCCTAATAAACTAACCATACGTTGACAGGACGAGTAGTGTTTTAAACGACTGCCAAATAGGAGTATAATGTGAACAGGGTTCTTCTATGTATGTTTTCTGTTTCTATATCCACCATAACTTCTAAACGTTTGGACCAATTTAGAAGAGTATGGTATTGCTAGATTAATTATGTCATTGTGTAGGGGAGAGTGGGGTTCAAAGTACCGGGAGTAAGTTGTTCCGACAGCAATAACTCCGCGAAGACAAGAGATTTGCTAGGCAGTGTGTTTGCTAGGCAGTACCTAAATGACACGAAAGTAAATATTTTGCTATTCAATTTTTTTGGTCTATTTTGATCAATTTTATAGCTACCTTCGAGTAACTTGTACTTAACTGTTTCAAACACTTTCGGAAATATTTATGTAATATCTTTACTTGCCTAATGTTACCTACTTATCAAAATTTGAGACAGCTTTAGGAAATGGAATTTGGGGCTCAAAGTTCCGCTGGCTCGGGGCTGGTTGTTTCGCGGAACAACATACCCCGCGATGAGGCAGCTAGTAATTTCAGTTACCTATATTTATTTTAGACTGAGAAACTACAAAAGATAAACAGGAAACTATGAGAAACTACAAGCTGAAAACGGTAGCTCGGGAACTAGAGATATGTCACATAGCATTATTTCGGTTAGTTAAAAAGTTAAAAGCTGGGTTATCGCCTGGACAGGTGTTCAGCCCAGACAAAGAACAAGTATTGGCTAAATATTTGTTAAAATGTGCGGAACTTGGGGTACTATTGTGCTGTAAAATTTGTCCATAACATCCAAACGACAACTAAGGAAATCAGTAGCATTCTCAGACACGGCCGATAGGTAGGGTTGCCAGATGTCTTGAAAGTAAACCGGACAAGTTCTGAATTTATTTTTGTTAAATGGTAAATTTATTAATAGTAATTAATTTAAATGGTAAAGTCACATAAAAGCATTGAATGATGAATTAACCTATCCATCGTAGGTTATGTTAAAATACATTTTCACTTTATTAAATATAAGGCAAAGCTGCATACAAGAACAACAGATATGTCCAAGTATAGCTAATACGAGTATAATAATCCGACAGATATCATTTGTATGTACATATAATTTGTAATTTAATTAAAAATAGTTAAAAAAGCCATTAAAAAACATTATCTATTGTATTTCTGTAGAACTACTTCAAATGACAATCACAAAAATAAAACCAGCTTATAAACCTAATATTCGCTAATATATGTGCAAAACAAAAAAGAAATATATGTGCAATATATGTGCAAACCAAGAAACATACCTCAAAATAAATTTCAAGAAGTCAAACTTTTGAATGACATAAAAGACAAATATTATACAGATTGCTCGCGATAGATGGCACAATTTTTTTTACCTATAATTCAGAAATGACATGACTAAAAGTTTTATTTTCGATGGATTTATTTTCGGAAACATATTATGTAATATGCAAACATCGTGTAGGTACATGACAGTTTATCAAAATAACAAACCTAATCCAAATCTAATTATTTTTTAAAGACATTATTTTATTAAAGCGTATGGTTTAAAAAGATAATGTATATTTTAATAAAATGTATACTTGTAATAATCTTGTTTGATTCTTTTAATTTCATTGAGTAATGAAATACGAACTAAATAATTACGAACGGAGCAGTGGTAGCATTATACGTTACTATCACTTGGCAACTTCGTTTGAGTTATTAATTACTTTTATAAAATATGAAAATGATGTTTCGCTCTCCCATAAATTATTTGTGTTTTCCTGTCTGGACTCTGTTTTTCTTAGTAAACAGGATATCATTACTCTCCTGTTATCAAACAGAAATCATCCGTTATATTTTCATAATAAAAAAGCAATGTGGTTTGATTATTCCTGTTTTACAATCCCCAATTGAAGGTCCTTCAAACATTTTTCTGTTGGATTTCTTTTATAATTTTTGATTATTTGATAAGTTGTATTATACATTTAGTTTTTCTTTTTTTATTGAAATTAAATTGTTGTACTAGCCTAAAGTGATGTCAAAAAAGTTTAATCTGTAAAAAATAAAATGTGGCACTTTAATACATAGTCTTAATAAATTATTTATAATGTTCTTCATTTATGAAATAAACATTTTGTTTATGAATCCTGTTAGTACTGAAGGTTGAATTTTCCAGTTAGGCATGCAGATAATTAACTCCATCCGAGACAACTCAACAACAACAACCATGGCATTATCTGTCAAAATTAATTATTTATATATTTTTTAAACTTTCATCGGCTCCCCTGAATAATTTGCTAAATATCGCTTAAATAGCTTATCCTTTCCATCGCCTATATATCAGTAGGGCACTGCTTTAAGATTTTTCGGGAACCGTGAGTGGAGTATTTTTTCTCATAAATTAGATAGATAAGTCTAGCGAAGAAATATTACCCACATAGGTATAATATGGTATAACCATGCGTACTGCTAGATTTATTGGGTAAAGCCTCCAAAATTAAATTCTGGAATATTACACAAAAGTTACACTGGAATATTACACAATCTTTGCTACTCCCGTTACTTGACTACGCGGATATATGCTACATCGATGCCCACGAAGTTCTCCTAGTCAAATTAGAGCGGCTCCAGAATGTCTGTGTTCGATATGTGTATACGGGCTCAAAAAATACGACCATATTTCAGAGTTCCGTACTAAACTAAATTGGCTAAAGATACGCGAACGTCGAGACCTGCATATTCTCTGCCTATTGCAGAAAATACTCAATAATCCACTTATTCCGTCGTATCTACCTAAAATCCGAATTTCGGGTGTTATCTTCCCACGGGCTGCCATTACGCTCTCAGTCAACGAATACTCTATGTATGTATACCTCAGCATCACACAGCTTTCTTCACCTATTCCTTTGCTGTATATGCCGCAGGATTATGGAATAACCTGCCTTCCAATATACGGGATACCGTTAGTTCGAGTGCGTGTCGCTCCCGCCTGAAGCTATATCTGCTCTCAAAATAATATAAGCTGATCCTACGTATATCTTTTTTTTTATTATGTTTATGTATAATATGGATATTCAGTCTTATTTATAAACGTAACTTAAAATTTGCGATGCGTCTCAGACACAGCCGAGCGAAAATCGTGATTTATAAACGTTGCCTAACGCTAGGACACGGCTCAGTCGCGTCCTATCTCAAACGTCACTTTGCGCACAGTTCGGACAGTGTTTAGCGAATTAAGTACAGGTTTTGTGGCTATGTTAATCTATAAAATGGACGATTTATCGGTGAATTCGGTATTTTCTGATAATCTGCGGATGTTAGGACAGAGGCGGACTACCAAAACATACAAAAAACATTTTGACCCGTTCACCGAGTTGACGGAAGACGAATTTCGATATAAGTATCGATTTTCTAAAGTGAACTTTACGAAAATAGGCATTAAACAGTTTTAAAAATAAAACTAATCAGTCATACAAATTACTTTTTATTTCTTTCAGATTCCTGGTCTAAAATGGCCATTCTTTTTAAATAAATCGCCTCGTTATGCCGCATCATCTGCTCACGCAAAGCAATTTTCGCTCATACAAAGCAATTTCCCGCTTCTCTCTATTCTCCAACTGTTTCTTTTGCAGAAGAAATAGCTTGCTATTGCGAATTGCACCTCAACATACGCAACCGACGACCGAAAAGATCTGACAGTTCGATGAGCGTTGTGTACGCAAAACGCGAAAATAGCCGGTTACATCACTGTATTGCCAGGATTAAATTGACCGCCTAGTGCTCAGACACAGCGGAGCTACGTAATGCATAAGTATCGTTTATAAATAAGCATCGTATGCGCTGTGTCCTAAGGAGATAAGTAGTGCGTAACTAAGACGGAGCTGAGACATGTCCCAAGCAAATCTAATAAATAAGACTGATTATGTCTTATTTATATTATTATGCACGTTATGTATTGTATGTATTTATGTATGTGTATGTATATGTATATGTATATGTATTCTTTAAATCAATAAAAAAAAATTAAATTAAAAAAATAAAAAAATCTGCCACGAACAAACGTAATTACTACCTGCTGGTTGGCTGGAGGATATTGCCGTTTATGGCAATAAGCCCGCCATTTGAACCCGTTGTGGTCAATAAAGAGTTATTATTATTATTATTATTAAGTTATTATAGGGCATTGCCCTATCGTAAAATTTTAACTAATGGCAAAATAACTGAACCTATCGTTTTGATTAAAAAGTCTGGCATTATGATTGCTTCTCGTTACCAGAATTATAGAGTGAATGTCCCCGGGGCCGTTTGGAGACCGGCCGCTGCGCTTTGTGTTGATTGTTTGACTTTTATGTCACGTTGTTGGTTTTTACGATGATTGCAGAATGGTGGCTGGCCGTAAAGCCCCGAGGGCCGTTTTGTCCCCTCGCAGCCCAGTCGCCCAGTGATTTTCGCTTTCCTCCGACCACGATGGGTTAGGCAAGGGTCAGGGTCTATTCATCATGCACGTGCTAGCTAGCTGTGGAATATTAAAGTATGCTATCTGGCTGTGGAATATTCATGTGTTACTTTGCATACGTTCATTCACTGCTAACGTACGGCGCGGAGTTATGGGGGCGAGCAGCCGACCGGCAGAGGGCTTTCGTTATGCAAAAGCGTACAGTCCGCACAATAGCGCGTGTGGCGCTTGATACGCCAGCTAGGCCTCTGTTTAGAGAACTCTGCATCATGACGCTGCCGTCCATTTATATAATAATAATAATAATAATAATAATAATAATAATAATTTCATTCATTCAAAAACATAAATTTACAATCTTATTAGTTGCAGAATCTGCCTAACTAGGCCATAGCCCGTACCAAGGAAACTCTATGTATTGCAAAGATTTATTCATGTGCACATAATATTAAAATGAAAAATACGAAATATGATAAAATATAAAATAGATAAGCGAATTCAAATTAAACTTATAATTATATTTAAAATATTGATATAGCATGGTCATGAAAATAAATATTATTATAAAATGTCGTAATATGAAGTTATAATGGAAGTAGCGCTGTTCGTTCGCAGAAATCTAGCCGATTTTGAAGTGAATGGTGTGCATCATCAGTATCCAACAAGATCCCGTAGCATGCTACGTTCGGTAAGTCACGCATTATCCAAGTCAGAGAGGCTAGCCTATATCGCCGGCCCAGCGGTTTACAACAAACTCAGCGAGCACATTAGGCAGGCGCAATCTCTTGACGTGTTTAAGAGACGCCTTAAGAGATACCTTACACATAAGGCGTTTTACTCACTGGAGGAATATTACTCGAGTGAAGTCTAAAATGCTTTGGTAGCAAAAATATTTAATGATATCTTTGCATTTTGTCTTGTATTTCTTCTTATTACATTATTATTGTGTTTTTTCCTTCGTTTTGTTTTGTTTATTTTATCTTTTCTTTACGATAAAAAAAATGTTTGTTTGCTAATATGTATGAATGTTTCCTAATCTGTATTTGACTTGTATACCAGTATACTAATAAAATGAATATGAATATACATATGAATATGAATATGTGAAGTGAAGCATTTTATTTTAAGGGTTTGATCGACCTCGAGATAAGACTACGCTGTCTGCAGTGGCGTAACTAACTGGGGCCCACGGTAATTCTGGGGCCCAAAATGGAACTTCTTGTAATGCATCCACGTTTCATTTATTTAGTAAACCTTTATGATAATGTTAGATCTGCATTAAATTACTGGTACACTGAATAAAACTTGATTTAAAAATTAATAAATATTTTATTTATTAATTAAAAATAATAGAAAAATAAGGCATCCATATTATAAATAGGATAGAAAACGAATTTACCTCGTGAAATTTGTAGCACCCGACGTTTCGGTGACGTTGCAGTCACCGTTGTCCAGGGTAGACTGAAGAGCTGTCAATCCGTTGTTTTGCGCAAAACAATCCGCAAAACAATCCGAAAAACAATCGCAACTTGCGCAAAACAATCCGCAAAACAACGGATTGACAGCTCTTCAGTCTACCCTGGACAACGGAGGCTGCAACGTCACCGAAACGTCGGGTGCTACAAATTTCACGCGGTAAATTCGTTTTATATCCTATTTATAATGTCAAACAACCGCGATAGTCTTCGATTTTATAAGGTATCCATAAATTTAATCCATGTCAACGACTAACAAAAACTTAAAGCGAACAATGTCCTTGCATCTCCTTGAAAAGACATGTTCAGAGTTGCGATTGTGCCATGTAAGAAGCTGGATTTACTCGTACTCGTAATTCATTACTAGAACGTTCTCGATACTCTCCGTATCTTGTCCCTAGTGATTTTTATCTATTTTCGTTATTAAAGGAACATCTGAGAGGCCGAAATTTGAAGATGATGATGTGTGGCCGAAGTGCAGGAATATTTAGGCTTTCGGGGTGAAGGGAATTTTATGTTTAGAAAAAATATGGATATTTGTTTTAGAAGAGTTTAGTTAGTATCATTTTGGTCCAATCTTCGGTCAAATACCAATACGAGAAATAATTTAATTTTCTTTCAGATCCCAAAACGAGGCAGATTAATCAGAGAAAATAAGCAGTATAAACCTATGTAAAAGGTGACCATGTCGAAAAATAAAAGAAAAATCAATAAAAGCTAACTTCATTATATACATTATTACATTTTATTTAACGCAGTAGTATAAATAAATTTGACTTAACGCTTTAACAAATCATTTATAGGTATGTATTAGCATAGATTATTACAACTATATAATCAATGATATTAGTTTCTATTACTGTGAATAATAATTACGCTTGAACATAGTAACGGTAAGTAAGTTTATGTATAATAAATAAAACACCAGTTTAAATTATCGTTTCTAAACAAGACCTTTCTATTCAAGTAGAAAATCATTACACCTATCTTTATCTCCGTTGTTTATTCAGAGTGCTAGCCACACAACAAAGTTTCAGCGCGATATTGCTCTGGAAATTTATTATGCAGAGTGCTTCGTTCTCTTTTAAACTAATTTGTACGAAAGTTCCGCGCCAACACGGCGGTTTATGACGGGCATACAAATTATCTATTTGATTCGGTTTATTTTACATGTTCATAAATTGTTTCAAAAAATTAAAGTTGTCTATGATGCTTGTTGGTTAAGGTACGATTTTCGTGTTTGTTTAATCTCATATCATTGACTCTAATGACAATAATCTATGACTTTACTACCTATACACCGCAATAGTTATCTATAGGCGTAAGAATTCATTACCATCAAAGTGGCTATACATGGTTTTTTAACCGACTTCTAAAAAAGAGGGGGTTATCAATTCGGTTGTATCCTTTTTTTAATATGCGTTACCTCAGAATACAGAAATATGAAAAATTTTATTTTATTTGAAAAGATATACTTACAGATTGGTTTATTTTTTTATCAAAATCCTGTTCTGATGATGCGATCTATGAGGAAATAAGGGAACTCCTCAAATATTATCATATAAAGTTGAAAATTTGCCTGTTGGTTCAATTCCAATGACAATGCACTTTTTTATGGTAAGCATGACCTGATTCTACACCCTGGGTTGGCTCCCGACGAAGGGACTCCTCAACGGCCAACGGCGGAGACACGAAATTATATATACTCATTCAGTTATGATAGCCAGTTCTAAGTTTGACCATGACATGGCTGCTGCACCCAGGGTTGGCTCCCGACGAGGGGACTCCTCAACGGTCAACAGCACAGAGACGAAATTTTGTATATGCATTCAATTACGACGCCCCGTTCTAAGTTTCACCAATACAGGACTGCGACACCCAGGGTTGGCTTCCAACGACGGAACTCCTAAACGGTCAACAGCACAGACATGCAATTTTGATGGCTCTATGATAGACTGATGGACTGTGATAGCCCGTTCTAAGTATCCACAGTGAAACGTTTTAGTGATTTGTAACATATCTGTGTCCTTTGTATCTTTTTGGAGTTCTGTCATAGATTTGTAATCACTTGTATCACAATAAATTGACAAAACGGTCACGGCGACAATGATAATCAGTCATTTAACGATATAATGGCGATTGTGATTCTTTTATATCATAATTCGATCGTGTGGCAATATCAGCTGATTCTTGCCTGAGAAATAAATAAGAAAAACGGTTGTGTTACCAAGAAAAATACAAAGTACCCACAGGCGTATAGAAGGATTTTGACTGCGATGTCCCTTCAGGAAGAAGGTTGACCTGATTGATAGAAATAGTCGGCGACGAGCGCGAATAGTGTGTATGCAACGTATCAAATAAATACGTTCGATTCAATCGTTTACGCAAATAAATAGACCGGCGAATTGAATATGATTTTGGCTCAACCAAGCATCTGTGAGGACTTCGCCCACATTCAGTCAACAAAAGAAGCAATTTCTATAGAATCGAAACCGCAAATACGCTCAAATATACACGAGCTAACTTCAATTGAATTCCAACTAAATTCGGCATTTTATGCACAGTCAACCGATGACTAATGCCACTTCTTCTGATCGATCCAATTTGACACAATTAATTTCCCCCACACAGTGACCATTGCATCATTCACACGATATAAAAAGCAGTACATTTCGATCGATCAATATCATTCCCCTGGTGGACGACATTCCCCTAGTGGACAGTTGCCGCGGCTACACATCAATCATCATCCAGTGAGCACACATCGAGACTACACCTCGTTATCAAGCAGTACCTACATTATCCGCGATACCGCTTTTCAAGCCTCACTCCGCGACTACACAACTACGACATCACCTCGAGCCCACACTACCTACACACCGGCGAAATATCAAACAAGGCGTTACGAACTGGCAACCGATCACATACCTTCTACATAAATACTTCAACTTCAACTACAACGACTTTCAATACGGAGAAAACTTATTGATGAGAACCACCCTTCGCTCACGAGAAATTGGAGTCTAGTGAAGGGTGGCCATCCTCATACATCTGTGTACCAACTTTTGAGGTGAAATATCATTAGTGCACCCCTTAGTGAACCGCTTTTAACCAACTCTTGCCATGATTATATAATGCATGCATGCATAATTTCAGCTCCATCGGTTTAATAATAATAATAATATACTCTTTATTTGCACTTAATAATGTTACAAAAAGATGAGCTTATTGCCACATGGCAATTTTTTACTTATTTAATTAGTACTTTATTCATATTTATTTATACATAAAGCCATATTATTACCAATGTTATAAAGTAACTCTGAAAAATTTAACACGCAAATGTAGCAAATGGTCAGTGCCCACCTAACTTGGACTGTTATGTCCTGTATCTAGGCGGGTCAGAGTAAACAATTAAAATTAGCGATTTAATTTATAAAGAACTAAATTGACTAACGTTTTATTTTTAGAAATAGTAAATGTACCTAATTAAAATTTAATATGTAATATAATATAATAATCTGTATAAATATTACAATGTATATACCTAATCATATTTATGTAATAATATGTTAAGTACGTAGATACCTAAATTCGATTATAATAAATAATAAATATATTATAGTGTAAACATATTTATATTAGAATACAATTATATAAATACGATTATAAAAATATTGGGGAAAATAAGAAATACCATACGATGTATTAATATTATATGCATAATAATTTATGTATATGTATACGATATTAGCTTTAAAATCAACCATTATATTAATATAATATACGCTATACAAGACAAGTTTTCGGATTTAGACCTCCCTAATTCAAACAACCATTTATTTATATTATATTTAAACTGTTGAATGTTCTTTAGGTGTTTCCATTTCTCTTCTATGTCATTATATAACCTGTGCCCAAGGAAGAAAGCTTGTCTTTGTGCAAATGCTGTTTGCATTCGAGGAATAAGGAAATGTTATTTTCGTGACCTCCAATGTCCCGCAATGTCTTACAACTTGCCTAATCACAGCGGTACACGCGCGCATTGTAGAAATAAATATTATTAAGTTCGTCTGCATAAAATACAGACCAGTAAAGGTATTTCAATATAAGAATGCCAGAAGAGAGAAAATTAAGAAAGGAAGAGGAGAGAAAGGGAAGAACTGGTTACTTCTTGGAAAGGTAATGGCAAAGAAGGCGAGTTTTGTATATTTGCCGGGAGATCGTTCCAGGCGTTTGCTCCATGGATACAGAACGAGTAGGAATAGAAATCAGTATTATGACACGGATTTTTTAGCAAACTGTCAGAGGCTGACCGAAGTACTAGACTGTGGAAACTTAATGGTTCAAAAAGCTCGTGGAGATAAGATAGTGTTGATTGGGAGAGTACACGATAGAGGAGAGCAAGTACATGAACGTTTCTCCTTTGGCGAACTGCGTTTTAACTTTTAAGCGTTTGATAGCTATCATGGAGGAACACACACGGACACACAAACAGACTTCAATCTGAAAATGGTACTAATCGTCTCACGGGGTCTTAAAATGGATATTTCCGTCTACATCTCGAAAAAAATCGCAACACTTTCCCTTCTCGTTGGCTGGTGAGACGGGAAAGTAAATAGAATTGTACAATTAATCATATACTCGAATTGTACAAATTTTATAGGTAAATAAAATTTGTACAATTCGAGTATATGAATTGAATAACACAATTAAAATATATGAAGTTACCATTCACCATAGCATACCATTGTCACCAGAAGAACCAGAGGAAGTCACCACAGCAAACCATTGAGGCCAGGCATATTTTTAATCCTGTCTGTAGAACTAGGCCGCAATGTCGCTCCCAGACGATTCCGCACAATCGCTGACAAATATACACCACTCCCAAGGACGTATCTAGGGGGGGGGGGAGTCCCTTCTGCCTCCCGATTTTTTTTAATTAAAAATAGTCCGCGAACCCACGACTTTGTACCTAGTGTCAGGTACGTACCGAGGGGAGGGTAGTTGGGATTCAACCCCCGGAATCCGGCATATTTTCGTTTCATTGTATGGGCACTGGCAAATTCAAATTTGGTGGGCAATGCGCGCGTTATTTTAATAAATGTCCCCCCTCCCCGAAACTGAAGTCTGCATACGTGGCTGACCAGTCACTTAGGGCCTGGAAAACCTTAGGGCCTATGTTTATTTACGACAGCACGATATTATCGTACTCCCGTAGAGCAGTACGATAATATCTTGATAATAATAGCAATAATATCTTGATAATAGAGCAGTAGGATAATAATAATATCTTGATAATAAGATAATATCTTGTAAGTAGAACAGTACCTACCTACGATGATATCTTGATAATATTTTGATAATAATAATAGGGCGTGCCGGGAACGGGACCAAGCTATCAGCGAATACATTGTGTCAGCTATTGTAAAAAATGAAAGCCAGAACACAAAGCTAAAATGATTTCTCTCGCGTCCCGTACGTGTTCTCCTTTATGGAGCGAAGGAAACGTACCCGTTTTTACCGCTACTCGTGTTGAAGTGGAAACGACCCTTCGCGCACCGCACCGTATGAAGAAGCGGCGTCTTGGGAGATGGCTAAACCCTCTCGATCTCACCGCTGTCCAGATCGTACAGCACATTTTGTCATCCGACCATCTGGAGCTCTTATTTCTTACGACGCAACGCCAACGTCCCCGGCCGGGCGAAGAGGACCGCAACCGCTCCAAACCGCCCTTGCAAAATTGCCAAGCCACCGTTTCTCGAGACGTATAATTTATTGCCGCTGTGTTGATTGGGTCAGAGACGAATATCGTTATATGGAGAGACGAAATAAGTTTTTGTTAGGATTTCGTACCCAACTTGGAATTTTTGACGTGAATACGTCTGTAAAGGAGAATGGGCATTTTTGTATGACATGTGCACCCAGAGGGTATGCACCTGAAACTAGGAACCTAAAACAATTAATTGTGCTTATGTAAAGAAGTGATAATGGGCACGATTGCGTTTCTTCGTGAACTTAAATTGGAAGTTAGTTCAACCGAACGAGACAGAGCAATACGTTAGAGCGAAATACAAGCTGAGGATTGAGCGCATTCAAAAACGATTTATACGTCATCTAAATTTCCGCTTATTTTCCAACGGCTTGTCGTAGGCTGAAAGTCTGCAACGCTATGTTTTAGAGACATTAGAGGATCGGCGAGTAGTATCAGATATGTCGTTTCTACATAAAATTTTTCATACTGGGTTGGACAGTCCATACCTCCTAAGTAGGGTGAGCATACGAGCGCCTTCCCGACTCGCACGCGCTCACTTAACTTTTTACGTACCAAGGTTCAACACTAACTATGGTTCCAATTCGTTATTGCCGCGCGTTATGCATGCATACAATGTATGCTTTAACGATATTGACATATTTAACCATCAAAATAGTCAATCCTTTGTTATGGAGGTACGTGAAAAGCTGATTATCAGATCGGATTGAATTAGAATGCACATACAAGCACTCAGAAGCACATTCGCACTACAGATACACACACCCACACACACATACATACACGCACACACATACAAACACACACACACACACACACACACACAAACACACACACCCACACACCAACACCCATACACTCGCACATAGCGATTTTAACTGTTAGTTTTTAAATTCTTTTTAATTTTCTTTCTATTGTATTGTTTAGCATATTTTGTAATCCTTATATAGCAAATAATTTAAAACATCATTGGCTTTACTACTGGTATATATTATGTTTATACGTTATTTTTTTATGCTGTATGTTTTAACAAAAAATAAAATAAAATAAAAATAAAATATAAAATAAACGATCGTCATTTTAACACAGCAAAACTACCTGTCGAACTTATATACGTCCGAATACATTTGAACACATTTCGTGCGGTGTCAGATTTATCTGCTTTGTCTTCCAGTGGGTAGTTTTAATGCGGAAAAATGACCACCGTTCATTGCACATTCCGTTCTAAAGTATTGCCCCGTCTCGTTCACATGAAATAATTTCCGATTTTAGTTCACGAAGAAACGCAATCGAGCCCAATATCAAAGTTCAACTCATTAATCCACGCCGTATTAGAATTATAAACATTCGAAGTATTGTATATCTGGGTGATTTTGTGAAATATACTAATTATGAAATTTTATGAAATCGGAGACTATCGCGGTCGACATTATAAATAAGATAAAAAAACGAATTTACCGCGTAAAGTTTGTAACACCGATCGCTGGGTTCGAGAAAGGCTCGTCCCAGTAAACTGTGTCATTTTGCGGCGAGGCTTGGGCAGCGACCAACGATGTGTATGCTGTCTTCAGGTTCTTCTGTCACATATTCGGCATTCCATGCTCTCGGTCAAGCCGAGGTTGAATAGATGTGCTCTAAGGGTCGTGTTTTCGTTGAGGAGATCGATAGTGGTTCTAAGGTTTTTCTTGCGATAAGCGACAAAGTGTTACAAGAAATTCGCAAGTGGGTACGAAATTACCCATTGCTCTTGTACTTGGAGCATGAGACACTTTCGTGTTGCATTTTAAAAACCTTTTTTTATATTGAAAACCAATGTATACGACGTGATAATTGAACAATCAAATGATTATTGCACCTAGTGGAGTGGGCGGTGGAGTGGCTGTCTTTTTGTTTCAGATGTTCGATGACAGTGCCGATGTTCCAGATGCATCGTTCGTGCATCTGAATACTTTCAAGCAGTATTAGTTCTTATTTTGTTGGCAGAATCTGTTACCGAATCTCAACAACCAGCGCTCGAGACTTATTTCATCTAGCGAGGGTCAATACTATTTATGGTCAAAATTCGTACTTTTATATAGCGCTTAGATCGTACAATCCAAATTTTGAAGGTTTGGATATATTTAATTTATCATCAAATACTTGCTCTAAAGGGATCAAAAACACAATTCACAGCCTTCGGCTTTATTAGTAGGTACTTCTTCATGAAATGCTGTTAAATAATGTAATGATTATTATGTATATCATATCATACATATATTAATATGTAAATTATATTACTTTTTTATATTTACTATTTTATTTTCTTTATTTTACATACATATTTTTTTTAGGATTTTCATATTTTTTTCTCCTCGGAATTTGCCTTGTTAAAACTGTATTTTATTTTTGCGCTGTTACAATATGTCTAGTTTATTTATGAAAACCTTTAATTGGCAATAGTTTTGCATAATAAGTTGAAATATTGGGTATACATTGCTGTAATTTTTTTAACTATATTTCGAGCTTGAGTAATGACTAGTGCGCCCCCTGGTGAACCGATATCAACCACAATCTTTTCGACTCTTGCCCTGATCAGATGACGCCTGCATGCCAAATTTTAGGTCAATCGGATGAAGCGTTTGGGCGCTATCGTCGAGGAATACACACAGACACACATACACACAAACACGGCCCGTTGGTATAGTGGTTAGGACGCCTGATCTTACTTTGCAAGGTCCCGGGTTCGATTCCCGGCTGGGTTACCATTTTCCGTTGGGATACAATTAAAGAAATTGCATTTTCATTTCTGTAGATCGAATGCAATAACAAGACACACACTTACACACATGTTACACATATACATAAATATAAACACTTCATAGTAGGGTTGGTTGGAAGACATTGTCGTATTGTAAAGATGTCGTATTGTGAACCCGCCTATTGTGAAGTTTTACAATAAAGAGTATGAACAAACAAACACACACACAGAAGTGTGTTCACAATAATTTCATCTGTCAGGAAAGTAATAATGCAATGCAAAACTCTTCCAATATTTGCTTATGTATAAATTTTCTTATTCGAAGAGCATTACGAAAATAGTAATACATTCCAATTATTTATCAATTATTACACAGTTGTTTAGTGTATCTAAAAACGAAACACTCGAAGCAAAGGCAACATAGCCCTTTCCAAAGTCCGTATGACAATAATCCAAAAGTCATTTGTCTATTTGGCCTGCAAACTCTTTAATAACCTTCAAAATTAAATAAGATATTTAGAACCAAAATGTTCGATTATGGAGTTAAAAAATGGCTCATCGCTCATGAATACGATACGCTCATGGCTTATGGCTCAGCGCAGTGGCGTAACTAAAAAAAATGAGCCTCAGTGCAAAATTGAACAAAAGGCCCCCTCCTCCTATTTACTTACATTCATTATGGTATATAGGATGTAATTACTGTTTACCTAGCTGCATTTTATATTCATATTATAGCTATATTATAAATCGGCGTATTCTTTTGTAGGCATTGCCTCGAACAAGTTGCGGAACAAGTTCCCAAGAACTTCAGCGGGACGCGCGGGATCACATAAACAGTATTGCGGGAGTATGTTCCAAATATTTGTTCACGTATACAAACGACGCTTTAATGTTAATTTAGTACTGATAGTCTTTTAAAAAATATGAACAAACACATTTCTAGAATTATTTTCGTCTTGATTTGATTATGTAAAACCATCGATCAGTTTTGAGACATTGATTTTTTTCGGTTTCCTTAGTTTCTTAGCAGAGTTGGATGGAACATCGATCGTAGACCGAACTGCCGTGGGCCCCGGTGCGCCGCACCGGCTGCACCGGCTTAGTTACGCCACTGGCTCAGCGACACATGCTATTTATAAGGTAGATGACCTCGAAAAACATTACACTATCTTTAATATTCTTCTTCTTCTTCTTAAAGTGCCTCTCAATTCGGAAAAGCTGTTCCGTACTGGTGATCCCGGTCCACTCTCTGACTTCCCGGTCCACTCTCTGACGGTCCACTCTCCAATCATTGATATACATACTTATTATTTATTTTATTTTATTTATATTTTATTTTTATTTTATTATATTATATATATTTTATTTTATACCTAACAATCAGAATACTAACTGATAGCCAATAACAGGTTCTCACATGTAGAAATAATTTAGAAAACATGGGATGCCAGCAGAAACGCACGTCAGGGTCAAACACTATAGATTAGTGTATTACGTGATTTACATTATGTACTTGGAAAAGAGGCAAAAAACACAAAACAGGATGAAGAAATTGAATACAAAGCAATAATAACATTAAACAAGAGAAAAAGAGTATTAAAAGAAGTTGTTACTGAGATACGTCTCGCTGTTACAATGTTAGTGCTAAATAGATCAATATCATAGTCGTCGCAAATCAGTTTCTTGACGTTATTACTCGCACGCCACATAAAGGTGTTTTGCATGTACCTAATTAGATCATGAAAAATAATACCATTTATCTATGTAACTAAGTATAAACGTACAAATAGGTATATGTAAAGCATAAATAAGAAAGCCTTCCAAACAGATTATTCTTATGTTAAAGATACAACGTAAACCTCGTGGGAATAATTTAAAAATGTTTGATTATCTATACTAATATCATAAAGAAGCCATATTTCTAAGTTTGTACGTTTGTATGTAGGAGGTAATCTCTGAAACTACTTATCCGATTTCAAAATTCTTTCACTAATGGAAAGCTAAAATCTACATTTTATTGCACCACGTACGGAGAAGGAGTGCAAGATATAATAATACTGATAGAAAAACACTCAAAACCTAATCGATAGCGAAAATGATTAAAATCGCCAGTACCACCCACTTAATAATCGCCCAAGAAAGCGTTTTGTATAAAGTGTACCTACCATCTTAAAGACCACTTAATAATGATGCGGTCATTACTCAATGACGAGTATAATACCGCAGACAAGCGAGTTAGTGAAGATAACATAAAAAGAAGGGTAGTAAAGCGAGTTGATTAAATTCCTCGCCGGGTCGGAGGGTAGTTTGTCCCGGGATTTCTTTGCAATTCAAGGCGACATATTTATTGCATGGGACTTGAGGCCCGCAAAGACGAAGCGAGACACAAAAAGAGCGACGAGAACTGGGAAAAATTTACTACGGGGCGGGGGAAGGAAAACGGAATTAGATTTAATTCTGTATTTTATTTAGAATAAAAACAGATGTAATAGACCTTGAGTAAAAACGCGATTAAGATGTTCTGCATGAGATCCACAGCTTTTAAGCATTGGTTAACAATTAGACACAACTAAATGTATGAAAAAGATTAAAAAAACACGACAGCTGTTAAAGAAATCGAACTATTGTATTTTTAATTATTTCATATCGGTTTTTATATGAAATATGTATGGTTTATGTATTTATCTATATAGATACATGTATATTTCCGGAATGTTCTCAATCAGACCTTTCATTTGATACTAAACACGATATATTTATCTTAATTTATTGACATTTGGACATTTAGTGACTCCTCCCCCCCCCCCCCCCAGAAGGAGGAACTACCTGCTAATAAAAGGATTTTGTTTTTCTAACTTTAAATTTGTAGTTTTATTTTAAAATTGCGAAGGTTTATTCTCTGTCTTGCCAAATTTAGTGACAAAGTAAATTCTTTCCCCGACCCTGTGGTTGTTTTTTTAAGTTTCGGTCATAACCTAACCTATAGTATTTTTTTCTTTTTCGCGTTTTAAATAAACGCGATGGCGCTCTTGTTTCTTGTTGGTATAACGCGATTGGATTACTAATCGCACGTTATAATATTATTAAAAATTGCTTATTTGCTAGTTATATTTTACCCCCTTCAAGGATGCCGTAACTAAAAACTCACGGTGTATAAGTATGTTCCTTTCTTAAAAAATGTTAAAATGTTTTTCAAGTTGAAACATCTACATAAATAGCATTGTTCTTGGAATTTAATAATTTTGTATGTTTTGAAACAGCTGTATATCGCAAGCAATTGTTATAGGCGGCAAAAAAACATTATCAAAAATAGACACCTCATCATTACCGCCGATTTGTGTAAATGGAAAAATTGTCGAATATACCAAAAATGTTAAAAACCTTGGAATTCTAATAGATCAACATCTCTCTTGGCAAGATCAAGTAAACCAAGTAAGTCGTCGCATTTTCCATGGTTTTCATAGTCTCCGGCGACTTCAGAGATTTCTTCCCATGTCACATAAAGAAATGATTGTGTCCACTCTTAACGCCTATACTTGACTACGGTGATGTTTGTTATATAGATGCCAGTGAGGTTATTTTGAATAAGCTGGAGCGTCTGCAAAATATTTTACTCAGGTATGTTTTTAATTTGCGATAGTTCGACCACGTTAGCTGCTTTCGTGAGCAACTTCATTGGCTTCCTATTCGCGATCGAAGAAATGTTCATACGTTGTCGCTACTCTACAACATACTCAATAACCCCACTTCACCCACCTATCTAAAGGAGAATTTCCACCCTTTGGGAGGCCACGGTCTTCCACTTCGATCAAGCCGGGATAACACACTCGCCATTCCGATACATCATTCTTCTGTTTACACGCACTCTTTTACAGTCCATTCTGCTTGTTTATGGAATCAGCTCCCTCACTCTATCAGGCATGCACCTTCGCTGCATACTTTAAAAAATTGTTGAAGAAACATTTATTGTTACACAGCCACTAACCAAATACCTCACCTTTTCCTCTCCTTTATCCTTCCCTGGGCAACCTTAGCATAAGTTACTGACATGTATCTGTATAAGTTTATTTTAAATTTAACTTTACTACTTCTTTGTGTATTGTACGGTGAAAATTAGTAATTATTTTATCAAATGGTTGACTGTAAGATATCGCTATAGCGATAAGTCCGCCATTTGTGCATAAATTGTCTTTTTTATAAAACCAGCGTAATATTCATTAAGTCATGTTTTTATAGCACAATAAAGTTATTCTATTCTATTCTATTCTTTATACTAAATAAAAACGAATATGATAACGCTGTTATATCGTCACGCTACTCGTTGTATCCGCAAAGTAATCCCCGAGTATGCCTTCCCGAAAACTCCCAGTCCGTAACCATGTATCTCCACTAAGCGAGAAAAACGTCAGCGGGGTCGTTATTAATGTTTAGCTGAATGGCAGGCGTTTGCCGTTCGAGTGAGTTTCGTCGAGGCGAGCGGATTTCGGTTAACAGAAATTAACTGGCCGTCGCTGCGGCCTTGAAAGGTTGACACGGGACCGAGTGGGCCGTCACACGGGACCCCGCAGAGGGATTACGGCCCGTGATAAAAGCGACGGCGACGCGACAAGGGACAAAACTTCGCTGAATGCGAGGCTTTTTCTTTTTTCACGCACTTTTCCTTCGCGGCGCAATTAAATGCCCGTCAAAGCCCACAGGATATATGTAGTACACAGAGGCACGCAATTTTGGACAACTTGGGTTGTCGACTACAGCGGGCGAGCCCGTCACCACAGGAAGTTTTAACGATTAGTCGTTCTATCTCCTTGGAGTGAGCGTAGAAGACTTGGGACAAAACAGTCCACCAACTAGCTACGCCACAACCCGTAAGAGACCAACGCCTTACCGCGAGATAGTCAGTAATGTTACCTGGCGGGCGGCACTCGCGCCCTTACTACCAATTGTGACCAGATTTCTCCGGTCTCTCGATTGTTTCCGAGTTCGAGGTCGCTTGCGCGGTCCTCTCCCTTACGAAGCGGTGAAACGGTGTATACCGAATCTATCGCGGACCACGGCGTCCTTTGCCCGGCTGTTCACCCAGGATCGGATGGCCGATGGTCATTTCAAGAGCAGTCGCCGTAAGGTCCGCAACCACCCCCGCTCTATAGGAAACAGTATAGCTTCCAGACTCCCTGTCGCGGTACCGCCGGGGCGAGCCGGTAGTCCTTCATGGCCTGTCGATCGACCCGGTGGCGCACCGAGCTGGGGAGTTTGCCCGCCTGATTCGGGTGGAGTCCTTGCGTGTCTGGCAGGCTAGATGGGACGCCGGGGGTACTGGCCGCTTGTACCGCCGGGGGTACTCACCCATTGCTTTTTCCCGTCCGTCGCAGTGCGGATGGCAAATTCGTTTCTGCGGTTCGACCACCATACCACGCAGCTGGTTGGGGGCCACGGAGAGTTCAGAGCCAAACTATTTGACTTTGGACTTGCCGATGACCCCCGGTGCGCCTGTGGGTATGGTCGCCAAACTGCGGAACACGTAATTTGGTCTTGCCCAATTCTAGCGGCTGCACGGGAGAAGTTGATGGATGCAGTGGCCGCGTGCGTTGGGCGCTCTCCGATTTGGTACCCGGATCTGGTCAGTTGTAGGAGCTGCTTCCAGTCGTTTGGCGAGTTTGTGGAGCACTGGGTGGCTTCTTGGGAAAGCATGAGGCCTCGGGATACCCCCCAGGGGGTACCCTCTTCCTTGGTGGCGTGATTCGGCGGATACTTCCAGCCCGAAGTGCCCGTCTTTGTGTCCGTCTCTTTACCGCCCCGAGGGGCGTTTCGTTCTTTGCAGGATCCAGGGATTCCTCCCCCCCGTGGCTGCTCCGAGACCTGCCCACGGACCGTGCGCCTCCACCATCATCGTTTCTGATGCGTCCTCTACCCCGCTCACCGGCCCTAAATTTGTGATATTTGTTGTTTTTTTTTTTCTTTTCTATTGTGAATATGGTAAATTTAGTATTATTTTTGTAAATTTTTACTTTGTAAATATCTTTTATTATTTTAAATAAATGGGTTCTCGGGGCGGTACGGGGGGGGTGGTTTACCCTATTTCACCCCCTGCGCGTTCTACCCTTCTGGTACGCGCAGGGTTGTCGTAGCACGACATCCCGGGCAGACAAGACGACCCTCGTCGTTATAACTGCCCGGGCGGTGGGCGGGGTTTGCTGCCCTCACCTATCGCCTTGAAACTCTTAACTGTTAGTCAGAGCTGGGGGCTAACGGGACCATGATGAGTTGGCCACGATGACCCATGTGTTCAGGGTCGGTCACACTCACGGGTCAACACCCATCCGACGGCCTCCCCGCATGGGGTGCGAATCCTGGGTAGGACACTGGGTCAACCAGTCTCCCCTGGGAATCAAACCTCTGGCGCCCCTGGACGGTCTGCACACCGTGCGGCGCAAGCCAATCGATTGTGCTCTCCGACTAACAGTCGGGGGAGTCTGGGAACTGTATTGTTTCCTATAGAGCGGGGGTGGTTGCGTACCTTATGGCGAC
The DNA here is from genome assembly GCA_944548615.1 of Micropterix aruncella. NCBI lineage: Eukaryota > Metazoa > Arthropoda > Insecta > Lepidoptera > Micropterigidae > Micropterix > Micropterix aruncella. Next base: position 6,382,917 of record OX155958.1, read on the forward strand.
TGCTCTTGAATTGACCACTGGCCATCCGATCCCGGGTAAGAGGCGGGCAAAGGACGCCTTGGTCCGCGATAGATTCAGTGCACTCCGTTTCACCGCTTCATAAGGGAGAGGACCGCGCAAGCGACCTCGAACTCGGAACCAATCGAGAGACCGGAGAAATCTGGTCACAATTGGAAGTGAGGGCGCAAGTATCTCGAGCCCGCCGGGTTTATTCCTGGCTAACTCGCGGTAAGGCGTTGGACTCTCACGGGTTGTGACGTAGCTGGACGTAGGATTGTACTGTCCAAAGTCTTCTACATTCACTGCAGGGCGACAGAACGACTAATCGTTAAAACGTCCTGTGGTGACGGGCTCGCCCGTTGTAGTCGACACCGCAAGATGTTAGTCAGAGCTAATGGGCCCATGATGAGGTGGCCACGATGACCCATGTGTTCAGGGTCGGTCACACTCACGGGTCAACACCCATCCGATGGCCTCCACGCATGGGGTGCGAATCCTGGGTAGGACACTGGGTCAACCAGTCTCCCCTGGGAATCAAACCTCTGGCGCTCCTGGACGGTCTGTGCACCGAGTGGCGCAAGCCAATCGATTGTGCTGTCCGACTAACAGTCGGGGGAGTCTGGGAACTGTATTGTTTCCTATAGAGCGGGGGTGGTTGCCTACCTTACGGCGACTGCTCTTGAAATGACCATTGGCCATCCGATCCCGGTTCAGAGTCGGGCAAAGGACGCGTTGGTCCGCGACAGATTCGGTGCACACCGTTTCACCGCTTCGTAAGGGAGAGAACCGCGCAAGCGACCTCGAACTCGGAACCAATCGAGAGACCGGAGAAATCTGGTCACAATTGGAAGCAAGGGCGCGAGGGTCGGCCCGCCAGGTAATCATACTGGCTATCTCGCGGTAAAGGCGTTGGCTTCTTGCGGGTTGTGACGTAGCTGGACGTTGGATTGTTCTGTCCAAGTCTTCTACGTTCACTGCAGGGCGACAGAACGAAAAATCGTTAAAACGTCCTGTGGTGACGGGCTCGCCCGTTGTAGTTGACACCGCAAGTTGTTAGTCAGAGTGGGGGTGGTTGTCTACCTTGGGGAGCTAACGGGCCCATGATGAGGTGACCACGATGACCCATGTGTTCGGGGTCGGTCACACTCACGGGGCAACACCCATCCGATGGCCTCCACGCATGGGGTGCGAACCTGGGTAGGACACTGGGTCAACCACTCTCCCCTGGGAATCAAACCTCTGGCGCTCCTGGACGGTCTGCGCACCGAGCGGCGCAAGCCAATCGATTGTGCTCTCCGACTAACAGTCGGGGGAGTCTGGGAACTGTATTGTTTCCTATAGAGCGGGGGTGGTTGTCTACCTTACGGCGACTGCTCTTGAAATGACCATTGGCCATCCGATCCCGGTTCAGAGTCGGGCAAAGGACGCCTTGGTCCGCGATAGAATCGGTGTACACCGTTTCACCGCTTCGTAAGGGAGAGGATCGCGCAAGCGACCTCGAACTCGGAACCAATCGAGATACCGGAGAAATCTGGTCACAATTGGAAGCAAGGGCGCGAGGGTCGGCCCGCCAGTTAATCATATTGGCTATCTCGCGGTAAAGGCGTTGGCTTCTTGCGGGTTGTGACGTAGCTGGACGTTGGATTGTTCTGTTCAAGTCTTCTACGTTCACTGCAGGGCGACAGAACGAAAAATCGTTAAAACGTCCTGTGGTGACGGGCTCGCCCGTTGTAGTTGACACCGCAAGTTGTTAGTCAGAGTGGGGGTGGTTGTCTACCTTGGGGAGCTAACGGGCCCATGATGAGGTGGCCACGATGACCCATGTGTTCAGGGTCGGTCACACTCACGGGTCAACACACATCCGATGGCCTCCACGCATGGGGTGCGAACCTGGGTAGGACACTGGGTCAACCAGTCTCCCCTGGGAATCAAACCTCTGGCGGACCTGGACGGTCTGCGCACCGAGCGGCGCAAGCCAATCGATTGTGCTCTCCGACTAACAGTCGGGGGAGTCTGGGAACTGTATTGTTTCCTATAGAGCGGGGGTGGTTGTCTACCTTACGGCGACTGCTCTTGAAATGACCATTGGCCATCCGATCCCGGTTCAGAGTCGGGCAAAGGACGCCTTGGTCCGCGATAGAATCGGTGTACACCGTTTCCCCGCTTCGTAAGGGAGAGGATCGCGCAAGCGACCTCGAACTCGGAACCAATCGAGAGACCGGAGAAATCTGGTCACAATTGGAAGCAAGGGCGCGAGTGTCGGCCCGCCAGGTATCATTACTGGCTATCTCGCGGTAAAGGCGTTGGTCTCTTGCGGGTTGTGGCGTAGCTAGACGTCGGATTTGTAATGTACAAAGTCTTCTACGCTCACTGCACGGTCGATAGAACGATGAATCGTTAAAACGTCCTGCGGTGACGGGTTCGCCCGTTGTGGTTGACATCTCAATATATGTTAGTCAGAGTGCACAATCGATTGGCTTGCGCCGCACGGTGCGCAGACCGTCCAGGAGCGCCAGAGGTTTGATTCCTAGGGGAATTACATCGCCCGAAAGTCCTACCCAGGTTCGCACCTCATGCGTGGAGGCCGTCGGATGGGTGTTGACCCGTGAGTGTGACCGACCCAGAACAGAATAGGTCTTCGTAGCCAACCCAGCATGGGCCCATTAACTAACAATTTTGGACATTACGGAGTAGATTCGAATAAATTAAGAGTTACAGGGAAGAAACACTTAAATAAGGAGCAACCTGTATGTACGTGATTTGGCCAGCCATGATAGTAGGTATCAGGTGCGAACAAAAAGTAATTCACTGCTCAACACAGCTTAAAACAGCTGTGTAAATTGCGGGTACAACTGTAATATTACTATCTAATTTAATGAATTTGGTGTTAATTTCATTCACTGTAAACTCGATACTTATTCTGTGTCAGTGGCGGATACATATAGAGGGAGCGGGGGCCTCGCGCCCCCCCTTTGACGTGGGGGCAGCGCCAAGCGCGATTCACGCACGCCTTCCAATCTACACCGGGAGCTAATAGGCCCAATAGAGTTGGGCCATTATGACTCTTGTGTTAGGATCGGCCCAACTCACAGCTAAGAACGTATCCGGTAGCCTCCATGCGGAAGTGCGAGCCCGTGTAGGTGTGCCTGCGAGCCAGTTCCCCTGAAATCGCGCTTCGCCGTGCGGCGTCAGCGAATCGACTATGCATTCCGACTGATAATCCGGGGGCGCCTCTAATCGGGTTGGTTTCCTAAAGAGTGGGAATGGTTGTTAACCTTACGGTAACTGCTTTTGAAACGACCGATTCGGCCACACTATCCCGAGTGGTAGGCGGGAAACGGGCGCCGTGGTCCGCGATAGATTCAGTAGATACGTCAGGGAGAGGACCGCGCAAGCGACCTCGAACTCGCCACCGGTCGGGAGGCAGAAGAAATGTGGCCTAAACTGGTAGTAAGGGCGCGAGGCCGACCGCTGATTGCAAATCCAGTGTCTCGCGGTAAGGCGTTGGCTTCTTACAGGCGCTGGCGTCACTAGATAGTCGACTGTTTCGTCCCAAAGTTATCAATATCGTTAAAAGCCTCTGGGGTAACGGGTTCGCCCGTTGTAATTGACACCTCCTAGTATCCATCTATACGCAATTCATTCGTCAGTCGAGTAGTTGTACTTGCATATGCTAGCCTTTGCATGTGATTTGATTGATTTGCTATTACACCCATAGCTCAATATGTCTTTTAGCGCCTCCCTTTGAGTTTTTTTCTGTATCTGCGGCTGCTAAGTGTAGAGTCTTTTTTATATCATAGTCAAACCAGACCTGCTTTTAGTGATATATCTAATGTATTATTTATGTATTGTTTTTTGTATAATAAAAAAATATATATAATTATATCAATTTATTTTTATATATCTATGTAAAATTCATTAAATTCAAATATCTATGTAAAATGGATTTCTTTTAGAAACGTTACTATATCTGGTTTACAGACAAGATATTTTTCCCTGGCTTAAAAAAAAGTCCTATTTTAAAATGGTATTTCCACAAATTTTTAATAAAGTCATTTGTTGTTCTTCTCTGTGACCCTTCAAACGCGACTTTTTAATTAAATGCAAAAATCTCATTTTACTTTCTCTACACTTCTACCAACGAGAAGGGAAAGTATTGTGAACAGGCTCAATTTTTTAATTATACATGAAGACGGAAATATCAATTTTGAGCCCCTCTGAGAGCTGGAATTCTGTCTGTGTGTCTGTGTGTATTCCTTCACGATAGCGCCCAAACGCTTATTCAGATTGATTTGAAATTTTGCATACAGGCATCATTTATTATTATTACTAATTATTATTATTATTATTATTATTTATTTCGTAGCAGGCGATTGGGGAGGGGGTCGCCCTCGCAGCCAATACGCTGCTGTCGGTGCCGCTGGATCTCGTACTCCATTAACGATTCGCTTCCATTCTTGACGATTTTTTGCCACGTCTCGAGCATCCCTAGCCGATTATCATTGATTTTTAAGGTCGTCTTTGATGTTATTTAGCCAGGTTTTCTTCGGTGCCGATCGCTGAATTCTCCATTCTGTTGGACGTTCTCGCCAAAGAAGTTTACGTGGCAAGCGATTATCGTTAATTCGGCAAACATGGCCAAACCATCGTAGTCGATGTTTTCGTACTTTTTCTTCGATCGTTGTTACTAGATCGCATTTAGTTATGGCATCATTTAGTCATGGCAAGAGTTGAAAGTCGTGGTTGAAATCGGTCCTCCAGGGGGCGCGCTAGTCATATCTCAATCTCGAAATATTGGACTTACATTCTTTAAAATTGATACACAGACGCCTTGTTGGGCCGAAATCACATTAAATGTTCGCCGGTCGGTATATTGTTGTCCAGGATCGAATCGAGCATGTTTAATGCATTGCATTCTCACTATCCGCGCTCGTCTCCGAATAACGTTTAAAAACCTTCTATAAGGCCTTTGATACTTGCCGGCAAAGTGTTAGGGTGACACAACCGATTTTTTATGTTTCCTACGAGTTCTCGGTTTTCTACATTTAGTTAGGGAAATTAATACCTAATTCTCATTTTATCGATTTCAAATCTTACTGTGGCACACGTTAACTCTACTAGGGAAAAGTGGTTAGGTTTAAGAGTCCGACTATTGACATTGATATCTCATTATTAACCTTCCATATCTCATTAGTAAAATAATAAGGAAAAGCTTCAGCTTTTTGCATCCTATAAAAAAGTGCTAAATACAACGAAAATGTTTTGTATTTTACAATCTCCATGTAATTTAATTCAAATAGAAAAACCTATAGTAGCATATTTCAAAATACTAAAACTAGTGGTCTATCATTAAATCATGCTTTAAAATAACCAACGTGCACACAAAAATGTGTTTTATTACGCAAAATTTACTTCTAAAGAAATTCTTAGACAGCAACAATATTAGATTTTCCCCCAAGTTACCCTACCTAACTTACCCCAAGTTAGGTAGAAAAACGAATATATAATTTAATTTAGCATTTTTCGTAAATTGTATAACCAGTTTAATAAAATTGTATTATATGCTCGTACTGATTCACCTCATAAAAACTCACGGTGTATAATCAATGGTTATACATATTACATATATGACAAAACCGCCTCAAACCCGATTGCCTTATATCGGTATGCGGTTCGCCGTTTTGAAGCAAGTAGCGCGGCATTGAACTGAACGTGTATAAGATTTCCAAGGACTGAGAGAATTCGCAGCGGTGGAGAAATGCAATCGGGTGGGAAAGAAAGGCTCTCTCGAACAGCTGCACGTGATGTGATGTGTGCTCAATCAGTCGGCGAAAGCGATAGCATGCGACACAACGGAGAGCTGACAATGCCAAATCGATTGCGAGCGAGGTTGGAGACATGCTCAATGCAAGGTCGTCAAATCGATGCACATCGATCTTCAGCGTTGAACGCTGGAAAAATAAGTATTTCGTCTTTTCTATCTCGGGAACTTGTACACGAGTACGACATCCGGCAGCCGACAGCAGAGCGAGTACCGCGACAAATGCTCTTTTGGTAGGCGTAATAATAGATTCGTATTGCCAAACTATATATGTATATGTACTATTCAGAGCGCAAAACCGTGGACGAACGCCGATATACAATAATCAATTTATTTATTTTATTTATTTATTTATAGCCATGTACATAATAATCAACAAGCGTAACAAATTATATTTAATATCTACACTTAAATAAAACCCACAGTAAGTTGTGTCACGCTTATAGTGAAGATCGGAATTATTAACATTAACCTTACTATGTTAATGTTACGTTGTCCGCCAGACATCAGAAACGCATCAACGGTTTCTACCTTTTAAGTGTCTCTGAAAAAGCATTTCATGTCCCTAAATTCCTAGTTATCCTAGGTCTTATCCCTTCCTCTCCTATTCTTCGCTCCTTGCAAATTATTCCAAATCCTAATTTTATTTTAAAAAATGGCATTTTTGTTACTTGATTAATTTTTGTTATGTATTAAGTTTTTCTTCTTTTTTTTGTTAATTTTTAATTTATCTTTTGGCACCTAAATTTTTACACTTCCAGGAAGGTTGGCTGTAAGAGATTGTATTTTAGGCAATAAGTCCGCCTTTTGTATGTTTTTGGTTAATGTGCAATAAAGAATCTCTATCTATCTATCTACTATGTAACAAAAATACAATTAGGTACATACATATATTACCATTATTGTACATACATATATATTAGTAGTACATACATATATATTAACAGGAAAGCATCTAAGGTTGTTCATCAATATTTTCCCCCATACGTTTCCAATATATCGAAGATATAGATTTTTTTATAAAAAAAAAGACGAAGAATTAGATTTACTTTTATTAAATAATTTCATGAACTTGCGGTGTTTGAAAATATTTTATTTTGAACGTCGTAATGCTATTTTTTTCAAGAAATTACTTTAATTTAGTTTAAAAACTGAAAATAAACGATTTCAATCTTCGCAAAACCATAAAATTCGGTTCAGCGAAAAGTATCGTAGGTATCGTACATTTTTTGTAAACAAATAGTAATCTTAAATTTAATATACTCAAAATGTATGGCAAAATTACAAATAGGACTGTTATGGACAGACTTTATTCAGATATTCATTCGCGGGCAAGCCATCAGTTGTTGCGATTAAACTGTTATATAAATGTATGTCACAGTGAACCCTTGTTTATTTAACAAAAAATATTGCTTAGATGAAATTACGAAATATTGTTTAAATGAATGATAAAGATTAAATGAAATGAAATGTGTAGACTTATTTATAAACAGTTAAATATAAAGATAATAAAATAACTATATTTAGAAGGAAATTTAGTTGGATTTAAATAAATTTTTCAAATAAATTCACACAAAATTATTATTTATTTATTGTGAGTATGGTTAACAATTTTATCCTCGCACTATTATTTTTTTTTTACAGTTGTTAGGGTTTATTAATAACTATTAGTATATACATTCTAAAAATATATACCTACCGTTATAACTTTTACTTAGTTTTATCAGGTTCATATACATAGTTAAAACCATTTAAATGACCGTTTTAAAACAGGCTAGTTAGATAACATTTGAATAGCGTCACTGGCGACAGTTTTTGTGAGACATACCGATCAGTTTTTCTACTAGATTTTTGTCCATGATATTTTGATCGTACATGTTGTTCATTTTATTGTAAATTGTTTTGAATTACAAATTAATGAAATAAATATATCAAAAAATATATACATAGCCAAAACATCAGATATAAACATTAAATTATATTAAAAACACCGTGAAAATGAACACCCTTAAGCGATGCACTAAATTCTCACGACCATAAATTTCAAACCTTTTTTTATTAATCAAATTTTGTCGTGAAGAACTTACGGCCTACAATTCATATCTTTTTGTGCCAACTTATCCAGTAGGCGATTCTCAGCTTAATCGTGTCTTATTATTTTAAAATTTTAACAATAATTTGAATATTGAAATAAATTATCGTAATAGTTGTTCAAAGTTAAAGAAAAGTTATTTCCGCATTTTAAAATAAGTAATATGTGGTTATAAAAATTAAAAATAAAATAATAATTATTTAAATAAAGAATTTATAATATGGAAAATTACAATGTAGGAAAAAATATTAGGTATCACCTTAAAAATACATCATAATTAGTAACTGTCATGAAATCAAGTAATAATAATCAATATAAAGAAATATCGGAAAAAAATATAAATAGTCATGGAATCAGAGAAATGTCCAATCTAGCGATATGCTTTCGTCACGATGAAAAATTAAAGTAAAATCAACTATCACAATATTGTGATTTATCTGTCTTTTTATTATATAGAAAATAGAAGGCATGGGAAATGTTTCCTTGATGAGAAAGTAGCTTAAAGGAGAATGAAGGAAAATGTTTTAGTAAGACTTTGAACGGACACATAGTTTGAAGAGGTGGCTCAATAGAAGAGAGAAATCCCCGCCACGGAAGAAGAAAGAATACAGGTACGGAACCCTAATAATACGGAAACGTAATTTCATGATGAATACGGGGTTTGTGAAGTTTGAAAGGATGAATTCTCCACGCCGAAGTTAATTTTGTGTTATTTATATACAATTCAAAAATGATAACCCACACATTTAACTGGATGTTAGTTTGCAACTAGAAGGAATGATTTGCTCTGATGTTATCTGATTATTAAAATCACCTAAGAAAACTAATCCAGGAACATCATAGGGCAACCGGCCTTGGGCGTTGAACAGACACCAGTGTTGGGTCAATCGATTGAATATTTCAAACACGGTTGATTTAGTCACGATTGATTTAGTCGCGACTAACATTAATCACGATTGAAGTAATCGCGACTAAATCAATTAGTCGTTAATCAATTAGTCGGTCGGTCGGTCGCGATCGCGTTCGCGGTCGTGTTCGCGGTCTCGATCGCGGTCGCAGTCGCGTTCGCGGTCGCACCGACCGCACCGACTGACGAAAAAACCCAAAACTGAAGTTGACCGCTGTCGAGAATATCAATCGCAAACGTTTAATCGTCAATCGTGGTTAACGATTGGAACTAATTAATCATTAGTCGCCGATTGACGATTAAACGATCAGTTAGTCGTCAATCGTTAGTCGTCAATCGCGATTAACTCATTCAATCGTCAATCGTCAGTCGACTAAATTTTGCCCAACACTGACAGACACCAACTTACTCAAAACAATTTGTACGAGGGACATTTGGAGGTGTCAACTGCAATGGTCGGATTAGTCACCCAAGGAAGTTTTAACGATATTGATAGTTCTGTCTCCCGTGAGGTGAGCGTAGAAGACTTTGGGACGAAACAGTTCACTGTTTGTTACGCCACTCGCCCGTAAGAAGCCAACGCCTTACCGCGAAACACTGGGTTTGAAACCAGAGGGCAGACTCGCGCTCTTACTACCAGTTTCGGCCAGGTTTCTCTGGCCTCCCGACTGGTTACGGGTTCGAAGTCATTTGCGCGGTCCTCTCCCTTGTTAGCGGTCATTCGGAATCTACCATTGAAGCGGATTTTTTTTCATGCAGCAGATAAATATTTATGTTGACTGTGGCCTCTGCATATTCCGGAAATTGTGATGTTATTAAAAATAATCCGCATAACTACTCTTTAATAAGATATATACATTCAAGAGCTATGATGGAAAGACCCCCCATAAACTGTCCCTCCGCGAGGACAGAACTGTGTAATAAATTAAAATTAAAAAAGGATTTTTAAAATAAAGCTTTACCTTCCACTAAGGAGTTCCAACGCATATCTCCAGGCTCCACATTCAGACCCCCGTTATCATTTGTAATTTAAAGTACTCATTACAATAAAACAAACGAGCCCAAAATCGACTTTCTTAGCACTTTCCATTAAGGAGTTCCAGTGGCAACCTTCGAGCTCCATCTTCAGACCCTCATCATTAAGTGGAATGGAAAGTACTCATGATAACAGAACATACTAGCCTAAATTCGGCCGTCCTACCAATTGCAATCAAGGAGTTTCAGTTCCTACATCCCGGCTCCATCATCAAATCAGCTCAATGTTACTATAATATTTCATTGTCACCAAACTTTCATAAGTAGGCCAAATTTCAGCTCAATTTTGAAACGGATAATTTTCATACGAACTTTGCAAGTTAAATTATATAAAGCGTGTAAAATTGATCTCAGTTCGGTTGTGTTAATTAATCATTTTAACTCTATTCGCACAATATCAAATTCATGCAAAAACCAGGATTCGAGCATACATTAACCCTTGGGTGGCCACGCACGCCGATTGGAGTTTTTTGTATTATCCGTATTATATCCGTATTTATTCAATTATCGGCTCTATTTCTTCCTCAACTGAGGTAAAAGCCTGCAATTGAAGCCTGCCATTGAATAAGCCACCGTTATATATCAGTATGCGTGCACAGACCTTCTATAAAAAAAATCGAGCGCTTCGAAATTCTTGGAATCACTGGCTTCCGAAAGGTTAAGGTACTGACTCAAAAACAAATGTTATTACATCATAAATGACTTTTCGAACGATAATGACAAATAAATATTATAACATATTTATATTTCATTTCATTCTAGCTTTATTTTCTTACAAACCGTAGATACTATATTAATTTAGGGATGCCATTTTAATTGAAAATCAAATTTACATTTTGCATAATATCTAGAATGTTAAATTTACTATAACAATCTCTAGGTATTAGTTATGATTTTATTTATTATTCTTATTATTATGTTTAAGTCTTTATCTTTTACGGATTAATTTGTCGTTACTTAGGATTTAATTATTTGTTTACCTATTGCTGGATGTATTTCTTTTGTATATTGTTACATAATTAATAGATTATTATTAGAATTCAGCTGTTAATATGTAAATATAGCAACAAAAAAAACTCATTTCGCTCTACATCCTCTTCCACCTCTGTATCATTTATCTCGGCGTATCTTATATTATTCCAATGTAATCAAAACAAAAGTGCCTTTGCTGAGTACTTTTGCCATTTCGCCTTCACTTCCTCTTAAGTCTCAGATCTCAAGCAGACTGAAGTATGACAATATTATTAAATCTCCATTCGCGACTCTCGAGCTTCATCCAATTTTCTACGAGACGAGACATGATACTTATCCTCGACAAGATCTCCTCCGCGAGATATCTGGGTTACAATGCGCCCCGGGCGCCCTGCCTTGATACAATAGGACGTCTGTATGACGTTGTATTGCATTATACATTCTGTGATATAATTATGGAGTTTCAGTTATTGATTTTATTTCAAAAGCTAAAAGAGACCAGTTGTCAAAACGGTAGTCGCCTTAAATAAACTAAAGTTACTTTGTATATCGCAAAAACGCAAAAACCCGATTTCAGTTATAACTAGTTACTCCTAGTAAAAATCAGTTGAATCAAGGCACTTTAGTGAAAACTAGTTTTCACTAGTTATTCAAAACTTAGTGAGAGGGGAGTTAGTTAAACCTAAATATAAAAGCGGCTTTGGAAATAATAGCATAGTTTAAATAAACCCACTAGTTTACCAACGAACTTCTTCACTTGGAACGATCGTGTCATATCAATAAAATATCAAAAACTGTGATTTTAAAAAATCATTTGTTACGAGTAGTATGGAAAACATACATAGATGAATCCTGAACATATTACACTCTTTTTTTGTTGGGTAGTCATGTAAAAAGGTGGTACATTCGTGGTATGAATACGGATTGCGAATATGACAGTGTCTATGAATGCTCCCTGCTCGTATAAACGTATATGGTAATCAACTTTAGCGTCTCAACAAATTTATATATCTGTGCACGTCAGTTATCGATGACTGGGACAACATGTCGGAAAGCAGTCGCCGTAAAGAAAAATTACAAGCACCAATCCGACAAATGCAGGAGGTATTCAGAAGTAACGACCTCATCCATGAGCTTCGTGTGAGGATACTGAGTTGTTAAGTTTTCTCTGTTCTTCTATATGCTGTATACGCGTGTTTAGAGCGCCATCTATATTGCGCCGCCATACTGCTATACCACTAACGCCGCCATATTGAACATAGGAGAAGGTTAATCAATATTTAGAATTATGAGCGTAATAAAATCTTAGCTGCCAAAACGCACTAGGGCATTAGGCAACCTAATGCCGTATATAATCAATGACCAATAGAACAGGGTTTCCTCGATGAATATTACCAACTTTAGAAAGATTTGGCAGTCCGGTAGCAGTGGCTGATTTGTGCGAAGCATATAATATATTAATCGAGGCAGAAAATATTGTTTTTTGTAGAGCCTTAGTTTTGGTTAAAAGAGGTTACAGACTGTCTAGCATTGAAACCAGAAACAACATGAAAATAACGATATAAACTATGTGCATCAATAATCAACTTGACTGCAAGGCCTTATTAATGAAGAGGCAACGAAGAAAATAATTTCAATATATAGTAAGCGTTGTAATTGGCAATCTCCACTGCCTAGCGTTCTTACAGCATTGTTCTCCTTTTTACCTGCTAGATGAAAAGAGATAGCGGGTATTATACTGGAACCTGGTACTTCATCGATTCCATGAACAGGATATAGTAAGTGCTCGGCAATTTTGTTCGCTTTTCCAAGAGCTATGCTTTTCACTTTACTTGTCAATTTTAGCTACCTGTTTACACTACCGAACCTGTCTAAAAATACTAGGTATACCTACTGCCCTCAGGAAAGGAACAATCCTGACTCGACGGTTGGCAGCGGCGGCATTTCCAATAGATCAAAGGCGTTGTCTCACTGGTAGTTTATTGACACCGTGACAATAGAAATGCTTTAGGATATCGGCATATAATAGATGATGTTCGTGTGTGCCCACTGATGCTTACGTACACATAGATTATTTTTCTTGCGTCTTGGCCCACGATATGAATGCCGATGTTCATCTCTGTTTCATAGACTTCGAGAAGGCATTTGATCATGTTCATCTTTAATATGCAATATAGTTGTATACGTCGTTTCAAACCGGTTGTTTCCTGAATAGACTGAAATAAAACAAGAATTGTGGAGTTCAGATGTCAGACATAAATGAAAACTACTGACGCTACGCTTTATTACCAACGCACCCTAATATTGGCAAAAAAAGCGTTAGTCCGCTCTACTTGTTGTCTAATGCCTGGCTACATCACTAAGGTGAAAGCAAGTCAGCACCTCTGTGACGTGTGAAATATGTATGGAAAAGAGCAAGAAAGATCTTGACAACAACGAAAACGGTTCGTTACGAATACCTGCCGATCTGTGTACTCAGAACACAGAACTTGATTACACAGAACGTACTCAGAAATCGGCTACGTGAAAAGAGTATTTAAAATAAATCAAGCAAAACAATTACTACGGCAATAGAATTCTTGAATTTATTGTTCCAAAATTAGTCAACCACTTTTCAATAAAATTAAATAACTCAATAAGCAAATACTTACTTAATAAAACATTGAAACCTAAACTACTAAGCAACCTAAATAATGACTTACCCAGGCGAGCTAATTAAAATAATATATAATATAAATACTATAACAGCGAAAAGTAAAACTCTATTAGGCTAAATTAGCACAAATATGTAAAAGCATTAGCATAGATATGAAAATTAAAAATTTTATTAGGTTAAATTAGCATTAGCAAAACTATGTAGAAATAGAGCATATAATTAGGGTAAATCAAGCTAGTTATTTAGGTTATGTTAGGGCGTAAGTACATCCATCTAGTGTAAATCATTCGATTAGTATAATGATTTATTATTGTACCTAATCGTTTAATTAAACAAAGTAAGTACACATATTTAGTGTAATCCAACATAGTTATTATAAGTTAGGTTATGATAGATTAGGTTAGAAAGTAGGTATTATTAATTTGGTGGATGTCATTTATCTACTGTAAATATTTATTAGTGTAAATCCAGCTAGTTATTATAGGATTATAGGTTAGTTTCGATTAGGTTAGGAAGTTAGCACATTTACCTAACATAAATCAAGTTATAATAGATAAAATAATTATAATAGGTAATAGATAATATAAGGCAAATATGAACACATTATTGTTAGTTACTCACTAAAAAGGGGGAATTGTGACGTGTAATTTGTATTTTTTTTATGAATAAAGACTACTACCAAAATAAAAATAAAATTTAGGCAGTGGCCAAAGCATTGACAACGTGTAGAGTGGGCAGTAGACAATTATTTGACCAATGAAGTCGAAATAAAACGAGGGGTAAGGAAAGGGTGTTTCCCAATTTCGTTCAGCATCTGCTATGAACACATCTTCAATGATGCTCTTGAAAAGATCGAAGCTTGCATTAAAACCGTAGGAAGTGCATGTAAACAACATATGGTATGCCGACGGTACTGTCTGCTGGCATAGACGCATATAGTAATCAACTTGAGCGTCTCAGCAAATTGACATGTCCGTGAACGTCAGTTAACGAGGACTAGGACAACATATTGGAATGCAGGCGCCGTTTTGTCTATGTCAAACTAGTTTTACCTAAAATGTTCTTTGGTATTAATCCTACTTTTATTTTGGTTATTTTTGTTTTTCTCTATGAGCTTGCGAGTGGAAAATTAATCTCGCCAATTGCAATACTTAAGAACGCGAACGTGACATTTTACTAACGAACTTATAGGTTAGCTACCCCAGCTGCCGACAAAGAGGTGTGCTCAGCGTACCTCACTAACCCTAAACAAATGGGGCAAGCGACACTCCGCAAATAGGAGAGTTGAGCGGACTCTACGGTCGACCTTTTCAACGTCAATGTAATCAGCTAATGAGGTTTTTGCTTAACTCTTCTACTCAGTGGCGGATCGTTGGCAGGTTGATTGCGATGGGGCAAGCGATGCGATGGAGTGTGCGGCAAAATAGTGGTTTATTTCAGTAATTTAATAAAATATCAGTTTTTACAACAAAATAAAAAAAACGATTTAGGGGGAACTTGGATTTTCCCATAGGTACCATTGCAACCGCCTCGTCGGAGTGGTTTCTTTTTTCAGCTAAGGGCGGGGTTGGTTCAAGCGCCAACAGATGGCTTTAATATTTGATTAAAATATATGGCGGAATTTAAATATTATTAGCGTCTTGTATATAAGATATTCCAACCAAAATGAGACAACGTCATTTCGGCTCAACACAGTATCTGTGTACCGAATTTCAAATCTCTAAGTCTAATATCTCGAAGTTGACATATGACTAGTGTCCCCCTGTTGGATCGACTTTAACCACAACCTATTCAACTCTTGCCATGAGCAAATGATGCCTGCATGCCAAATTTTAGCTGAAGCGGATTTAGCGTTTGGGCGCTAACATTGAAAAATACATACAGACACGCAAACAACAGACAGGCAGACACACAGACAGACTTCCATCTGAAAATGGTCTTAATCGTCTCAGAGAAGCTGAAAATAGATATTTGCATCTTTATCCGGAAAAAATGCGCGTTCACAATGCCTTCCCTCCACGAAGTTTGGTGGATCGGGAAAGTAACATGGGGCAAAAAGTATGTTTCTAATAAAAACAAACAAAAAATCAGCAAACTAATTAAGTATCAGAGACGTACGGAGGCTCTGAGCTGTCTGCTTCTATCCTTTTTTCTAATACCTGCGATTATCGTCACGTTTTTCTGCATTCTAAATACCTGGCCAAAATCAATACTGTCCCCTAACCCCTCCCCCTCCCCCCCTTTCAGCAATTCCCGCCCCCAAAACACTTATCCATATTTCAGCCACGAATAAGGTTACGTATAATAAATGGCGGGTGCAGAATTTGTGTTATTTACGAGTATATAGACGTTCGAATTGATCGATCGCCAGGTCGCGATCCAAGCCAACTAGTTTAAAGACTTTTTCGTTATTTTTTTATAATAATATCATCTCTAGTGTTAAAAGATTAGAATCGCATAATAAAAATTGTAATCGGACCGAGACAAACCATTTTCAAAATAATACTTATTTTTTTGGAAAGCTAGAAAATAAAGGAACCTAATATCGATGCAGTGTATTTCGTATGCCCAGATACAGGCTGTTGGGCATTCGTCTAGAAGGATCGTAAGGGTTGTATTAATGTCTCCCTGTTACTTATATTAACTAATTACCATTTAACTGTACAATCGCTTTTATAATTCACTACCCGAGAATAAAATAATTATATAAAATGCAAGATTTGCCAAATACCTAGGAGAATACGACACCAGAATAATGAAAAATGATGATTTCTCTATTCGGAGCGTCAACATTCAGATCAACATATCGCTTATTAGCGACTGTTGGAGCCCTGTCGGTCCAACATACCCACAACAAAAAAGTAATTTCCACAGAATGGAAACCGCAAACTCGCTCAAATCTACACGAGTCAGCTGCAGTTAATTTCCAACTAAATTCGGCAATTTATGCACAATCAAGCGATGACTCATGTCATTTCTTCTGATCGATACATATGTCCCACCCTACCTCATAGCTATTACATCACCGCTCACGGTATAAAACGTAGTACATTTCAATCGATCGAGATCATTCCCTTGGCGGATAGTTACCGCGCTCTACAGATCATTCCTTTGGTGGGCAGTTACTCGGCTACAATCATTTCCCGGTTGGGCAGTTATCGCGACTACGCTTCTTTACCAAGCAGTACCTGCATTATCCGCGATACCGATCGTCAAGCTTCGCTCCTCGACTACACACTTCTGACACACCACTACGGCTTCACCTCGCGCCCACACTACTACACAACGGCGAAATAACAATCAAGGCGTTAAGAACTGGCGACTAACTTCAACCTTCTGATTAAATACTTCTACTTCGACATCCACGACTTTCATTCACGGAGAAAACTTCACGATGCGATCCACCCTTCGCTCACAATCAATTGGAGTCTAGTGAAGGGTGGCCACTCTCACACGACTATTTTTTTTTATATAGTTATTTTTTTTCCCAAAATTCCTATCAAAAGTTGCTTAGTTCGTCGTACTGATTCACCCACTACAAGTAAGTCACTAATTAAAAACTCACCCTGTACAGTAATGTGTTTTTTTAGTATTTTGACTATCTAATCACTTATTTAAAAAGCATTTCAAACTTTAGGGGACTATATTATTGTCACAAAACGAATGGCATGTTGGTTAATTAGTTATTTCATAACACGTCTTAATTATAGATAAAAACATAAGTGTACTTTTATTGTTTTATTATTTGTAATAATTGTACTTTATATTTCGTAACTGAAAGATTTGGCTCCAACTCTGAAATAAAAGAAGTATGCGACAGGCTTACAGGCCACCAATCTGTTTTCATCGCCCCCAAGCTGTCGGCAGTTTTATCGAGTGTCGAATAGGTCACGACACTAATTTCCCCAACTATCACTTTCTCTGGGAAATTCCCCGTTTTCCCGCCAGTGAACGGCGCCTTCCGGCGGAAGTTTGTGTGTAATTTTCCGCCCTCGGGGAAATGCGAGAAAAAGGCGGCGAGCGTTTGGGTCTCGTTAGAGGCGGCACTAACTTGTCGCCAACCTTATATGGACGACGGAGAGGTTGGGGTGGCGGGGAATCGAGGGCCACGTGGATTGGGTCAGGTACCCAATTTGGAAGACGCCATCTGGAAGAAATTTTGCCTTGGACGATAGGTATACCTACTCTTTATCAGAGTTAATTTACGGAAGTGAAATAAATAACAATATCAACCTTGAAAACAATAATAACAACGCGACGACTTCGATAAAAATGTTATTAGGCGGATTTATATTATTATATGTAATATTATAATAAATGTATTTAAAAATTACGTATATACCTATATATTCGTATTATTTATGTTATTATGCTGTAGGCGGACAGTTCACGAAAAAAATAGTACGTTATAGTGAGCCGCCTTTAATTTCCTAGCAATGGAAAGTATTGTGAACGCACTTCTGTGTGTTGTGTGTCTGCGTGTATTCCTCCACGATAGCGCCCAAACGATTCATCTGATTGAGCATCCGAGCAAGATGGTTCACGTGCCCATTGCGGCTCTATAACCGATACAACCTACCTGTTTTCATATTTATTTATTTTTAAATCAGGTAATTCCCTACAAAGACTAATTCCTTTCCTGTAGGTAATTTGTCTAGCTAGACAAAAAAACATTTACTAAGTAGGTACCTACCTAAGTTATCTAACCTGAACTAATCGTATATTATAAAAAAATGTTTTATTTAAAAATATATAACTACACAAATATTAAATAGGTATTTTTTTTTCATAAAAACCAGTATATAAATAAATATTTTTTTAAATTTATTATGTAAACTTCAATTTTGATAGTTTAATGGAGTCCGTTTTTTTTTTTTTTCTTTGGGTGCGTGTTAACTGTAGGCGGTAATTAAATATTAAATAAAAAAATAATTACTAGGCACAGGAATTTTAAACTTTTAAAAATGTAAGCGGATTGGCATTTCCGGCAGAAAAATCATGGAAAAGGCCTCCGTTTCTTTTGTTTACTTTAAACGCGCGTAGATACGGCGCCGCGTTCAATAAAGTCTTATATTTAAAAGCGGGACAATTTATACTTGGTCGAAAAATATGGGCAGGAGGCATTCTGCTATTCGATGTATTTTTTCTTAATATGAGAAAATTCCAAATACATGTAAACTAGCTTTAAATAAAATGGATAATATTTAGAGCCCCTTAACAAGTTAAATAAAGCAGAAGAAATATATTCGCCCTGTAAATTAAGCGACCTAATCAATAAATATCGAAATAAATCTCGAAATAAATCTACAAAATTATTGTGCAGGATAGTTTATTCTCGCAATGATAAATAATGTAATGCCGAGCATAGTTATAGTGGGAAATAATGGATTTTGAGCGGTTTTCCGCAGTTCAAAATAATTTTTTTCGCATTTAATAGTAAATTGTGCGGGCTGGAGACGGCTAGATCGCTGGCCTGATGCTACCCTGGTCTATCCTAGATCTTGGGTCTCCTAGACTGCCCGGTCGTATTGGTTGTTCCTCTAATCATGTCGTTGTGTTTCTGGCCTAGGGATCTCTGGGATACGATCTCTGTCGGGTGACAATATCGGCAGAATCATACGTGTATACTGCCGGCCGGAGCTATACCTTCGCGGCAAGGACCTGCAGTTGCTTCTCCGCCTCCATTCAGAAGGACGTTCTCCGGCCGCCTCAAAAGGAGACTGCTGGCAGCTACCGCCGTGGTAAAACGAAACTCTAAAGCGGCCTAATAATACGGAAACGCCTACGCAGGAAAATTCAAACCCCGGCGCGACAACACAGCAAGCAGGCAGCGCGCGCAATTGGAAAAACGCAAGCGCGACGGGCTTTCCCGATCCTTATTTCCCCCGAAATCGCCATACTAGGGATAATATTACATACCTGTGATACCGTCGTGATAAGGATTTTATATTTGTACTGTTGATATTAATTTTGATATTTTTTCTTTTAATATTTTAAGATTCGATTTTGATATTTTAACATTTTGATTATATTTTATTGTTTGATTTGATTTTATACTATAATGGTCGGATGGAGTTGAACCTAAAAGTTTTATTATCGTACGACCTTTAAGGTCCCTTTGCTCTACATAACTAGTCCCGGCTTTATTAAATACAGAATAAACTATAGGATTGGTCGCAAACCCGACGTTCTCTCTCGTCCCATCATAAACATATCTAAAAGACCTATATATATATATATATATATATATATATATATATATATATATATATATATATATATATATATATATATATATATATATATATATATATATATATATATATATATATATATATATATATATTTATATATATATATATATATATATATATATATATATATATATATATATATATATATATATATATATATATATATATATATATATATATATATATATATATATATATATATATATATATATATATATATATATATATATATATATATATATATATATATATATATATATATATATATATATATATATTATATATATATATATATATATAAATATATGTATATATATATATATATATATATATATATTTATATATATATATATATATATATATATATATATATATATATATATATATATATATATATATATATATATATATATATATATATATATATATATATATATATATATATATATATATATATATATATATATATATATATATATATATATATATATATATATATATATATATATATATATATATATATATATATATATATATATATATTTGATAAGGTTTGTAAAGAAATCCGTTTATAGGATGATGTTTTTATTTAAAATAAAATTAGTAAAAGCTACTTAAAAAGTAGCGAAGGAAATCCCAGCTTGTATTGGGAAATGCTTATGTTTGAATGAAAACCGTAAGCATATCTCATTCAAACATAAGCATTTCCCAATACAAGCTGGGATTTCCTTCGCTACTTTTTAAAGCTTTTACTAATTTTATTTTATATAATATATATACATATATATATATATATATATATATATATATATATATATATATATATATATATATATATATATATATATATATATATATATATATATATATATAGATATATATATATATATATATATATATATATATATATATATATATATATATATATATATATATATATATATATATATATATATATATATATATATATATATATATATATATATAAATATATATATATATATATATATATATATATATATATATATATATATATATATATATATATATATATATATATATATATATATATATATATATATATATATATATATATATATATATATATAATATATATATATATATATATATATATATATATATATATATATATATATATATATATATATATATATATATATATATATATATATATATATATATATATATATATATATATATATATATATATATATATATATATATATATATATATATATATATATATATATATATATATATATATATATATATATATATATATATATACGTCACAAAAACTAGAAAAAATGGAAATGTTAGTTTTAAATATTATGTCTTCTAAGTGACATCCACCAGCTTGTTTAAATTCTTCAAGTCGGACTCGCAGATTCTCAAAAACACGTTGGCGAGTTGCTCTCGGAATAGCGTTGATTTCCCGTGTAATATTTTGCTTTAGCTGGTCTGTTGTTATTAGATAATCTTCATAAACCCTTGATTTAAGGTAGTCCCACAGAAAATAATTGTTTGGAGTGAGATCTGGGCTCCGTGTGGGTCACTCAATATCTCCTCTCCTAGAGATGACTTTCCCAGGGAACATCTGTTTCAATAGGTCTATGGACACTGTGGCGGAGTGGCAGGTGGCCCCATCCTACTGAAACCAGGTGTTGGAATTGTCACCTTGAAATTCTCCAAGAGCTGGATAGTTCTCCTGATATGTAAGGCTTGACTTCTGTTGCTAGTCGATTATTGTGTATTTTGACTTACCGATTCGGTTACGCGCCGAAAAGTATCTTACATCCGCGCTGTCTTCGGGCAGCCGTCATTATGTATTCTCAATGTACACCCGGTCGCCTCAAATATGGTAATCCATTTAAAAATAGTTTTTAACGCTGAGAGATTCCTCAATGTCTCGTAAACTAAGATTTATAAGGAGGAGGTTATCGATTCGGTTTTATTTTTTTTAATGTTTGTTACCTCAGAACTCCGAAATTCTTTTTTATTTGAAAAGCATAACCTGATTCTACACCCAGGGTACTCCTCAACTATCAACAGCACATACACGAAATTTTGTATACGCATTCAGTTATTATAGCCCGTTCTAAGTTTCACCATGACATGGCTGCTGCAACCAGGGTTGACTCCCGACGGGGGAGCTCCTCAACGGTCAACAGCACAGACACGAAATGTTGTATACGCATTCTTCAATTATTATAGCCCGTTTTAAGTTCTATCACGACATGGCTGCTAGCTTATAAATAATTGGAGTCGGTTTTTTTTTGGTAAAATGTTGTATTATTATTACACGACTTTCAACAAAAAAGGAGTGAAATGTCTTCCTTCATAACGTCTAGACGCTTAAGAGCCCTATCACATATTTTTTCCAGAAAGGCAAGAAAAGTGGATTTTAGGCGTTCTAATTCCAAGAAATGAAGAGATTTCTACAAACTTTAATTACTGAATTACCTGGACCATTTCTTGATGTTGACCATAGCGGCCTTTAATTTTAGATATAACGAATATTATTTACTTATTCAGCCCATTTTCCGAAAGTCGTTATTCGTAAAACGCTCGGAAGGCAAACTTTGAGCTCCTTAATACAGTAATATCACTACAACGAAAACCGTATACTATTTTTTTTTATGTCCGTCATGTATTCTTGATGTACACTACGGCTTTATTTTTTCGTTTTTTGACCACATATCCAAGGTATACATTACTTACAATTACACAAAATTAAAAAAAAATCTTCCTGTATCATTCTAATTTTCTCAGAAATAAAATAAGATTCTTATATAATACTTATACTATATTAAAGTTCACTCTTTTAGCAATACGACATAATATAAATTATTGTCATTAGAAAGGAGAAAACACTGCAAAAAACAATTAGAAATTGTGTATATATTTGCTTGCGCAAGAGAAGAGCGCTCAGTGCCGCGGTTTTCTCCCAGGGTTGAATAGT